>CM031241.1:248540103-248870103 GCA_018340775.1 Taxus wallichiana var. yunnanensis
ATGATTCTATATTTTTCATACATTCATTCAAAGGAAATTGTAACTACAAAAAAACAAATATTAACTTCCCATTATTCTATGATGTATGTCAATGGTTTTTTTCTAAATCTACCATTATGTTTAACATACTAGAAATATTGTGAAATAATTTATCGGGTTGGGTTTACACTGCTAATTGTATTTGTTGGGAAACTTCTAAGGCCTTTTAACATACCCATTTTATACATATCTTATAATCGAGTGTAATCCATGATACCACATTTCTTTTAATATGTTTAATTAAATTGAAAACATTTTTGTACATGCTTCCACATTTTTAGACATGCACAATACAATAATATTAATTATCGATTTCATGAATGTACCTTTTTTAAGAATTACTCCATTACTTGTAATGGTGCTTTCATCTGAATACAAAAGGAACCATAACAACATCAAATTTCTTTACAAGGGTGCCTAGTTTTGAAAGGGATGATGGGACTCATCATCATGGGTGCTAGATATTAGATTTGAATGCAATGAGTATGAAATTTCTATAAATTTTAATGTAGGTATGATAAAACATGCCTTGAATTTAACTATGCTAATGAAAATATCATTTTCAAATTATTTCATTTTCTGATTTAATTAACCATTGCATGACTTTTCTCAAAGAAAATATCTACAAATAATGCTTTTTATTTTATTTAATATCATAACTAGATATTTGAACACTTTCAATACAATGGAAAAAGGTAAAAATGAATTTATATGTAAAATTTATACCGGTAAAAATTTTTAATTGCATTTGCTTGAAAGGTTCCAAAGAAGTTTACAAAAACTATTTTTGTATATCTTGTAAGCATTGCATTCCATGAGACTACATTCCTTACAGTCACATACACAAATGTTTATGCTTATACATTTTGTAAACATATTTCCTAGTTCACTTGGTTATACAATATCCATGCTAGGAAAGGTGAACCAATTAAGTTGAAACCTTGTTAGTAACATTTTAGTATCAAATAAACTATCCAATTCATGGGGATTTTAATTTTTTTGGCTAAGTTGAAAGTTTTAAACCAATATTGATTTTCTTGAATTATAATGTTTATATTTATATAGAATATGTCGTAATGACCAATTATCATAAAAATTATATTTGTAAATCTATGACATAGTTGTCCTTGGGAGAAAAGTAAGTGATTGATTACACAACCTATCTCCATTTTAATTCATCCACCTATGAAATCAATGAACAAAAATCATGAACAAAGTTAATGAAACACATTAACATTTTATTAAATGGATCAAATCAATTTAATGGTCCAACTAAGAAGTGTGATGACAAAGAATGTAGAAGATGCATCGTGTAAATGTGGTCCGACTACTATCAACATAGACAAGATGTAGAATAACCCTTATGTGAATGTGGTCCAACCGCCATCAACATAGATAGAGAATTCAAAAGACCCTTCATATAAATAGGAATGTGAATGTGAATGTGAATTCAAGAGGCCATTCATGCAAATATAGTGAAACTCGTATGAAACTTCATAACTGCTAGATCTCTTCTAAGAATCTCTTTTAAACTAGAGGATTAAAGCATATATGTGTGTCCCACTTGATAGTCATAAGTAAATTTTGAATTTGTCTAGAAAGTGAATCTTAAAAAATGCTATTAAAATTTAATAATTTCAGGTAAATTTTGGATTCCCTGTACCTTGGAATATTTAAGCTCTTAAAAATACATATTTGGCCATGTTTTGGTTGTGGGACCTATTTTGCTAAAGGTAAAAAAGTGGGACATGGTTATATGCTTTGACCTTAGACAAATTCAAGTTAATATATCGTATAGAATTTACTTATATAAATAGATAACATAAGCACATAATTTTTTGGAGAACGGTAGGCATTGGCCCTACCTGTCTCATACCATCAATAGGAGGAATATTAAAAGGAGTGAGAAGTGAAGAGGTTTAACTTTCCAAAGATAAGTTGATGGGAGGTTTACTTGTACATGAGGAACACAAAAACACATGCTTCAGTAGAGCACCACATCCTCCATATTATAGACCATGCTGGAATGGAGGAACTTGTGCATCAAAACCACTCAATTGGGAAAGGTGATAGTGACTTTGCATGTCAAGACAATGACCTTATAGGTACAAATTGAATTAGAAGTGACCATCCACATAATGTTATTTCAATTTTTATTTACTTCCTTTCAAAACCACAAATAATGGTAGACATGTGAGACAAAAATACCAAATAATGGAATTGTATCTCAAATCATCATTTTCCACGTGAATGACACAATTAAAATCTCGGAAAAATAACAATTAGAGTGTCTATAAAAGAAGAACACAAATTAATATTTCCTAAAAAGAAACCAATCCATTTGGGAATTGAGCGTTACATGGATATTATCAAAATAACTCTCATGAAAACACATTGGAAATAAATAAGGAAAATAAAATCTACCCATTTTTTGTAATTTGATATAAACTTTTAGATTATGCTCCAAATGTTGCACACATACAGAATATGTTTAACACCTTTGATATAAATGAAACAATCTTCAACATATCTAAAAGGGGAATTTTTAGGTGGTATTTATCATGGATTAAATAAAATGGGAAAATGGTAAGAAAGCATACTCATCCCATAACCAATCAACTATAACATTATTTTTAAAGCTAAAATGAGGGAGCAAGAGGGAAATGATAGGATCTTGTTGGTAGTCAAAACTTTTTATTTTTAATGAATATGTTTTCCCTTGCATTTCTCTTTTGTGTTGAAATCATAGGTAACATTCTATAATAGTATAATTGCATGGGGGACAATAGGCAAGTCTAAGAATGAAGATAATTAAATTTAATAACCATAGTAAAAACCATGAAATTGTAATTATTTTTAATGAGAAATGCATGCCTTCCACATGGAATGAAACTAAGTAGGTTATTCATGATAGCTTAGGGCATCAATATTAATTAAACAAGAGACCTACAAAAAGCATAGGAATAATGATTATGATTCCATCTGAAACTATTTCTCTAAAAACATGAAAATGTATGATAAGAAACCGTCAATTTACCATGTAGGGGAGGGAGAGAAGGTCGGTGATTGTGTTGATAAAGCATCCCAAAAAATCCAACATTTGACAACATTTCAGCATTAGACAATTTACTTAGAATGATTACCAAAGAATTATCTCTCACGTATGAATATAAAAGATAAGACCAAGGTAACGTAAAAGGACATCGTAAACCATGAGTGGAAAAATCAAGCTTCTTAATTATTCTGAAAAGCTTTAACTAAATAATTCAATAACAAAAAGTAACAACTTTAACCTCCAAAACTCATTATGTACATTTTTAATCAAAGAAAACAATCATCATCATGAGTTAATAAAAATTTTCCTTAATTTGTATGATATGTATGTTACAATACATATATATGTTTACAACCGAGATGATTCCATCTCAAAATTATCTTGTTTGACAAGGATTTGAGGTGTCCATGATTTTTCTTTTATATTCATAATACAAGATATGAAAGGAATAAAATTAATTTCTAACCTTTGGTAGTCCACTAAATTCACCGTATAAATTCCAACTTTTTCAGTTTGATGCGGGATCAAAAGTAAAATTTTCCTCTTTCTTTATGAGCCCCTCTACTACACTAGGTGATGAGCCTCATTGTTGGTTCAACATTTAATCAATCTAGTTAATGTCATAATAACCAAGGAAGTGTCCAAAGCCAAAATATGTAATAAGGTCTATTTGGGACATTTACAATTTTTGAGCAACATTCCTTTGTTTTGGGGGTTTTCTAATCCTTATTTCTTAAACTTGAAATTTTAGCTATGTTATAATAAATATTGCACAAACTATTTGAATTGAATGAAACTAGTTAACTTGCAGAATTTAAATGTTCAAACAACTTGACAAAAATTAAAATTCTTGAAAATTAAACTCACAAGGATTTTTAAGGAAACCACACATAATGACATCAAATTGAAGAGTTGAAAGTCAAAGAATAGAAATCTTCTGGAAGAAAATTTCACAAAACTAATTAAAATTACTGAAAGTAATAAATGTAAAGAAATAACAAAAGACCATATAAGTTGAACTATTATAGATTTACTATCACGAAGGAGTGAGTGAGTGGTAATAATATTTACAAGAAGTAAATAGCTAAATAAATAGATACAAATGGATAATTCAAAGAAATCTAGATGATACCGAAAACACCAAATGTTTCGGTCTCTTGGGTTAAGTGGGCCCTTACTCTCTTATTGATCGAAACGATAGTTGCACACTAATTTACCAAAGAATTTTTTTGTTGATTTCAAAAGTTTTTAGATCATAAAGAAAAATTACAATAATGTATATTTTTGTCTAATTTTTCATATTCATTACGTGTAAATTATATAATCAAGATTCCTCTCTAATGCCTATAAAACTATAAGAAATATCCTTATTTAGATAATCGGGATAGAGATTCCAAATCATCTCCATATTTCAGGATGAAATAATGGAGAGGATTAAGGAAATCAATTGATAAAATGAATTACATGATTTATTCTAAAATTAGTATTTCCTATTCGGTGTGTGTAATTGTTATGCACCTTTGAATGCGTATTCGAGGCTAGAAAATTTCCATATTTTTGGTTTGTTATCACTAGCTAGAAAGATCCTAAAGTTGTTACTTGGATCCTGAAGCCCAAGGTCAAAACTATGGAGCATCCCAGAAAGAATTTGAGGTGAACTAAGAAACTCCAACATGAGCTAATATACTCCAAAACAAGCTAGACACTCTTAAGTGAGTTGGGATACTTGAAGCAAGCCAAGATACTCCAAACAGAGACAATAATTAACACTACGAAGTGAGATGAGATACTATGAAGTGAGATGCGACACTCCAAAGTGAGCTACCTTTTAGAATTTTGTG
This sequence comes from Taxus wallichiana var. yunnanensis, assembly GCA_018340775.1. Taxonomy (NCBI): domain Eukaryota; kingdom Viridiplantae; phylum Streptophyta; class Pinopsida; order Cupressales; family Taxaceae; genus Taxus; species Taxus wallichiana. The sequence continues at coordinate 248,545,039 of CM031241.1, forward strand.
CCTGAAACTTTGCATCCTGGTCAAAATTATTCTTTCTTTGATCTGTACATACAAAACTAGGTGCTTTTTGAGGATTTTATTTAGATCTTTAAGATAGAATATTTTTACGCACTAATCCAACAAAATGCATATAATCTCTACTTTAAATTAAGAAAAAGTTATAAAATGCATTCAAATTCAAACAAGGGGAAATACAAATGATGTCATTATTTATTCAATTAATGGGCTCATCATTCTCCCCCCACACTTACTTGTTTGCAAGTCCTCTTGTAATTTATTTTCCAAAGGATAGATCAAAGATCTTGTCCTCCAAATATTTTCTCAAGTCAAAATGTTGAGTATGGAGCTTAATTGCTTCAAAAGAAACTTGCTTCTATAAGTTGTTGGTTTTACAAAGAATCGGCGTCGCCAAGATGCAATCAAGTGTCGGTCGGGATGTAATTGGTGTCGGTCGGCATAGGTCGAAGTGACCATCGATGGTCTGAAGTAACCGGAAATGGTTACTTTTGTGACGGTGCTTTGTTTTTTTATGATAATTAGAATAAATCACTTGTTTTAAAGATGATTTATTGATTGTAAAAGAATAGTTAGTTGTCCATAATAGTTATATATGCATGTATGCATTGTATGAGGGTAAGTAAGAAGAAGAGAAGAAAATAGCAATTATTTTGCATGCAAGTTTTCTTTGTGAGCAAGAAAGAGTAGTGAGTGAGGGAAAAGCATTGAACATCTTGTGAGGTGTTGGAAGATAGTAGATCTTCATTATATTTCCTCTGTAAAATCACTAAATAATAATATTGGCCATTTCTTGGTGGACGTAGCCCACACTAGGTGAACCATGTTAAATCTAGTGTAATCTTTCTCTTGTTTATTTTATCTTCTAGTTATTTCTGCATTCCTTGTTTTTATCCTTTATTTGATTATAGATTTGTCTTTCAACATTGTTATATGGTTTAACCCCAACAACTGGTATCAGAGCTTTATTTGGAGGTTTTGTGTGTTGATGGGATTTACTCACAAAGGGTTTTCTGATTGAGTGGGAGCATAGAAATGGCATAAGATAGTAAATACCGAGTAGAGAAATTTAATAGTCGTAATTATCAACTATGGAAGATGCAGGTGGAGGATTATTTGTATCAGAAAGATATATACTTACCATTGGATAAGCATGGATAGTCGAGCATGATGATTGATGAAGAATGGAAGGTTCTTGACAAATAACTTTTATTCTTATGCTCTTTGCCGAGATAATTGGGATAACTTGTAATGGTTGTTAGTAATACAAAAATACTTCTAAAGGTTTGAAATTTGATGATGTGGTTAATGTAATCCTTAATGAGGAAATACGCAGGGAAAATCTTAGGAGAAGCATAATTTGGAGATGCTTTAATCAGAAAAGTAGGGGATCATCTAAGGAGATATCATCCAAGAGCAAGAAGAATGAGAGATCAAAGTCAAGACATGGCAGATCTAGATCCATGTATAGAGATTTACTTTGTTGGAATTATGGAAAGAGAGGACATGTAAAGGAGTGTTGATCCAAGGAAAACAAAGAGAATACATCAAACAAAGAAAAAGAAAAATATAAGAGGAAAATGTTGCAAGTGAGGTAAAGCAAGATGCCCTTATTCTCTCCTTGGATAGTAAATTAGAATCTTGGGTGTTAGATTCTGGAGATTCTTTCCATGCTACCCCTAATAAGGGTTATTTTAGAAATTATGTTCAGGGTGATTTTTGACAAGTTTATTTAGGTGATGATGAGCCATGCAATATTACTAGTAAAGGTGATGTTTATATAAAGTTGCAGAATAGAAATCCATGGGTATTGAAAGATGTGAGGCATGTGCCAAGCCTCAAAAGAAATCTAATATTTGTAGGGAAACTTGGTGAATCTAGATGCGTGGTTACATTCACAACCGATTCTTGGAAGGTTACCAAGGGATCTCTTGTTGTGGCAAGAGGAAAGAAGGTAGGAACTTTATATTTGTATACCTATATTATTGATTTCATTTTTGTGTTATTTACTAAAGATTTAGATGCAAACATGTGGCATAATTGGCCATATGAAAAAAAGGAATGCAAATCTTAAAGGCTAAAGGTAAGTTATCATATTTGAAACAATTAGATCTTGAATTTTTTGAGCACTTTGCGTATTTGGAATGCGTAGAAGAGAGTGAGATTTCTCAAGGTTGGGTCAACAAAGAAGGAGCATAAATTGGAGCTTGTACACTCATATGTGTGGGGACCAGCCCAGGTAGCTTCTATTGGAGGATCCCAATATTATGTGACTTTCATTGATGATGCCACAAGGAAGGTATGGATCTATTGTATTAAGCGTAAATATGATGTTTTTGAAACTTTTAAAATATGGAAATCCCTTGTAGAAAATGAAACAAACTTAAAATTAAAGTTCTTAGATCTGACAATGGTGGTGAGTATTGCAGCAAGGATTTTAATGATTATTGTTTAAAGAATGGAATACGAAGAGAAAGAATAGTTCCTAGAACTCCACAGAGAGAATGGAGTTATAGAAAGGATGAACAAAACAATCATGGAACGTGCTAGAAGCATGAGGATAGGTGTTGGCTTGCCTTTGAAGTTTTGGGTAGAAGCAGTGGATACAATGGTGTACTTGATTAACCGTGGGCATTCAACAACACTTATGGTGGAATACCAGAAGAAGCTTGGTCTAAGAAAGAGGTAGATTTTTCTTTTCTTAATTTTTTTGGCTCAAAAGCTTTTGTGCATGTTGATAGAGAAATAGAAGGAAGTTGGATGTTAAATCTAAGAGATGTACTTTCATTGGTTATGGCTCTAGTGATTTCGGATATCGATTTTGGGATTTAGAAGATTCTAAGATTGTTAGGAGTCGTGACGTTAATTGGAATGAAAAAAGAATGTACATGGATTAGGTTTTGGTGCCTAAACATGAACATTTTGAGGAGATTTTGAAGGAAAATTAAATTTTACACCTAAAGCAGACACCGACGTCAGTTCTTCAAAATTGATGTCGGTTAGGCTAACCAACATCGCCGACAGGATCAAGCTCGGAGAGATTCAGCTATAAGAACCGGATTCGGTACTCTAGAACCATGTCTGTAAGGCAACCGGAGTCGGTTGTAGGTAGAGGAACTACGGTTGAATTACATGTGACCGAGTGTTGGTCACTAACAAAGATGTACATGAATGTGCAACAGGCATAGATTGAGCCCCAAACACCCTAGATCTCAATACGAAGGTCACAAAGGGTAAGTAGACCTCCAAAGAGATTTTCACCTTCCTTTTCTTATTTATTACTAACTGATAGTGGTGAACCAGAAAGCTTTGAAGAAGCAATGCAGGTAGATACCCACAAGCAGTGGGAGCATGGCATGGATGAGGAGATGGAATCCTTGGAACAAAATTAGACATGGGATTTGGTCAAGTTTCCATCAGGTAAGAAAACAATGCAGAAAAAATGGGTTTATAGAATTAAGGAAGAATAGGGTGGACTAAAAAGGTATAAGGCAAGACTTGTGGTAAAGGGATTTACATAGAAATTAGGTATTGAATTTGATGATATTTTTTCTCCTGTAGTTAAGATGACTTCTATTCGTATTGTTCTAAGTTTGGTTGCAACAAAATATTTGCATTTAGAACAACTTGATGTTAAGACGTATTTTCTTCATGGTGATTTAGAGGAAGAGATTTATATGTAGCACCACTTGGTTATGAAGTCAAAGGTAAGGAGAAAATTGTGTGCAGATTGAAAAAGAGCCTATATGAGCTCAAGCAAGCCCCAAGGCAATGGTATTTGAGATTTGATAGTTTTATACATGAGCATGGCTATATGATATCAAACTATTTCACCCTTATTTTGCTAAAAACCATGCATTCTACCAAAAAAATTTGTACATCCCCTTTGAGCCCTTCCCAGAAGAAATATTGTTTGAATCGATGATAAGTCTTCAAGAATCCAGAGTGCCCCCTTACTGGAGAAGAGTGAAGCTCAGATAGAATCCTATTTTTAAGAGTGAGTTCTTATATAGGTATAATCTATCTTTATACCATAAAGCATCCCCTTTCAATACAAATTTTTCAGACATGTTTGGATCATTCTGGAGATGATGAATGAGGTTTTGTGTGGTTGGGTCATTTCTCCATTCGAACCTTGCCTCATCAATCCAATCTTCATGTAATATGGATATGGCACATAACAATGCTATAGTTGAGTCATCTTTCCTCGACAGAGCATCCACAACTACATTATCCTTCCCTTTCTTATAGATAATCTAAAAATCATATCCCAACATCTTTGAGACCCATTTTTGTTGTTCTTCAGATGATAAACGTTGCTCCAAGAATTATTTCAAACTATCATGATTTGTCTTCACTTTAAAGTGTCTTCCTATGAGATATGGTCTCCATTGCTTTACTGCATGAAGTATGGCTAGCATTTCCTTCTCATAAGTTGGCTTTGAAAGATTATTACCTTTGAATTGATGGCTCAAAAAGGAAATAGGACAGCCTTATTGTATGATAATTGCCCCCATACCCACCCCTAATGCATCACATTCAACAATGAATGTTTTGGAAAAATCTGGAGTAGCCAAGACTGGAGTGGTGCACATGGCCTCCTTTAGTTGCTCAAATTCTTTGGTTGCATCCTTACTCAAATGGAAGGAGTCCTTCTTTAATAAAGTTATGAGAGGTGTGGCTATTCTTCCATAATGCCTTACGAATCTTCGGTAATAACTCGTAAGATCCAAAATCCTCGTAGATTCTTTAGGGTTTTGGAACCTTCCACTCCATCATGGTTTTTATCTTATTAGGATCCACTTTAACCCCTTCATGAGAGATAATGTGACCTAAATATTCAACCTCCTTGATTCCAAAAGAACACTTAGAGGGCTTTGCATAAAGTTGATGTTGCTCAAGGATTTTTAAAACCTTATTTACATGAAGCAAATGTTCCTCCCATGTTTTGCTATAAATTAATATATCATTAAAAACACTAAAACAAACTTTCACATGAATGACTTAAAAAATAGAGTTCATCAAACTTTGAAATGTAGAAGGTGCATTTTGAGTCCAAAAGGCATTACCAGGAATTCATAATGGCCTTCATGTGTCCGAAAGGCGCTTTTATGAACATCCTCATCCTTGATTATGATTTTGTGGTATCCCAAATGAAGACCAAGCTTTGTAAAATAAACAACACCATGCGACTCATCAAGTAAATCATCAATTACGGGAATAGGAAACTTATCTTTGATTGTGTACTTATTAAGTTCCCTATAATCAAGACACATGTGCCACATGTCATCTTTCTTTTCAGTACCATCACTACTTTGGAGAATAATAAGCACTCGACTATGACGGATGATTCTTGCTTCCAACATCTCTTGTAAATCTTCGCGATTTCACTTTTTGCACATATGGGTACCTATAAGGTCTATTGTTAGGCGATTGGCTCCCTAGTACTAACTAAATAGCGTGATCATGATCTCTCTTTGAGGTAAGCCCTTTGGTATATTTTCAATACAATAGAGTGTGCATCAACACTGCTTGCATATCTGAGGGTATAATGTCCTTAGAATGATGAGCCTCCAATGAAAAGAGTCATGCCACAAATCCCTCTCGCACACTTTTTTAGCATTTCGTGCATCTAATGAGAACTTACTATTTGTGGAGACTTTGCTCTTAAGCCTCTTAGCTCAAAATTCCTTCCTTCAGAGTGAAATCGCATGAACAAGTCTTGGAAGTTCATCTCAATAGTTCCCAAAGTGGTAAGCCATTGAACCCCTAACACAATGTCTACTCCTCCCATAGAAATGGCATACATGGGACTATTTAGTATGTAATCTCCCATGGCAAGCTTAATGCTATGGCATTTTCCAAAACAAGTAATACCTCCATCAAAGAATCATTACTTGACATTCAGGAGCTAGATAAATGAAACAATTTAGGTGCACTACTAACTTATGATTGATAAAGTTGTGAGTACTTCTGAATCAATCAACATTGTGACCCTCTCTTTTTTAGGAATCCAACCACCTTGAGGGTTTAGGGGGTGCTAATACCTGAAATTTCATGGCATGAGATCATTGGTTGGGGATCTCTTGATTCCTCCTCTAGCTCAACCAAGACCTCTAACTCTACATCTTCATCCTTCTCTTCATCTTCACTAGGCCCATCAATGTAGAACAACTTCTTTTTCAAAGACATTTATGTATGGGTCCAAATTTATCTTCATGCTTAAAACATAACCCTTTTGCTCTTTTTTCTTCAATTTGTTGAGGTGTCAATCTAATCGGCTAAGGGAGTCTGCGCGGCCAAGGTGTTGCATCTTTGTTATAAGTGAAATGTTGTCTCCTACTTGAAACAAATTTCTCCTCTGCCCTTCTTTCCATAATCATAGAATCAGAAACCTTATGAGGATTAAACATATGCACCTCATGCTCAATATGATCCTTAAGACCCCCAAGAAATAGGTCATTCAAATTCTCTTCAGTAATATTTTCCACCCGCAAAGAAAGGTTTTGGGATTGATGAATGTAATCCTTAATAGATCCTATTTGTCTCAACTTTGCTAATTGGCTAAAGTAATTATCTGACACACTAGAACTGTAGTGTAATTGCAACTCTTCAATGAATATTGTCCATGTAACATTGAGACCACTCTTCTGCCTTTGAGCACATAACCATTGATACTGCATCTTAATTGGTCTAGTTCAAGATACAAAGATGCCATGGTCACCGTTTTTTCTGATGGAATTTTATGTAGTTCAAAGAAATTCTACATTTGGTTGATCCAATTGAGTGGATCCTTTCCATCAAACTTGTGCATCTCCACTTTTGGAAACATATTACGGGCCTGTAGAGTGCTCATATTTGGATTGGGCATGCTCGAAGATCCACTCGACTCATGTGTCTATTATTTTGACCTCGAGGATCCACCTTGATTGATAGAAGTATGATTACCCATCATATGCATACTAAATTTTTGCATGAACTACTCCAATCTCTGTCGATCTTGTCAACATATTCTTTGTTGGCCATTCAAAATTAGGTCTCTCGGGTTAAACTCAAGTTGGCTTACTTTATGGTTTGTCGAAGTAAACCCTAACCCTAAGGAATCTGTAGTTATCTCTTCTGTCTCCAACTCCTCAACTACTATCTCATCCTTTTTGTTTTTTTACCTAGAGTGATGGGATTCTTTTTTCCTCTTGTGGAAGGCCCCATGATGCCTAAAAATAGTAGGATGTAGGGATCAAGGTCAAATTTTAGGGTTTTAGATTTTGATAAGAGTTCGGCAAAATATAAAAAAACGTAAAGAACAAACCCCAACTAGTTTTTTTCTTTCCGAAAATGTAACGAACTTGAAAAAATTCCACAATTTTCACCCTAGAGAGTGATTTTATGAAAACCCTAAATTTGTAATAGCTTTTGCAAAATAATTCAAAAAAGTTTGAAATTTTCGGATAATCTTACTTGAAATGTTTCACAACTCGGTAAAAATATTTCCCACCAATTCACTCCGGTTCGCAATATATGGTGGAAACAAAACAAATTAGGGTTTTTGCCCTAATTTTGGCCCATATCGCAGCTCTAATACCACTTGTAATGAAATTACTTGTATAATTCATTATGAGCAGAAATATAACACCAAATAACATGATATTCTAGAATAATGATCTCAATATGAAATTAGAATAGCTTGACACTTCGAGGGGGCAACCTCCAAACCATACAATAAAACTCGGATGCTCCAATGATAATCCAATACTACCTACTAACCCCTATTTATACTATCCTATCTTTATGACCATCCCCAAGGCCGACCCAATCATTATAATATAACATATATGAAATATATATAATGATATGAAGTTATGATAGCCACAAGTCATTTATATACATCAAATGTAAGATATATGCTTAAGGGCATAAGCTTACCCTGCTTTTTGCACTGTCTATTCATAAATGCTAAGGGAATTCAATGATTTACCCATCCTTTACTTAAATATGCAGGAGCAATCAGTTTTTACCATTTCCTTTAGTAACCTACACTTTGTTTAGAAGGTTTCTTTATTTTTAGAAGTGACAACTCGTGAGAGTTAGAACATGTTGTATTGACCATACCTTCTAAAAGTTTCCTCTTAATTTGTTAAAGGAGAGAAAAATATTATCAATCTGCAAGTGTTATCCACCAACACAGGTTACAAAATGGGTCCCCTCACCCCGGATGAAGGCACAACCTAAAGTAGTCAGGGTAGGTAAAACCCTTTGCATGGTGTCATCCAATTCTTCCAAGTTTGAGTGAATAAAGAGTCAGTTAAATCCCTCCCCGGATACAAAACAATTCATACTCTAATTTATCTGTCTCCAAGCATCCTGCTCAAACTAAGGTGTTTCTCAGTTGCGAAGGAAGAATAAATTTGGGTACCAACACTGATCTAGTATCGTTGTCGATGATCAGTCCGATGATCTTTGTAGCTAGTATCAATGAAGCCCTTTTAAGAAATGGGAAATGGAATTTGTTGGGGAGATTTCATTCTTCAAGTGCATATCATAAGTGGATATTGGTTACCACTAACTACTTTACCAAATGGGTGGAGGCAATTACCACTAAGAAATCAACTCACCAAATTATTATGGACTTCATTTTAAATCATATAATTTACGGGTTTGGAGTGCTACTAAAATAGTTATTGATAATGTCATGAGCTTTCGAGCCAAACCTTTGTTAGCCATGTGTTAAGAGTATGGGATAAATTTAGCATATGCTTCCAATTAGATCCCCAAGGTAATGGACAAGTAAAATCAAGTAACAAAATTTTTTTTGAAGATAATGAGAAGGACTTTGGAATTAAATAAATGAAAGAGGGAGATCATTTGAAGTTTGATGTTTGGGCCGATAGAATTACTATTAAGAAACTAGCTACCGAAAATTTACATTTGAATTGGTGTATGGAACTCAAGCCTTACTTCCCCTGCATATGCAATTGTCTTCATATCAATTCATCCAATAGTTGGAGGACCAGGAGGTTAGTCCCTATGATGCACGTATCAATCAAATTGTTAAATTGGATGAAGAAAGAAGAGAATCCCATCAAATACATATGAAGTTTAGGGAGAAATTGAAGAAATTATTTAATAAAAAGGTAACTCTAAGAGAGCTTTCAGTGTGGGAGATCGTGTCTATTGTGGGTTATCAAACATGAGGATAAGGGAAAACATGGAAAATTTGATACATTATGGATGAGGCCTTATTCTATTGATATTAGGATTGGTGAGCACACCTTCTTCCTAAAATACCTAGATGGGGAATTGCTTGAGTTGCCTATTAATGGCAGGCACTTGAAACATTTCCTTGACTGATTTCTCATAATCAAGGTACACATCATTATACAAATGTACAATTTTTTGTTTTTGTTTTGATTCTATGTTTTGTTGTTTTGGTTTCTCCCGGTCCTTGGTAGCTTTGGTTTTGTTGGTTTCTCAATCCATTCTTGGGAGGTTATCAATGGTTTTTTTCTTTGCGAGTTATTTCTTAACTCCTTGGCCCAATGGATTTTTGGAACATGATCTGTTGTCTTTGCATTATTTTTCTTGTGTCACTCACCGAGATTGTCCATCCTCGAGTCGAGCCAGTGTTGGTGCTCTGTTTTAATCTCGCCCTTTTCATTTTAAAATTTTTCCATCTGCGTGGTTTGAAGTATTTTCTATCTCCCTGTATGGATGCATGAAAAATTTATCAGGGTGTCATTGTCAATCTTTTCTATGGTCATGGATCACATCGAGCCTTGTATTGTTTGCGCTTTCTTTCCATCACGGGAACAATTTGTAATATGGGCATGAATTCAGGGTTTTCCTTTCTTTTTATTCTTCCACAGCTTATTTTCTTTGTCAATTTTGTCCCAATGTCTTGATCACGTGGTCATCTCTAATTGGTTATGGCATGGTAGATCTATTTGGTGAACTTGTCACTTTTTACTACATTTGCAAAAAATGTCAAATTAGTCTCATGGTCCGATGAATTCTAATTGGACATTAGAAACTATGAAGTGGTAGAGAAAATTATTACTTTGGCCCCGAGAAGATGTACACCCGCCATAAATCAGCGGTTGCGGAAAGACGGGCCCTTTTTGTGTTTTGAGGCATTATGGCAAAAGACATAAAAAAGAAAGAGGAATGCCTAAGGCCCGCAAAAGGACACATGGCCATTTTTAAATCAAAAGTGGGAAGGCGGGTCATCGGGGCACTTTGGAAATTTAGGCTCTATTTTGAAAAGGAGTAAAGTCATAAAAATGAGTCGTGACTCACTGGGGACCGATAAAACTACGTGTTGAGATGGCATCGAAATTTAAAAGCAAGGAGGCAGGTCGCTAGAGGCACTTTGGAAATTTTGGCTTTGTTTTGAAAAAGTGTAAAATTGTAAAAATAAGACTCACCCCCGTCAAAACCCAGGAAAGCCACATGTTAGGCCTTTATCAAAAGCGGATGGGTGGGCCAAAATGTCCAAAAGTACATAATTTCTTTGAGTGGTACAAAATGTGAAAGATACCCCCAAGCCCGCTTCGATTAAAATTTGTTCCACGGAAAACTCAAATTTGAAGTTGCAAAAGGCGAGTTAATGGCTATGATACAATGCTTTTATTTCTGCCGCCATTAATGCTCATATGCAAACAAAAGACCTTGTGGGATGTAAATACATTCATCTCTTATTGTTAATTTGATGATCTCTCGTCATTTTTATCAAGAACTACAATTGGAATTATTGTGGAGCTCAATTTGTGGACTAGAGAAGTGTGAAAGTTGTTGTTTTGAATCATAATTTTCGGGCACCTACATAAAACTAGTCACCTCTGAAAACGTAATAGCTTGAAACTCTTTCAATCGTGTATGTTCCATTAACAAATCAATTGAAGTAAAGTTAGGATTTTTAAAATGAGGACTATGCCATTTTATTCCTCGGGTGTGTCGGGGTCACTAGTGACCTCGATGCAGAATGCACACGGATTTTATGAGAACCAACTTGTTTTCCCCTTAAATTTCCATTCTTTTAAAAATCAAATTTTGTGAAATTTGAGTATTGCCATGGAGGAATTTGTGTTTTGAATTCATTAGATGCTCGTTTTTATCCTCATATCGTTTTATTCAAAATTTCTTCACCTACGCCATTGGAATGTTTTTATCTCTTTTTCTTGGATGAGAAGCAATTAATAGTATTTTTTATGCATTTAGATTGCGTGGAACCTTTCATTCTTCGTAGTTAACCTTTTGCAGAAAGAAAATCTCCAATTGGGTGTAAAAATGGTGTTTTCCCCTTCTCTGCAACTTTCTACGATTTTCTCCCCATCAATTTCTTTCCCAAAAGGTGCAGATATGTGGTTGTTTTCATTGGATGTGGTCAGGAAGGTTCCTTTTTGAACTTATCACTTTTTGTGATTTTGGCAAAAATGTCAGTTTTTCCCCGCATCGCCGCTTAACCCCGCGGGTCCCTGATTGGCTGGAGTAGCTTTGGTGGAAGTGCGGAATGAGGGATCCATTTTATTCTCTAAAGGCATTGTGGTAAAAAGTAAAATGTAATGAAAATTACCTAAGGCCCCCAAAGGGACACGTGGTCATTTTTTAATTCATATGCGCTTTGGCGGGCCGACGGAGAACTTTAGGAATTTTAGCTTTGTTTCCATAAAAAGTGAAAAGTTTTAAAGTGACCCGTAGCCCTCTCATGCAAAGGGATAAATTTTGAGTTGAGGCCCGCAACCAATCAAGTGTGCCATGTGTCGATGATGTAGTTGAAAAGTCAAAGCGAGGCCGGTGGAGGAAATTGATTTTGAGCCTTTTGCGCTAAAAGGTTAAAATGTTGTAAATTGAGCCACGAACCCATTTCCAATTAGAATGTGCCATGTGTTCACGTTGAAAATTCAAAGTGGGAAAGCGGGTCATGGAAGAAATTGAGAATTTGAGCTTTTGTCTTAAAAGGCTTAAATGGTGAATTTGAGCCACATTTCCTTGGCCACTCGGGGAAGGCCATGTGGCGGCCTTTGGTGGAGAAGGAGGGTGGGGAAAATGTGAAATTGCGCTTTTTCTCCCAAATGTCATAAAATGTAGATTTTCCCTTATGCCTGTCACAACTCAGATATTTCCATGTGTATGGTCCAAATTCAAAGCTGGAAAGAAGGAAAGAATGGCCAAAATGAATTCATCTAGTTTTTTCCGCCATTAACGATCCAAAGCTCCAAGGAATGCAAATGTGAACCATTCTTCATTCTCAATCCTCTGATTCCTTGTTGTTTATTAATGAAATGCAATTTGGATTGGTTGTGGAGACAAATTGATAAATTTGAGAGGTGCAAAGTTTGATTATCAAAAAAATGAAGTTCCTCGGCACTGCAGAACAAAAAAAGGGGCAAATTTGCCAATAAGCACTTGAGTGCTATGGAAGTGGTGAAAAGGTGGGAATGGCGGGACCAATTAAAGATTTTATGAAGAAGGAAACCATCGATGCCCTCGCTAAAATAATCATGCTCAAAATGATGGAATATTTTCCTTTTTAGATATGGATTTTCATGAGTGCATTCTTGTTTTATGTCACTTTCTAAAACGGATCTGCAACAAACATCATTCCTTTAATATTTTCTTTTCTTGGGGACAAAGTATGGATGTAATCAAAATATTATAAGAGCATGCTTTGGCCAAGGAAAAGGGGAGTCTGGCATTTCTAGGAATGTTGTAAATTCGAATTAATTCAATATATAAGCTTTTTCTTTCTCCCTTCCTCTATTATCTCTCTCTTCCCTTGCTAGATTCAATGAATCATTTATCTTTGCATACAAAAGAAACTTTGTGTTCTTGTCTGTGTAATCTTTAAGAACTTTGTGTATGTAGATTTACATTGGTGGTGAAGTGATTGATTCTATTCTATATTTCCTTGGTTTGATGTGAGTAAGGTTATACTCTACTGCTTGTATTTCCCGAAAGCATTGGTGTCTTCTTCTCCCTTGATCTTCTTATTCTTCCAATCTTTCATATTAATAATATTTTAAGTATGAAAACATTCCAGGATATCAGGATCCAAACATTGAGAGTTATATATTTGTACATTTTTTTCCTGCTTTCAATAAGGGAACCTCTCCCATTAAAGAGGAGGGACTTGTTTTCCCCTGATTGTGGTTTCTATCCATGTTCCATTTTGAAACCCAATAGTTTTTGGTGACTCCCTTGGGGAATTAATTACAAATGGATTCCGTTTTGAAGAACAACTTCTTGATCATCTTTGATCTAGCGACTCCAAGATACACTCGGGGTAGAAGAACCCTTGGGGAAGAAGACCCTCATTTCCAACTTCTGGATCATCAAGGCTTATCTCTCCCTTCATTAAGAAAAAGAAGAGGAACAAGATCTATGAGCACTCCTCCTACTAGAGACAAAAATTTAGGAGTGACATTCCTCAAGATCAAATCAGCCCTAATGCATGTTTTGATTCTTACTAGTGTTTCGATTCCTCTCCAAACAATCTTTCCAAGGATGGCAGCTCCTCTACCTTGGGGACAAAGGGTTGGGCCTCTTGCTCTTCCCCAACCATTGCATGAATTTTCTAGAGGAAATAGAAAGAATTTTCCCCAAATTTAGGGTGATGGGAAAGTTCATCCAGATGAGCATATTGCAGCCTTCATTGCTGCTTGGAGATTCATTGGGGTTGAACATGAGGATGTCTCTGTTAGCGTTTTATGGAGACCTTACAAAGACAATGTTGTTATTGGTTTTACCATCTTCCTACTGGATCCATCACCAACTGGAATACCATGACAACCCAATTTGAGTAGTGTTTCAAACCTGCAGAGGATGTGCATGCCCTCTTGGCTCAGTTTTCTCAAATCAAGAAAGAACCTCATGAGCCCATGAGATAATTTGTGGATAAATTCAACAATATGAATCACAAGATCCCACAAAACACATGCCCTGTGGATCAGATTCAGAAATGTTTCTTCCTTAATTCTCAACTTCCTAAAGTGAGCTATGCACTTAGAAGAGCTAATCTTACCACTTTGGATATTGATCATAGATTAGCTGTCAATGTTGAAGATGATTTGATCATGTCTGGAAAGTTGAGGAGAGAATCATCAAAATCCAAAGCATCTTCTTCTTCCTCTTATCTCTGGAGCTAATCCAGATCAGTTGGTACAGAAACTTTCCAATGATCTCATTTCCCTCAAGAAGCAATTAGCTCAGCATGCTCCTTATCAAGATGTTCCTAGGAAGAACTTTCATCCCAGGAATCGGTTTCCCTCTCCTCGAGTAGATTGGAAATTAAAGGCCCACCTATTAAAGTTCCATTCAATGCAACATGTGAAGTGTTGGAGCCTAATGATGAAGAGGAGAGTGAACTCTGCGGAGAACAAGAAGAAGAAGTTGATGAATATCTAGAAGAGTGAGTGGATCTCATGTCCATTTTCTCACCATTGAAGGTATAAATGAAGAGGATGATTATAAAGAAAGATTTATAGAGATGAACAATGAGTCATATGTTGTCATGACTCATGAGCAAGAAAACAAGAAAGAAAAGTAGTGCAGCCTGCTAAAATATCTAAGGAGCCTCCTACAACCATTCTAGTGATTGAAAGAATAGGATCTCATATTCCAACTTCTTCCACATAAAAGGTAGGTTTTGTTGTTCCTCCTCTTTTTTCTTCTCCTAAAACTTCTTGTCCTTCAAATGATAAAGTTGATATGTCAAAAGTTTCATCTACTCCTAGTAGTGATGCTCCATCTACCTCTAGATCTTTTGCATTATTGATCATCTTAAGAAAACTAAGATCCAAATCTCAAAAGTTAAATTCTACCAAACCCATCCCAAGGCCTTTGTTAAGATGGTAGACTTTGTGAATTATAAATCTAAGCCTTCATCCCATGGTTCTAAAGGCCTCTTGCCCACTCCTTCTCCTTCATCTTAACCAAGCCTTATGGCGTAGTCACTTCATCTGATGAGAATATTAAACCATTTTATGTCAACTCTCCTCATAGCTGGCCACAAGCTCAACAATTATGTCATTGATTCTAGTTCCTCGATAAATGTGATTCCTGCCAAAGTAGCTCATGCCCTAGGCCTAACCCTAACCTACACTTTTGGTTAATGCTATTCAATGGAGAGTACAGAAGTGTCATTGGTTGGAAGGATCAAGGATGCATAAGTAGCCTTTGTTGCTTTTCCAGAGAAGAGAGTCTTAGCCACCATTTTGGTAGCTAATATTCCTCCTTCCTATGGCATGCTACTAAGTAGAAATTTCTGCAAAGATGTAGGAGGAGAAATCATGATGGATTGGTCACATGATCTTATTCCGAAATGGGAAAATGAAGAAGTTGTTGCTGAGAAACAAACTGAATACATTGTGCAAAAAAATACGATGACCCAAAGGCACAAATACTTTATGAGGACATTGGCCATGGTAACTACATGATCATGTCACAGGATGAGACAAAGCATCCTAAGGGAGTGCTTTTGATCCTAATGGTATTTGTATTTTAGAATTTGATGGGAGCTGCTCCTCGCTAGTTCTGAGCTAGTGTGGTGCTTATTTCTCCCGAAGGGAAGCTTCATCCTTTCTCTTTCAAACTCTAATTTGAAAATACAAATAACACAGCTGATTATGAGGCTCTCATCCTCGGTTTAAGCATGGGAAAAGAGATGGGGATCAAGATTCCTTGCTCCCGGAGATGCAGAGTTCATTGTAAAGCAAGTCGAGATCTCTTTCAAGTGAAGAATGAAGGTTGAAACATTACAGAATCAGTATGGTATTCCATTGAGTTCCTTTATGCCTTTTCCATTGAAGCCATGCTTTGAAGAGAAAGGAACACCAGAGTATATTCATTGGTTGTCTCGGGGTCTTTGATCCCTCATCCAAATTTCTCTCAGAATAAATTCACCATTGAGATGATTTATAGACCTAGTGTGCCTTATAATGCAAACAATTGGCAGGTCTTTAACGATGATCAACACTTGCTTTCTTTCTTGGAACTCAGAGATAATTTTGACCAGTGCATACTTTGAAGGAAGTGAAAATCGCCTAGGAATGTGTGCCCCAAATGAAGAGGATAGAAAAGAAGAGATAGATCATGATGGTTACATAAAATTGAAAGGTAATAAGATACCTAAAGGGATGGTAAGTTTGGAAGAGTTATTGGATAAACATGATAGATACATTAAGTCTAAAACTTCCAAAGGAGCTCAACAATCTACTGAATGTGAGAAGATAAACATTGGGAGTCTTAATGAGCCCAAGCTAGTAAACATTGGAAAGTGTTGCACACAAGAGGAGAAGAAGAAAGCAACAAATCTGTTAAGAAGGTATGTTGATGTTCTTGCATATTCTTATGATGATCTCAAGGCTTTTCAGCCAAAAGAGATGCAACATTTCATTCCTCTAAAACCTGGGATCAAGCCCTTCAAGAAAAATCAAAGGTAGTATAATCCTAAAATTGCTGATATAATCTTCAAAGAGATCCAAAATTTATTGAAGGCTAAGATAATTTTCCCCATACACCATTCAACATGGATTGCTAATATTGTGCCTATCATTAGAAAGAAGAATGGTGAGCTTTATATTTGTGTTGATTTTAGGAACTTGAATCAGGCCTCTTTGAAGGATAATTATCCTCTCCCCGTGATGGATCGGGTGTTGCAAGATATTACGGTTCAAAAATGTTATCCATGCTTGATGCATTCTCAAGATATAATCAAGTAGAGGTAAGTGTTGTAGATCATCACAAGACTGCTTTTACTGCTCCTTGGGGCACCTTTGCTTACAGGAGAATGCCTTTTGGCCTCATCAATTCTCGGTGCCATTTTTTAGAGGGCAATGGACTTGGCCTTTAGTATCCTCAAGGGAAATGCATAGTTATATACCTTGATGATCTGAACTATGTTTTCCAAAACCATAGTATCATTTTCAACACCTTGAAATAGTCCTCCAAAAGTGTAGAAAGCATGGCATCTCCTTGAATCGCAAGAAATTTGTCTTTTGTGTCAGGGTAAGCTATTGGGACACATTATCTCCAAGGAGGGAATCAAGATTGATCAAGAAAGAGTCCAGGAAATTCAGCAGATCCCTCTTCCAACCAGCAAGAAAGGTGTGCACTCTTTCTTTGGAAAGATCAACTTCCTAAGAAGATTCATACCTAATTTTGTAGAGCTTACTTTGAGCATTGCTCACATGATGAAGGGGAAGAAAACATTTAGCTGGTCCTCTGAAGGCAAAGTTGCATTTGAAGGCATCAAGAGAGCTATAGCAAAGACTCCAATCTTGGCATGCCCGATTTTGGTAAAGATTTCATTATCTATTGTTATGCCACTAAAAACACCCTAGATGTTGTGTTAACAGAGGATAATGTTTAAGATCATGAACTCCCAATAGCATTCATGAGTTATGTTTTGAAATCCCATGATCTGAAGTACACCATGATGGAGAAACATGTTTTTGCAAAGTGGTCAAAGTTGTGAAGTAATTTGTTTTTACATCCTCAAATCTCATTCTATTGTGCTTGTGCATGATACCACTATTAAATCCATTCTTACACAACAAGAATTTGGAACCAAGAGAGGCATTGGGTAGCAAAGTTTAGGAGTATGATCTTGAAATCAAACCCACAAAGTTAGTTCGAGGAAAGGGCTTATGTGAACTCATTCTTTGAAGGAGTATGATGCCAAGTTGTCCAAGGAAGAAGTTGATGTCCCTATTGTTCTTTTTTTCCTCAACTCAACGGATGAATGGTATGCTGACATTGCATATTTCCTTACTTATGGGGAATGCCCATCCCATTTGAGTTCCAAGGAGAAGAGAGCCATCAAATTAAGGTCTGCACAATATGTATTATGGGAGAATGCATTGTTCAAACGAGGCATAGATGGAAGCTTTTTGAAATGTGTGGACAAAGAGCACCAAAAGAAAATTTTTCTCAATTTTTCACGACCAGGCCTATGGAGGTCATTTCTCTTTTCTTCATCACTACCCACAAAATCCTCTGTGCTAGATATTATTGGCCTACATTGTTCAAAGATGCATCAAAGTGGGTAGGCAAATGTGAAGCATGCCAAACCTTTGTTGGAAGACCCAAATTGGTTGCTTTACCTCTCAAACCAAGATCTTGATTAAGGAACCTTTTCAACAATGGGGTTTGGATTTCATTGGGACACTCAATCCACCTTTAAGTGTAGGGCATACTCATGTTTTGACTGCCACAAATTATTTCACCAAGTGGGTGGAAGCCATTCCAGTCAAAAGTACTACTTTTGTTCAAGTAGTATGTAACTTCATCAAAGAAAACATCTTGATAAGGTTTGGGATACCAAACAAGATTGTCACTGACAATGCTTCCAAATTTTCTTCTACTGAGATGATAGATTTCTGCTATGGTTATGGCATCTCCCTTGCTCACTCTTCAGATTATTACCCCCAAGGGAATGGACAAGTAGAATCAACAAACAAGAAATTGGTCACCATTGTTCAAAGCTTTTCAATGACTCTCGAGAGGAATTGGCATAAGAAACTCTATGATGCTCTATGGGTAGATAGGATTACACCTAAGATAGTAATCGGAATGTCTCTTTTCAATTGGTGTATGGATTTGAATCTCAACTTCCAGTGACATTGGAATTGCCAACCTTGCACTTGATGAAGGCCATTGAAGATGAAAGCTTTACCAGTTCTTTGGACAAAAGAATTATGTATCTTCATAGGCTAGATGAAGATAAATGCAAGTGATTAATAGGATATCAACTCACCAACTCAAGGTAAAAAGGCTAAACCCGGAACTTTTCAAGTGGGGACATTGTTCTTCTTTGGGAAAAAAGGCATGAACCTCGAGGCAGCCATGGTAAATTCGATTCTCTTTGGCTTGGTCCTTTTCAAATTAGGCATTTTTTGGTGAGAATACTTTCTACCTAGATTACATGGATGGTTCTCCTCTCCCACTTCCTTATAGTGGGAAATTTTTGAGTTTTTCATAACCTAGGGTTTTGGTGGTCTCTCTTTACATTTTATATAGTGTTTGTTTTCTAGTTTTCCTCGTTTTTCTCGTTTCCTTGTGTGTTGTCTTTTTGTTGGTATTGCTTTTGACTCCATTGCCCGATGGATAAGGCACCGATCCGATTACCTAGAGTTTTCTATGGTTCTTTATTTTTCCTCTTTCCTCTGCCAAATCATCACCTAGAAGGAGCCAACTCTTGTCCCCTCAAATTTCACCTCTTTTAAAATTCAAATTTATGTGAAATTTGAGTCTTTCCATGGAGGAATTTGTGTTTCAAATTCATTAGATGCTCCTTTTTGATCCTCGTGTCCTTTTATTCAAAATTTCTTCAGTTTATGGACATTGGAATGTTTTATCTCTATTTATTGGATGAGAAGGAATTAATAGTCTTATTTTATGCATTTGGATTGCATGGAACCTCGCATTCTTTGGAATTAACCTTTTGTAAAAGAAAATCTCCAATTAGGGCGCAAAATGGTGTTTTCCCTTCTCTCGTAACTTTCTATGGTTTTCTCTCGTCAATTTCTTTCCCGGAAGGTGAAAATATGTGGTTGATTTTCATTAGATGTAGCCAAGTGGGTTCCTTTTTAAACTTATCACTTTTTGTGATTTTGGAAAAAAAATGTCAGTTTTGCCCCACACCCTCTACAAGTCCCCGATTAGTTGGAGCAGCTTTGGTGGAAGTGCGGAATGAGGGATCCATTTTATTCTCTAATGCTATTGTAGTGAAAAAGTAAAATGTAATGAAAATTACCTAAGACTCTACAAAGGGACACATGGCCTTTTTTCAATTCATATGCGCTTTGGTGGGCAAAAGAGAACTTTAGGAATTTTAGCTTTGTTTCCATAAAAAAGTGAAAAGTTTTAAAGTGACTCGTAGCCCCACTCATGTGAAGGGATAAATTCTGAGTTGAGGCCCGCAACTAATCGAGTGTGCCACGTGTCGATGTTGCAGTTGAAAATTCAAAGCGGGCCGATGGAGGAAATTGAGTTTTGAGCCTTTTGCGGTAAAAAGGTTAAAATGTTGTAAATTGAGCCATGACCCCATTTCCAATTAGAATGTGCCATGTGTTCACGTTGAAAAGTCGAGCAGGAAAGCAAGTCAGAGTAAGAAATTGAGGATTTGAGCTTTTTGTCATAAAAGGCTTAAATGGTGAATTTGAGCCACGTTTCCTTGCCACTCAAGGAAGGCCACGTGTCCAACCTTTGCAAAGAAGTGGAGGGGTGGGGAAAATGTGAAATTGCACTTTTTCTCCCAAATGTCATAAAATGTAGATTTTTCCCCTAGGCCCATCACTACTCAGATATTTCCACATGTATGGTCCAAATTCAAATTTGGAAAGAAGGAAAGAATGACCAAAATGTATTCATCTAATTTTTTGCCACCATTAACGACCTGAACTCCAAGGAATGCAAATGCGAACCATTATTCATTCGCAATCCTCTTATTCCTTGTTATTTATTAATGAAATGCAATTTGGATTGGTTGTGTAGCCAAATTAATAAATTTGAGATGTGCAAAGTTTGATTATCAAAAAACGGAAGTTCCTAGGAACCTACAACAAAAAAAAGGGCAAAATTGTCAAGAAGCACTTGAAGTGCTATGGAAGTAGTGAAAAGGTGGGAATGGCGGGACCAATTAAAGATCCGATGAAGAAGGAAACCATCAGATGCCCCTACTAAAACAATCATGCTCGAAATGATGGAATATTCACCTTTTTAGCATCTGGCATTTCATGAGTGCATTTTTGTTTTATGTCACTTTCTAAAATGGATCTCAGAAAACATTATTCCTTTTGGATATTCTTTTCTTGGGGACAAAGTATGGATGTAATCGAAATGTTATAAGAGCATGATTTGGCCATGGAAAAGGGATTCTGGCATTTTGGGAATGTTGTAAATTCAAAAGTAATTCAATACATGCTTTTTTTCTTTCTCCCTTCCTCTGTTATCTCTCTCTTCCTTGCTCGATTCAATGAATCATTTATCTTTGCATACAAAAGAAACTTTGTGTTCTTGTCTATGTAATCTTTAGAACTTTGTGTCTGTAGATATACATTGGTGGTGAAGTGATTGATTCTATTCTATATTTCTTTGGTTTGATGTGAGTAAGGTTATACTCTGCTACTTATATTTCCTGAAAGCATTGGTGTCTTCTTCTCCCCTCATCTTCTTATTCTTCCAATCCTTCATATTGATAATCTTTTAAGTATGAAAACATTCTAAGATATCAGGATCCAAACATTGAGAGTTGTATATTTGTACATTTGTTTTTCCTACTTTCAATAAGGGAACCTCTCCCATTAAAGAGGAGGGACTTGTTTGTCCCTTGACTGTGGTTTCTATCCATGTTCCATTTTAAAACCCAACACGACTAGAATGATTTCCATCAATGATTAAGTAGCCCCCATATGAGTGAATCCTTGAAGGTAATTTGTGATAGTTGTATTGCCTCGGTGTCATCCCACCTTTTATTCAATGCCCATAATTAGTGTGGTATTGCACCATGAATTATGACTATGAGAAGAGAGTGGTATTAGACAGAGCAGGATGGGATGTGGTATTGACATCGGGACGTCAACAAATAGACACCCATAATTACGCCCAAGCAATTTAAATACTTAAATTACGTTAATTATCGCTCTTTCTTGAAAATCGATGACATATCATCAAAAGCACTCATTTTCTCTCATATCATCATTAATTAATTACACTAAGCTAATTAATTAAGTTTCCTATCCAACAAATACCCTAATTAACAACCTTTTGTTAATAAATCACCCCTTCTACCTAGACTAATTAATTATTATTAATTAATTAGTTTTCCCTTCCATTTAACCAATAAATCAATATTTAATTGATTTAATCCCCTTCTAATAGCCTAAATCGTACTAATATTCCTCTAATTATCTTCTATAAGCTTACATCTACCTATTAGTTAATCACCTTTGATTAATTAAAACACCCCCAACTCCCATGACTTGCTAAACATGTATTAAACCCTTCTAAAGTAAGGTTACCTTTAATAAAGCAACCTTATCCATTCCTAATCATGTTTTACCTTTATCCCACATTCATGAGAATGTGTTGAATCCTTTATCCTTTGGGCTATATAAAGAGCCCTCCAATTACCTTTTTACTTACACCTAAACTTTTAAGAGAGAAATGCAAAGCATATAGCAAAGAGACTAAGAGCTTGCACCTTGCCTCTTTCTTAAGTTCTTAGGTCATATGGGAGGTGTCAAAGGGGTCTTGTAGCCCAACTTTGATAGCCCTCATTCCTAGGTTACTTGGCATACTAAGGACAACTATTTTGATAGCCATGGAGCTTACTTAGGTCCATTCATTTATTTTTTGTTAGAGAATAGAGGAGTTTAGATATTTAACATTGTTAGTTTCAAAGTTTGTATTGATGAATGCTAGCATCTAACCCTTGTTTAATTCTTATCTTGATGGTGTTTAGTTTGTTGTTCAATTCTTGCTAAGTTAAGGCTATTTAGGTGTTAGTCTTTACTCATATTAGCATTATTTTGAAAACAAACACATGCACACATTTGGCACGCCTGGTGGGACTTACTCCATTGTCCTTTGCACTTAATTTCAAGTTTTTGTAGTTAAGTTTCATTTTTGGTTACTAACCCTCTTTTACACATGTTGATCTAACTTATTTTTCTTAACTTGTTTTGTTGAGTTTGCATGTGTTGAGTCTTCCTTGTAGGTATAAAGGAGGTGAAGTGCTGTCAAAATTAGAATTGATGGAAAAATTTCAAGATTTCTCCATGTTTTCATTTTTAGAGCTTACTTTTTCAACATTCTACATGCTAGTTTTGTCAATTTCTTGAAAATTTTAAATTCTTGAGCATGTAGGAGCTTAGTGTTTGATAGTGCTTTGAGTCTTCTATTTACATATTAATGTGGTGGGTTGCTATCAAAATTTAATATTTGTGAGAAAATTTCAAGATTTCATCATGTTTTCATTTTTAGAGCTTACTTTTTCATCATTCTACATGCTAGTTTTGTCAATTTCTTGAAAATTTTAAATTCTTGAGCATGTATGTTAATGTTTGATAGCGTTGAGTCTTCTATTCATATATTGATGTGATGGGTTGTTGTCAAAATTGAATCTTGGTTGGAAAAATTTGCCCATTTTGCAGATTAAGGGACGTTTTTTTGACATTTTTGAGTGCATGTCAAGTGCATACCCGTGAGCATAAGAGCATATGCGTAACCCATCTTCCGAAGGCCATAACTTTTGCTCCCAAACTTGAAATGACTCCATTTTTTTTGAGTTGGAAAGGTATTGAAGTTAACTATGCAATGAAAACATAAATTTGGGATTTATACTTACAAAATTGTAAGTTTTTCTATTAGTTTAAAACTGGTCATTTTCTAACATGTCTAATGTTTTGATGAATGTTATATTTCCATGCTTCCTCGATTTAGACCAAAGCGTGTGTATGCTCTTCTCTTGAACATTTTGGTGATCTTGAGAATCAAAACAACTTTGATCTATATCTTTTTAACATTGGGATTAAACTTGAAAATTTGATTATTCATTTTGCTTAAGGGAATGAACCTTTTACAAAGCATTTTTCAATGGTCCTTTGATTTGAAGTTTTCCATTTCTATATAGTTGGGATAAAGTTTTTGTATGCTCTTCTCTTGCAACTTAGGTGATCTTGAGAATCAAAAACAACTTTAGTCTTAATTTTATAACATTTGGTAAATTGAAACTTCATCTTTCACTTTTGGTTTAGGGAATGAACATTTATCAAGAATTTTGTATGGTTCATTGATTGAAAATATTTTCTTTACTTTTTTAGTTAGATTATTTGTTGTGTATGCTCTTCTCTTGCATCCTTGGAGATCTTGAGAATCAAAAGCAACTCTTAATCCTCTTTTAAATAATGTGATTTTCTTGAGAACTACTAACGCTTGAGTCAGGACCTAAAAACACTTGTCAAAGAAAGGAGGAATCAAAACGAAATCAAAACTACTACTAATACAATTGTTATATAAGTTTCTAAAAAGGTGTTCAAGCAAACCACACCTAATTAAACAAGATAAAAAGAACAACATATTCAAAACACAGATATTCTAGTGTTTCAAAAGGGTACGTCCTCTCCGCTCAACTCGAACATAACCCTTTGGCATAACGCCTTAAGCTACAACAATGGGGGTGGTTCCAAGAACCCCAAAGTAGTCCATGCAAGAGGGAACCTTGTGGAGAAACGGGAAGTGCTCCGCACTACCTACTTGACTAGTGATTCCTTTGTGAGATAGTGTTACAAAGTTGTCCATCAGTGGTGACCCTGATGATAGTACATGAAGACACTACTAGCTACCTACCGTTCTTTAAGGGGTAAAGTAAAGATGAGATACTCCCAAACTAATTAGTGTGACTTTTTGGGTAAATCGCGCTTGTTCATGGCAACTTTGTAACACCTAGGCGAGAGAACCACCTAGGAGAATATACTTTTGCCAGAGCCCACTTTGACCATTTTAAAACAGTGTTGAGTTGTGAACCTTTTTTTGAGAAATGTGTGACGTATTACTTTCACCTAGTTTTTACTTGCCTTAGGGCGAGGTGAAACTCTGCCAAAGTGAGGCTAGCATTTTTCATCATTTTTCTTGATTTATTTCCTTCATATTCTTTTGACACTTTGTTGATCAAAAGAGGTGTGATTACCTTTGTGTTGCCATTCGATCAAGCTTTCTCTCACTTTTATGTCCATGCTTACGCCCATCCATGTTTGGTGTCAAGTTAGTTAAATGTCTAAAGTGAGTGGAGGTGTGCCACGTCATTTGGTAGCCATTGTGATCTTGATACCCACGTCAAGATCTTCATTGTAGTTAGGCATGGTTCATCACCGTGGACTTCCATAGAGGAGTTAGCTTGTTTGTCTCGTATCATTACAATTTCGATATTTACGTCTTGTTTCTTGTAAACTCGACATAAATACCTATATTGTATGGTTATTCTACAAACATTTTTAACTATTCCTAGCTATACTTTGAGATTTTTAGTTCATTTCTATTATTACCTTGATTTCAAAGAGTGTTAGGTGTTACCATTTGTGCGTGTTATATCAATAACACCTCGATATCAATACTTCACTTTCTAGCAAAGTGGGTTAACATATCTTGGTGATATTGTTGTGTCATTCGTGAATCAGAATTGGCACTTTTTGAGATATAGGTCTTAATCAAGTTTGAGCTCACTCATTATATATCTTGATTGGGAGATCGCATTGACTTGTTTTTACTTACGCTTTGTTCATTTCCTCAACTTGGCATAAGTGAAAACATCTTGTTGATCATCTTTGCATCACATTTTCATATGATGTATTTCCTGTTGATTGGCTTTGTGTTTCACACTTGCATGATTGTTCCTTGTGATTATTCATTTAGAAAACTTATTTTCTAGGACAATCCTTCTCGATCTCATCGATATTACGTCATCATGATGTCTATTTTCCTTATACATTCTTCAAAAAATCACGCACGCATATTAATACTTACGAAATGTCTAGTTGGTTTTCCTTATGCTACCCAAATCAACATGTCACTTCCTTCCCTTTGAAGGAGTTCCATCACACTATCTAATTCTAGACATTTGTGCTTAAAACAACGCCAAAATGATCGACTATCACGGTTCCCATACTTACAAAAATATGGAACCTAGGTTTAGCAATTCAAAGCAAAAGATTCCCATTACAACTAAACCTCGTTTGGTTCTTCGTGCTAGAGAGCCCATACAGGTAACTCGTTCCCCACCTTCATCTCATAGTCGGTGGTATGATTTGGACACGTCTGATCCAAATTATTATTCGAGTTCCCCCACTTTCTTCTAATTCTAATCCAAACATTTCCTCTTCTTCTCGAGGATTCTAATCCAAATATTTCCTCCACTTTCTCGAGGATTTAGATCCAAAATACTATTCGATTCATCTAATTCAACTCCTAAGTCATCTAATGTGACTCCTAAGTCATGGTTCTCCTTTCTTCTTCAGGGACTCCTTTGAAGATACACGCGACTTTCATAAGTCAATCATGTCCTCTCTTTCCTCCCTTTCATCATTCATCTAATGATGTCTTGCGACTTCACTCCCTTTCTTCAAGATACACATGATTCCCAATCCCTCCAATCAAAAGTATAATACAATTCTTGAATCGTAGTCCTCTCTTTCTTCGTAGGACCCTTGTCATCATTCATCTAATGCGATGCTTGAATCACAGTCCTCCCCTTCTTTGCAGGACCTTCTTCATCAATCACCCCCACGGAATCTTCCTTCTGTGAAGATTCATGTGACTCAAATTCCTTCGAGACAAACATCTGAATCGAATCATGCGTCATAATCTACAGACTTTGGACTTAATCCTATTATTTTACATATGACATACCATTGTATAGGTAGGTCCACACCACCTTCTTCTACTCCTGAGACATCTAGCTACACATATTCTTCGTCCCCCACATCATCTTCTTCTATCAATAATCATCAAACATCTTCTAAGTCTTCCACACCAAGTGAACCTATTTCTTCCAATAAACCCCTAGGGATCGATCAACAACTCATACCGATTGATCTCTTTCAGAATGAAGAAACAATCAAGGCATTTATAGGGGCATATGAAGATATTCCTTTAGTAGATTACAAAAAGGATTCTCTTTAGACTTTGATGCGTCTGCATATTGTGAGGAAAAGGTTGATTCCTTTGATCAAGAAATGGAGGAAGAGCCTCAGATCATGCAACTTGATCCTCCTCTTATTCTTCCATCTTCACATTCTTCATTATGTGATGAAACTCCTTGGTCTTGCATAGATCCATGGCCTATCTTCTCATCACCCAAT
This sequence comes from Taxus wallichiana var. yunnanensis, assembly GCA_018340775.1. Taxonomy (NCBI): domain Eukaryota; kingdom Viridiplantae; phylum Streptophyta; class Pinopsida; order Cupressales; family Taxaceae; genus Taxus; species Taxus wallichiana. The sequence goes on from CM031241.1 coordinate 248,571,906, forward strand.
AACTCTTCGTCTATCATAATTCCTCAATCACAATCTCTTGTGGGGTCAAACCAAGTAGCCCTTCATCTTCATCTAGGTGTGGGTCACCTTCTAGTAGCCCTCCTCTTCTATTTGTGGGACATTTTCGAGTAGCCCACTATCTTCGATTATTGGGGCACGTCCAACTAGCCCCTTATCTTCTATGTATGGATCACCCTGGGTAGTCCATCATCTTCTATTCTTGGGCCACATCCTGGTAGTCCATCATCTTACATCTATGGGTCACGTCCTAAGAACCCTTCTTCTTTCTATTTTGGGGCCACATCCTAGTAGCCCTTCATCTTCTATTTATGGGTCACGTCCTAGTATCCCTTCTTCTTCTATTCTTGGGCCACATCCTAGTAGCCTTTCACCTTCTATCCGTGGCTCACCTCCTGGTAGCCCATCCTCTTCAATTCTTGACCGTATCCTTTTCATCTATCACATATTTCTTCTATTAATGGTTTTGGGTAAGCCCACTACCATTTCTATCGTTCCTATCATCAATCGTAAATGTTCACATTCTTCTCCTTCTCGAGGTTAGAAAATTCAAGCGTCAACTTATAAGAAACCCAAACAGGTTCATTATCAAGCTTAGGTCAAAACTTCCAAGAGCTCAAAATCCCCCAACAACTGGAACAATCTCAAAGTTGTAAATCAAGCGCGATTCAAGAACGCACATCAACATAACCATCAAGTATGGTGCAAAGTGCATAAACCTCTGGATAGGGAACTCAAGCTCCCGCATACAAAATCCATGTTTCAGGATAAATCACAGTCCTTTGTTGAGTGTGAACTCACCACGATCATCGAGATTGGGGAAAACATGACTCTTGATAAACAAACACACTTAGTCTCCCTTATCAAGGAAGTCGCAAACATCATTGTTGGATCCTATCACACAGAGTGACTTTGTTAGTAACAACAGTTCAAAAAAAAAAAATATCAAAAATCTAAAAAAACAATGCAAAAATACAAAAAAAACAACAAAAATCAAAGGTACAAAGATCAAACATCAGTAATCGTGTGTCATGCGCACACATGGATATTTCTTTCTTCCTTCCTTGCTATTATTCTCGCAAGTCTTCCTACCATTTTCATCCCTTCTGATATTTTGGTTAGCTTATTCACACGCATTTTGTGACATTTATCTCTATGGTATCTGCTTGTCCCCTGGTCTTTTATCACCTTAGTAAATTAAAGAATGACCTCGACCTCATGGAGATCCTATCACATTCAAACATCTAATAAACTTTTTGCAGGTAAGAAATTTTGGACATATTTGTCGACACTAGCCAATGTCGTCATCACAATCACTTCCACCTCCTTCCATCAAGCCATCAATGGTTCTTAACCCCTTGTCAAACAAGAGAGCTGAAATAAGTTTTCAAAAAGCAAAAGAATCAAAATCAATCAAAACTCAAAAGCTAAAAGCTACAAAGAAAAAGCAAATTAATATATAACTCTCTCTTGGGGTATTTCCAATAATCTCTATCGTATATGGACACCTGATCGGGTAGAGAGCAATGTTGTGATTAGAATTAAATACATCTCCATCGCTGGGACGCTATGGACGCTGGCAAAATGAGCAATGTACACGGCTATCCTTTCACCCTCCATTCACAAAATCACTTATCAAAATAAATCATTCCTACACATTGGCTAAGGTCTCTTCACTTGTTGTCTATTAAATCTTCACTTCAAGAGGTAATAAACCCACGTGCACACACTCGGATCTCTATGAGTAAACAAGATTAGTATGTTACCAAGTGTCTTTTTGACCTTGTTCAAACTCTTACTCTAGTCCATATCTCGCCTCATGATTTATGCATTCGCTAATCACTTCTTCATTACGAGGCTTCTAAGCTACATTCATATCATTCACATCGTTCTTCTACTTCGCTCGTAACATCCATGTGTATAAGATTACTTGTTTTCCATGTTTGTTGAAACCTTTGTCCCCTTCCACAAAATAATCTTCCTTCCTTTCTATCATGTGCTTTTTAGGCCAACTTACGCTCGGGGCATCCTTACTTCTTCCCAAAGACTTCATGGGTTTACGTTCACCATCATGTTGAACCTATCCATAATGGCCTTGGGTCCCATTTCTACCTCTAAAGAGTTTACCTTTGAATACTCCCACCTTATTGTTGGGGAATTTTTACATCTTCACCTTTCTGGTACACACGTGGCCTTATGCCTTAGACATCCCATCTATCGCTAGGGGCATCCACGCTTCCTTATATTCCTATACATAGTTTCATAAAACTTTCAAAATCAACCAAAACATTCAAATATGTTAGAAAAATCATCAAAAACATTCAAATATGTTTCAGAAAACTTCTAAAAATTGAAAATCATCCTACAAAACGTCACTCTTTGGTTCTCACTTGTTCATGTGTGCGACTTGTGGATCATCTTGATCTACCTCCATCAACAAAAGCTAGGCTGCTTACTTCGTCCATACTCTGGGGCACAACGAGTTGCCTGGTACTGTTTCGTAGTGCACATTACTTTTCCATTGACCCAAGTGTCCTCCGTTATTCCCTCATATGTATCCTTGCTTGGGGCACCATCATCAACCTTGTCACAATTTGCACAGTCTTAATCAAGCTCGATAATAAAAACATTATATTATGTTTCTCTGTTAGTTTAGCTTGTTTAATTTCTCGTATTGCATTACATTTTATATGTTGCATGGAGTTAGGCATCTTTCACTTTCTCGTATTGCATTGCATTTTGTATGTTGCATGGAGTTGGTGTTTTCAATAATGGACAATCATTCGTAGTATGGCTTTTCATGTCGTTCTACCTTTGTCGTATGCTTATATTTTTCATAAGGACCGATGATGTAGCTCTTATGGCAATATGATGACACCAAAATTGTTCCAATACACAACAGCTAGAGGCTAAGCTCTTCTCTCCCCTCCTCCATATTCATTCTACATCGCTTTCCTCTCACCCCTATTCTTCCATCTTACCGGCATCTTGCCTCTTCCCATTCTTCTATCTATCTCTCACCTTTTCGATCGTCGATCGTCTTCTTTCATCACCCCATCGACACTCGAGGGGGCATCTCTCACTTCTACTAATTTTTCTTCTACCTCTTCAAAATTCCACGTCTACTATCTTTGAAGTGGCGTCACTTACGCCACCCCAAAGAGGGGCAAATGTAGACACCCATAATTATGCCCAAGTAATTTAAATACTTAAATTGTGTTAATTATCATCTTTCACAAATCGATTTACATATCATCAAAAGAACTCATTTTCTCTCATATCATCATTAATTAATTACACTAAGCTAATTAATTAAGTTGCTTATCCAACAAATACCCTAATTAACGACCTTCGTTAATAAATCACCCTTCTACCTAGACTAATTAATTATTATTAATTAATTAGCTTTCCTTCCATTTAACCAATAAATCAATATTTAATTGATTTAATCCTTCTAATAGCCTAAATCGTACTAATATTCTTCTAATTATCTTCTATAAGCTTACATCTACCTATTAGTTAATCACCTTTGATTAATTAAAACACCCCCCAACTCCCATGACTTGCTAAACATGTATTAAACCCTTCTAAAGTAAGGTTACCTTTAATAAAGCAACCTTATCCATTCCTAATCATGTTTTACCTTTATCCCACATTCATGAGAATGTGTTGAATCCTTTATCCTTTGGGCTATATAAAGAGCCCTCCACCTACCTTTTACTTACACCTAAACTCCTTAAGAGAGCAAATGCAAAGCATATAGCAAAGAGACTAAGAGCTTGCACCTTGCCCTTTTGAGAGTTCATCATCTTGAAGAGTTAAGCCTCTTTCTTAAGTGCTTAGGTCATATGGGAGGTGTCAAAGGGGTCTTGTAGCCCAACTTTGATAGGCCCTCATTCCTAGGTTACTTGGCATACTAAGGACAACTATTTTGATAGCCATGGAGCTTACTTAGGTCCATTCATTTATTTGTTGTTAGAGAATAGAGGAGTTTAGATATTTAGCATTGTTAGTTTCAAAGTTTGTATTGATGAATGCTAGCATCTAACCCTTGTTTAATTCTTATCTTGATGGTGTTTAGTTTGTTGTTCAATTCTTTGCTAAGTTAAGGCTATTTAGGTGTTAGTCTTTACTCATATTAGCATTATTTTGAAAACAAACACATGCACACAATGTACAGGCCGAGTAATACCAAAATTACCTATAATTACAAACCCAATTACCATTGGCATCAAACTAGCCTTGGCGGATTATGAAACAAAGAGGAAGGATTATGCAAAAATGATAAACACAAAGTGGCTCCTTACAGAGAGAAAGGCATCAGCTAAAATCCCCAAAAGATTGGTTAGGGCTCAATTTGTTGAAGAAGTTGAGGATATCATTGTGCTTTTGAGTCGGATGGCAGTTTAGAGACTACAAATGAATTTAAAGAGTGGATGACCACTTATATATGGATTATCCTTGAGAGAAAGGGAAATATTTGTTGGGCCAATTTTGTTTCAGAAGTAATTCATGATCATATGGTTACTCTGGCAGAAGAAAATTGAGATGGGGGATACTACAGATTTAGAGTTTTATATGATGACATATTTGGTTTATAATGTTGCAGCACACAGGCGTTTCCCAACATTGTCACCACAGGATGATGTTAAAAAGTTCCCAATGCATGAAATTTTCCTCAATTATAGTTGACCAACTTGAGTGGAAATGTCAGATTGGTAAGTGATGCTTTCCTTACACCAATCATCTACCTGTTCAAACCAAAATGGGGGACAATATAGAATTTATGAGCATGCAAGGCAAAGTAATTATGGAGTATGGGTGTTACTTCATTCAGTATAAGAAGTTCACTTATATCAAGTTAGTGGTTTTGAGGAAAACCTTTTAATTTCCTAGGTATGTTGATGATAAGTTGTGTTTATGTGAGTTGGCAAGGCAATTGGTGCCTGTGCACAAGTTAATTGCTTGGGAGACACAAAACAAATGTCAAATTCCCTATCAAGATTGGAAGGTTTTCTTTCCCTTCCATTATAAAGGCTAGATTGATTGGGGAAGAAATGAAGAGTTTGGCCATGGAGACATTTGAAGCTAGGGCTAATTATGATATTTGGTGGGTGTTTAACAATGTTGCTAACACTTTTAAGCATGATCCTCACTTTGAGGATTATTGAGGAATTACAGGGATGAAGAAGAAGTCATGGAGGGATTTTTCAAGGATGACTTTATCACAAGTAGTGGACTTCAAGGTTGTAGTCATCCTAGAAGGAGTTGTGGATGATTTAAACACAGTGAGTAAATTCTATATTGATCAGAAGGTAGAAGGGCAACCTATAGCTCCCCCAAATTGGAATGAGGAGGAGTCTGATGATCCTTACATAAGAATAACTGATGTCATGAGGAGAACGGTGGATTGGTTGGCTCATATGAATATTGACTTGTCAATACAGAACAAAAGAATCCTAAATACCTTCAAAAGTCTAGGGAACTTAGATGATGATCTCCCACCTTTGAGGGAGGGCGCTGATAAAATTGACCCATTGGGAGGAAAATATCCTCTATTTCCCTCCAAAAGGCCTATTGATGGGCTTATTGATGAATGGACAATAGCTACTAGTGAGACTGGTACTTCCATGTCTGCCCTCAAGTAGAAAACTAAAAATGCTTTTAAAATCCATGGAAAATGCCCCTATTACTCCTGCAGTGCCACTCCAAGAAAAGGGAAAGGGTTTAGCATCACATGTGGTCCTCCCAAATGTTGTGCCAGAGCCACATAGCACTGAAAAGTTAATGAGTGCAGCCATTGCAAGTGGTCACATTTAGCCTAGGCCACACAAGGATGAAAAGAGGGCAACACCAGAGTTAATAACGTTTGATCGGACACCAAAGAAACCTAGGATTACCCATCATCCAGTATTGGTAAGGGTAGGTGCCCATACACCAAAGAAATTCAAACATAGAGATGGGGTAATTGATTTGCCAGAAGTGGAAAGGAATGATAACATCCAGAAGTAGCAGGATATATCATTGCCAAGTATGGGGCATTCATGTCCTATGATCCCTCATTCTTTCTTCGTGAAAAAAGAAGTGGAATGCACTCGGGGCTTAATTCCCCAGTAGAGAATACTACGGTCAATCTAGTGGACAAACAATTTATTACTCTAGGTATGAAAATTCCTAAGCTCTACTTGTTAGGGATGTCAATACACCTCCAATTGAAATAAGGCATGAATTTGCAAATGTACAAACTAAGGTAATTGATGTAGATGCTAATGAGGGATTATCTATGTTGGATGCACTTAAGTTATCTATGGAGGAACCATTGTTGACACCAGTAGATAGTATTCACATAGATAAGGGATTAGAAAGAGATACTCATGTGCATGTTAGTGAAGAAAAAGTTCAAATCCAAGGAATCTCTTTCACAGAATAATTATTGTCAGGATCAAGTAAACCAGAACTATTGGTAGAAAAGGGTGTTGATACTGAGTTGATGGTAGAAAATTTTGTGCCCATTCCTATTGAGGTTACTGAGAGTGGTGACATTCACCAAGAAGAAAAAGTGTCTTTTGAAGAAAGACTGAAAATGGCACAAGATATAATCAATGATGAGGAAATTAGGGTTGGTGAAGAACCACAACTTTCAGGGGAAATGTGGATTCATTTCTAGTAGAAAACCTACCATAACATTTCCTGAGGTATCATTTGGAAAAGAAGATAGTAGTTTGGCAACTCAACCAGTTTGGGAGAAAAGGAGCCCATTGCCCAAACTTCAATACAAAAGGGTGAAAGGGAAGAAATTCATGCCACCACAGTTTCAACTGGAGAAATAGCAAAATAGTCCCCTTTAAATTTGGATGCAAATCAGGTTAGGGATGATCAATCTAAAGTGCCAGAGTAGGAAAAGAAGCATCTAGAGGAATCAATAGTCCAGATTGAGATAAGTGCTCCTGAGAAAAGATAGATTTATTTGTACAAAAGGAGCAAGAAGTGTCCAAGCAGATTGTAGTTGTTCCTAAGAAACTCCAGCAAGGATTGCAAGAAACAAAAGTTGAAACAAGTTTGAAAAAGGGTTGGATTAGTGAATTAATCTCAAATGAAGAAATGACCCTTCCTATACAAGCAGTTGACCTTACTACTTTATCTTTTCCAAAGACAATGAGAGCCCCAAAAAGGGCCAGAACCATCACAAGAACTCATACTATGCATCAGTGCAAGAACCTTAGAGGTAGCAACTCCTTGCGAGGGTAAGTCAAGAAAAGATATAACTAATGATGACTACAATATTCAGATTATTCCCTTGGGTAAACCTTTAAGGGAACAATTAAAGCATTGAGTGATCTTCTCCAAAAGGTGGATGAAGATGGAACAACAAAGAAGCAACTTAAGGAACAAGTTAGGGCCTTAAGTTCATGTTTTCAATAACTGACAAGGAAAACCAGTCATGAGCCAGCAAGTGCCTCTATGAACACCCTTGAGGGTATGGAAAAATAAATAATGTTTTTAAGAAGGTCCAAGCGGTGGATACTTGGGTTGAACAATTGACCGAGAAGGGAAAGGAAGTTATCACTGAAGCAAGGACAAAATATGAAGATCTCAGAAGTCGCTTAAATGAAATTGATGGAGTAATTGAAGATTGTGATAATGAGATTCTTTATTTGGAAGGAACTCTCCTAAGCTTGACCGCATAACCAGGCTTAGTGAGGAGTTGGTTGAGCAAGAAGGTATTGTACCAATAGAGTGCAAAGGGAGCCAATATGCTCTTGAAGAATTGACAAAGATCAGATTGGATACCTTAAATGAAATCAAGAAAAGTCTCAAGATCAAAAGGGACTGGGTTGATGATTTACTTGATGGCATTGATCAAAGATTAGAGGACATGGTGGTGGATAAATTTAAAAAGAGCTATGGGGACTTAAAGCTGGATTTCTTGCTCAATTCCTTTGAAAGTAATATCTAAGCAGATGAATTTTCCTATGAAACTATTGAAAATATGATAAAGATTGAAAATAGGATTGAGGAATTGAAAGCCAGCCAATGGAGTATAAGCAAAAAATGGCTCAGTGTTTGGATTTAATATCAAGACAAACATTGATTTTCCAGTATCACATTGGACCTGATGAAGATGAAGTGAATGAATTGTTCGAGATATGATGCTTATGTGGCCAGATTACCAGAGGAGCTGGATGCAGAGGAAAAGAATGAAGAGAAGGAAGCTACAGGCACAAAAGAGGATGAACATGCTACCAAAAGCAATGACCAGACGCCCCAGTTAAAGTAACAAGTGGAAATAATTGAAAAGACTTATCTTTTGTACACTTGGCAACTTTTTGATGTAATATGTTAAATATCACTTTTAGAACAAATTTGTAATGAGTAAAGTATTCCTCAGAATATTCTTTTTTTTTTTTTTTTTTGGGGGAAAGCTTTGATTGTAAAGTGAGTGATATAAAGACATGAAATAGTCATGCCAAAAAAGGAGGTTAAAATTTTCCGAGAATTATCGAGAGAAAGAAAAGATGAGAAAAGACAAGAAAATACATTTTCTCAAGAACCCATCTAAGAAAATTGTTTTCCTATGTGTGTTTGAATTTTAGTCATGTCAAGATGGTTGCACTTGTCCAGCCATTGACAAGCTTTGAGATTGTGAATAAAACTTTCCCTTGCTGACGAATTTCAATGAACCTGAGTAAATTGTGTTAATCATGAGCATAGTTGTTTTCACTTTCATTTTGAAATATTTTCAAGTAGTTATTAATATTTTTGTTACAACCTTATGTTAGCAGTCCCTTTGAATTACACAAGATCATATCTTTGTGATAGTATTGTGGCATTTTCAATTTCATCATGAAGAGAGCTTTCATTTCATGATGCAAATAAACAATTTAAATTCACTTTACTTTCATTTGAATGATCTAGATTGTTTGTAAGTCTATGAGTGCATCTTAGGCATAATAGATCAGTTTTCTGATGTTTAATTAAGTCTTTAACATGAGATTTTGTGTTAAAACCTTAAAGGATGTGTGAAATTATGCATCACTGAGCTTTCATGAATGTGTATTTTCTGGTTGAAAGTTCATTCTTAACTACTTAAGACATGTATGTCATTTTGCTAAGTGAATTCATCAGCATTTGTTAAAAGTTCTCCAGATCTTGGTATAATCAACTTTATTTGTTTAACTTCCCAAACAAAAATTATATACAAGTAATGAATCTACAGAACCGCCGCTTACTTTTCATAAATGCTAAGGAATTCATTGTCCCTACTTAAATATGTAGGAGCATCTGGCTTTTACCATTGCCTTTAGTAATTCAAAATTCACCCCCAGGTGGTAAATTTTGATAACATGCATCAAATTACTTAGTCTCAGGCAAATTTGATTCAGGGCCAAAAATCAATTTTCTAGGGTCCCCTCGAATTTTTCTAACTCTCCGTCCGAAAAAAAGAGCAAGTTCTGAGAAAAGGTGAAAAGGTGCAAAACAAGCTTTGAGGCTAGAAAATCACTTAAAATGGCTAAGTCCTTGTCCTAGGACAAGTGGGACATTTGGGACGCCAAGGCGCGGATCGGTCAAAAAGCCAACAGCGGCCCAAACAAGAAAGGGACATCTTGCTAAGTGAATTAACCATGTTATCGGGTGAGAACTTTTGCACCAAACATTTGGGACAAAGGAACGCTGGCACGCGAATCAACTTTATTCAATTTACCCCGAGATAGTCAAGGGACATCTGGGTGAGTACGCGAGGGCGCGAATCGGGTCGCATTTTTGCAAAGGAACAATCGGGCCGCGAGGGCGCGAAGGGCACGAAAAGTGCGAAGCGGTGAAGCAAAGGAAGCCCATTTCGGGTGGTTGTAAGAATTTGTCCCAAGTAGCAAAGGGACATCCGGGACAAATGGACGTGAAAGACGCGAACCCACCGGGTTCGAACGGGAAACTTTCGACCGGGACATCTCGGCCACAGGGACGCGAGGGACGCGGATTTGCCGAGAGCCAATCGATTGTGCCACATTCATCGGCAGATAAGGGACAAGGAAGCCCATATCGGTGGATCGGAGGTTTCATCCCCAAACAAGACTGACATCTCGACAAAAAGACGTGAAGGGCACGAAAGAAGCGGTTCGCGACTAATCAAATCATGACACGTGTCACAAGGGAAAAGGTCAAAAAGTCAAAGGGTAAGTTTTGAAGGGTCACCAACCAATGGGATAGTGCCACGTGTCTTAAGGAAATTTCAAAGGAAATCCCGAAAGGTGGAGGAGAGAGAATTATTCAGTGAATCGAGCCTCGCCACGTGTCGCCTAAATGGCGAAGCGCTTGAAAATATTTCAAAATCCGTTTTGGTTGTTCGTGCCCTAAATCTTCGATCGCCATATCTTTTGATCCAGAGTCGGATTTGCACGTTCTCTTATATCAACGGAAAGTCATGAAATTCTATACATGATTCTCGGGATAAATCTTGCATTTGGTGTAGTCTGAGAGAAAGTTAAGAAACTGCCCCGACGCATGGTAATGCCAAAGTGACGCTTTAACAACCAAATTTTAATGCATCAGACAATTCCGCTTCCAATCCGCCGCTACCATAATGAGATGATTTAAAATGCGAACTAGAAGTGGTTGTGGTAGTTTCAAATTTCCTCTCTTCCCTCTCTCTTTCTTCCTATATATTGATAGGGGCTTCTTTCAAAAGGGGGACATAACAAGTTGTTCATCTTTTCTGCTCTCCGCCCTCCCTTCTTTTCTTCTCTAGGGTCAAAATGGAGCTCGAACCTCCTCCCTACTCTGTAGTGGCATTTTTTCCTTTTACTAATGAAATGATGTTCTCACAAACTTCCTGAGCAACAAAAACATGTTTGTGATGCATCCGATCCTTGCTCGTTTCTTCGCTTGTTTTCCTCTTACCTCTCTTCATCAAGTGCAGGTATTTGTGCATGTTTGAATGTTCATCAGTGTCCGGAGTTGTGTTCATGGAGTTTTGGGACATTTTCTCGGTGAAATTTATCCTCGGGCTCGTGATGCATCTCGTCCATCCTTCCCATTTGCTCACCTCTTTGTCCCATGGAGCGCTTTGATAGAGGTTCAACATTCTCCTTCTCTCGGTGTATCACCGCTTTTAGTGTAGGCTTTTGTTTTTTTCCCTTATCTCTCTCTCGTCTCCTTGATGGTTAGATTAGGATTAGATTAGCTTGCCTCCACCGGAATAGCTTGTGGCAGTGTAGTTTAGGAGCAGGAACCACCTTCTCTCGGAGATTCCTTTCTCATTTTATAGGTCCCACACCGAGAAAGGATTCAATGTTTTCATCACACCGATGCTCCGAGTGATCAACCTAAAGCCTCGATCTCGATCTGGTGATTTTGCATCAACAAGAACTCTAGACTTTGTTTAGAAGGTTTCTTCATTTTCTAAAGTGACAACTCGTGAGAGTTATAACATGTTGTATTAACTATACCTTCTCAAAGTTTCCTCTTAATTTGTGAAAGGAGAGAAAATATTATCAATCTGCAAGTGTTATCCACCAACATAGGTTACAAAATGGGTCCTCTCATCCTGGGTCAAGGCATAACATAGTCAGTAGGTCAAACCTTTACACTGTGGTCATCTAATTCTTTCAATTAAGAGTGAATTAAGATTCAGCTAAATCCCTCCCCTCGGCTATAAAACAACTCATACTCTAATTTAACTATCTCCAAACATCCCGCTCAAAACTAAGGTGTTGCTCACTTGCAAGGAAGAATCAATTTGGATACCAACACCGTAAAGAACATGGAAAGTAGTCTAATGGATTCTCGAGTATTTAAGAGGGACATCTGGCATGGATTTATGTTATGAAGGGTCAGATAATTCTTTACGTGGCTATGTTGATTCAAATATAGCTAGAGATTTGGATGGTAGGAGGAGCACCATTAGATATGTTTTCACAAAGAGGTGGAACGACAATTAGTTGGATTTCGAGATCGAGAGGTTGTGGATTTTCTACTACAAAGGTGGAGTATGTTGCAGCCTATTGTCTTGATATGGATGAGTAGTTTCATAAAAGAGTTGGGTAAGGAGAAAGAGGATTGCAGATTATATAGTGATATTCAGAGCATGATTCATCTGGAAAAGAACTTGGCATTTCATTCAAGAACGAAACATATTCATTTGAGGTATCACTTCATATGGTATGTGTTGGAGGATGGACAGCTGAAGTTAGAGAAAATCCATACAAATGAGAACCCTGTAGACATGCTAACGAAGCCATTAGTAAGGGAGACGTTGAAGCTTCACTCCACTTCTGTTGGTCTTCGATTTTAAGACTTGAAGAGGAAGAAATGGGCCAAGGACAAGGAACCAAGGATGGTGATGCACGAAATAGCGTCGGATCTCCAAGTGGGAGATTGTTGAGTATGCAACTTACTTGCTTCACAAGAAAGCTACTTTTACATGTTACTAGTTTTGAAAGAATGGTGTTGGTCAAGATGTAACCGACGTCGGTTAGGATGTAACCGGTGTCGTCAAGATAGGTCGTGCAAGACCGGCGTTAGGGCTAATTAAGCGATGGCAAGAATTACGTGTGTGACAATGCTTTGTTTTTTTTTATGAGAATTAGAATAAATCACTTGTTTTAAATATGATTTATTGATTGTAAAAGCATAGTTAGTTGCCCATAATAGTTATATATGCATGTATGCATTGTATGAGGGTAAGTAAGAAGAAGAGAAGAAAATATAATTGTGTTGCATGCAAGTTTTCTTGGTGAGCAAGAAAGAGTAGCTGAGTGAGGGAAAAACATTAAACATACTGTGAGGTGTTGGAAGATAGTAGATCTTCATTATATTTCCTCTGTAAAGCACTGAATAATAATATTGGCCATTTCTTGGTGGACGTAGCCCACACTGGGTGAACCACATGAATTCTGGTGTCTTTCTCTTGTTTATTTTATCTTCTCGTTATTTCGCATTCATTTTTGTATGCTTTATCTAACTATAGATTTGTATGCAACATGGTTATATGGTTTAACCCCAACAAAAACACTTTTATAAAGCTCCCATGTTTTTTTCTTTGACACACAAAATCCTTCATTTTCTTCAACCTGTTATGTGCCATGTCTCAAATGCTTAAATATTTTGCAATGTTGATTCTTTCCATGAAGACATGGGGAAAAGAATAAGTGGTGGTCTAAACCACATTCCAATCCATTTATGTCCTTGTGTTTGAAAAATTCTTGGGATCATGCCTGTAATTTCCATTTCTCTCCTCATTGACCATCTCATATTTGTGGGAGAAAGTACCTCTCTTCTTTTCAGGGAATGTTCAGAGTATCCCATCTCTTTTCAAATGCCATCATTTATTTTTCAAACTCTATTTGTGGAGATAATTTTTGAACACTTGTAATTCTCTATATTAGTGTGTAATGTGATGCTCCCGAATCTTAGGTGGGCTTGAGATCATTAAATTTTTGAATTGTCTAGCTAGTTTGGGATATTGAGGCCTTATGGATAAACCATTTCTCCTTACTTTCTCAAAATACTAGTTGGTCCTTTGGTCCCAATATATTTGATTGTGTATGGTAGAAGATAAATCTATCAATTGGGACTCTCCTACATAGATATTGATAGTAAAATCGACATGTGACCTAACAAGAGATTACATAGGTGAAATTCACACATGAGATTTTGATGATCAGGGGAACTTTTGGTAAAGGCCTCCAAGAAGTCCATTTCATTATTTATTTCAAATGGAAAATCACATGTTATTCTTGATAATTTCCATCTATAAAATTGTTCTTGTAGGAAGGTACTAGATACTAAAATGGTCTTCTTCTAAGCAAGATATTTCCCCCAATGCATAAGAGTCTATAGGAAATTTTTGATCTGTTCCTTATATTTTTGTATGTATTTTCTATTTTCTCACTTCTTCCAACTAATTTTTCAATTTTGGATTATGAAGATTTAAATTTTCAAAATTATTACAAATCATATCCTAGAAATTTCTAATTTCCTCTATATTTAATGAAGTTTAAACTTCCCAATTAAATTTTATTTTAATGTTGGAAAGAGATATTTCTTATTTTTCCTTACATTGCATGTTAATTTCCTCAATTTGGACTTGTAAAGAAGAGATAATGATTCCTTTTGTTTGTACCTTTATCTTTAAAAAATCCAATTCCTCTTGTTGTTTCTTGATGACATCTTCTTTCTTAGAGAGGAGTGCATGCTATAATTATTCTTCCTTAGTACCTTGATGTCTGCTAAAAAGGGGACATGGATTCTTCTTCTATCACTGGAGGTTTCCATTTTTCTATTTCTTTATTGGAAGAATAAGGTTTTGTTATAGGTTTAGTGACCCTAGTTTAAGTGAACTCCTAGATTTCTTTAGGTTTGGCTTGTTCTTTCTCTTCAGAATCCCCCGAGGATAAATTTATGCTACCCAAAATATTTGTGGCCTCTTCAAGGTATTCATCCCTTAAGAATTAATTTTCTCTTTCTTCTTGAAGGAGTAATGGATCATTCCTCTCCCAATTTTCTCGATCTTCTTGTTCTCTTGGAAATTGGTTCAATCGGTATCAAATGTCTAACCATATTCAATGCTAGGTATCTATAGCTTATATTTAGGTTGAGTGAGGCATGGAGTGGATTTGGGTACAATAGATGTAGAGAGAGAGTGTCACTTCTTCTCTAGAAGTTTATCTATCTTTTGTATCAATATTTTCCATTACTTTTAACCCTTCATCTCTATCATAAAATGTTAACATATCAGGTAAATGAGGCCTTAGTGCCTAATTGTACCTTTCTTATCCTTTTGTCTTTTAGTTGTAGTTTAGATTTTGTCATACAAAAATTGAGGTAGGTTTATTTGATGCCATAGTTTGTGCCAACCTTGCCTTTAAATAAATCAAAATCCTCATTGTATCACAACCTATGATATTTTATTCACCTTCACAGGTGAAATACTTAACTATCCAAAATGCAACCGCTCTATATGGTTCAGAAAGGGTTTCCCTCCTAATACCTTTTACAATCTTGGAGTTTTTAAAGGAAAATTCTAGTTGAGGTTGTCCATCCTCTTGGAAAATTTGAATTAGCTCTTTATAAATGCACCTTCCTACAATATGCATCCATTTGCAAGGAATTCCTTATATTTGACTTATAACATGATAATTGTTAACAAGATATTATTACCCCTTATCTTTGAAGAACCGTCATTGAAATTTTTGAGGAATTCTTCCACTATTGCTTCTTTGTAGCCTTGGAATTTATTTATAAATTCCAACCATCCCGATTCTTTGAACAATACTACCATGTGAATCTTACAAGAGTAGTGCAATGGAATTTGGCTCTAATAATTTTTTTTCATCCTTATGATATGAAACAAGTGATAATTCAAAGAAAAAGTGATGGAGAACATTTCAAAGCAAGATGACTAAATATAGTCTAAAGGAGAGTGGTTTGGGAACAATCTAAATTGAATGAAGCAAGGATAATTTAACACAAGGTTTTATGTGTTGCATTTTTGTTTCTTTGGATTGTGTACTAGGTCAGATAAAGATGAATTAATTCATAACATGTGAGTCATTATTAACTATGAAGCTGACTTGAGGTTAAACATGAGACTTTTCATTTCATCCTTCCTTCCACACATGTGAAGAATCACCTCCATTTAATGCAATGATTTCAAATTGAGGGGTGATTTGAAAATATCTTTTATGACCTTTGATTTGAATATTTCCCACTTATTTGAATAATCACAACATTTATAACTTCTTAATAATTCTATAAATAGAAATTATAACACTTTACCTTTAGTAGTGACATAACTGATTTTGTTCCCTCCATGTATCCTATAAAAAACATATTTAGTTAGTAAATAATAGTCAATAAAGCACACATTATTGCCTTTGATTGCATGATTTTGTGGAAAATCCATCATTTTTATATTTCATCTCTTGTTCTTCTTCTTCTTTTTCATCTTCTTCTTTTTTGAAGAGAAGAACCACCATTTACTCGGTTTTCAATTATTCTCTCTTTATAGACCTTCCTTTATTTTTAAATATTTTCCATAAGGGAAGAAATATTTCCTTCCTCATGACTTATTTCTCCTCCCCGGTTGAAATTTTAAAGAAAAATCTTGTTTACCTAATGGGTTATGATATAACTTTAGTTTGTATCCATTAACCAACAATGTTTTGATATTGCCATCAATGGGAAGTAGTTTAACTGATCCATTATCAAATACGTCTTGAATATCATATGGACCCAACCATCTAGTTCTAATTTTTCCTATAAAATCTAGGTATATGGAATCAAAAATAGGGCACAATATCCCACTTAGAACTTCCTTCTCTTGATATGGATATCTTTCAATTATCTTCTCTATTCTTGTAGTAGTTCAGTCCTATGCAAATCCTCCATCCTCATCTCATCTAGCTCACTAAGTTAATGCATCCTTTGTTGTTAATTTCATCTAGATCTACTCCAATTTGAATAAGTGTTCTTAATGTTTGTAATTCAAATTCAATAGGAAAGATGGGCTTCTTTCCATATAGGATTTCATATGAAGAAAACCCATTAATTTTCCAAGTGATGTTGTATGCCCAAACTACCTCTGGTAACTTGTTCACCCAATATTTTCTATTGGTATCAATTATTTTGTTCAAAATCTTTTCCAATTCTCTATTAGTTACTTCCACCTTCCCATTAGCTTGAGGGTGGTAGGGTGATGACTTTATGTGATTGATTTGGTAAAGGTCTATAAAATATTTGATCATGTTTGACATAAATTGAGGACCTTGATATGAAATAATACTTCTTGGTGCTCCAAACTTGTGCATGATCTGATAATATAGGAAGTTTTCCACTACTTCTCTATCTTGGGATAAATCTTGCACTTCATCCCATTTAGTTACATAGTATGTGCATACTAAAATGAATTCTTTTCCTTAGGAGGATGGTTTTATAGGTCCAAAAAAATATAACCCTCCTTGCTTTAAAGGTTCTAGAACCAATTAAGGTTGGAGAGGAATTTCACTGGAAAAGGTGGGTTTTCCCATCCTTTGGCATGCATCACAATGCCAAATATATTTCTTCACACTTTTGTGAAGGGAGGGCCAATAATATCCAAGACCAGGAATATTATGATCGTTCTTTTTGTTGAATAATGGCCTCCTATGGTTAATCATGGAAGGGTCTAATACCAACATATACCTCATCTTCTTAAACACACCTCATGTAACACCAAGTCAGATCCACATTTGAATAAAATACCATCTACCCATTTAAAAGTAACACTTTCTTTAATTAACCATTTCTTTTGTCTACTAGTGAAATTTATAGGAAATTTTCTTGTTCCCAAATAGTTTACAATATCAACAAACCATGGTGAACTTGCAAATATGAGAAATAACTATTCATATAAGAAACTTTCATCAACAAGGTCCTCTTCTCTAGGTGTTTCTAACCTTGACAAGAAATCAAAAACAAATTATATTTACCTGGGTTATCAATAATGGTAATATCAAATTCTTGTAAAATTAGTAACCACCTAATAACCTTACCTCCCACTACTGGTTTTTTCATTAGGTACCTGATAGTTACATGGTCAGTATACAAAAATGTCTTATACCATATAATATAATGATGAAATTTATTAATGGCATAGACAATAGCTAAAAATTCTTTTTCAGTAGTGGTGTAATTATTTTCTATGGGAGTGAGGTTCTTGCTAATATAATAAATAGCATACATTTTATTATGTTCATCCTTTTGTCCCAATACCCCCTATAGCAGTGTTAGAGGCATCAATATGAATGTGGAAGGGTTATTTCCAATTAGGTCCTCTTAACACTAGGGTTGAGGTTAATTTTTCCTTGATTAGTTCAAAGGATTCTTGACATTTCTCATCCCAAATGAATTCACAATCTTTCACTAACAAAGAAAACATTAGAGCAGCAATTTTACTAAAATATTTAATGAAACACCTATAGTACCCTGCATGTCCAAGAAAGATTCTAACATCTTGTTTGATTTTTGGGTATAGGTAGGTTAGAGATCACTTCAATCTTATTTTGGTCTACTTTTATACCTTGGGATGAAATATGATGTCCAAGGACTATTCCTTCATCCATCATCATGAAACACTTTTCATTACTCAAAGATAAGTTGTGTTGTTCACACCTTGTTAATACTTTGTCTAGATTAGCCAAAGCCTCTTCAAAAGAGTTCCCATACATTGTAAAATCATCCATATATACTTCCACACAATCATTAATCAAATCAGAAAATATGGCTAAAACAACTCTTTGAAAAGTAGTTGGTGCATTGCATAAGCCAAAGGGTAACACTCTATATGAAAATGTTCCCCAAGGGCAAGTGAACATTGTTTTATCTTGATCTTCTATAACCACTCTTATCTAATTATAACCACTAAACCCATCTAAAAAGGAGAATAATTTATTTCCTATTAGATTATCTAGGACTTGGTCAATAAATGGTAAGGGAAAATAGTCTCTCAATGTGGCTTTATTAAGTTCTCTATAGTCAACAAAAATTATCCACTTCCCATTTTTCTTAGGTACTATTACAAGTGGTGAGACCCATTGAATGTCTGATATGGGATAAATAAATCCAACTTGTAATAACTTTTCTATTTTTATTTTAACCATGTCTCTTAGAGTTGGGTTTATCCTACCTTGTGGTTTTCTTGAAAGGTTTAACATTGCTTGTGTAGATGTGATGAGTATATATGCTAGGATTAATTCCTTTCATTTCATTGTACTCCCAAGAAAATATTTGGTATGATTTCTTAGTATATGAATTTTTTGGTTTCTTCATCATTAGTTAGCCAATTATTGATATTGACTTCTTTTCCTAGATAAAGGGAAATTTGTTTTATGCTTGATAAACTGAGTTAATAATTTTAAATTCATTCAATAATTAATTTAATGGAAATTCATGAGGTAACAACCTATGGAATGTAGTCATGTCCTCAAAAGTTGGATTTCCTTGTGGAATTAGAATTGTTAAAGGACAAGTGAAACTTGTGGTAGAAATATTTTGATTTGAATCTCTCTATTTCCGCACATATAGTTGAAAAGGGACTGATTCATACATTTCATCATATTCTACCATCTCAACATTTTCATTTATTGTTCTAAATGTGAATATGAAAGTTTTTGCAGAGACTAGTGAAGCAACCTAAGGAGACTTCAAAGTAGTCTGAGGAGACTCTGAAGCAACTTGAGAAGACTCTAAAGAAGTGTGAGGAGACTTTGAAGTGTCTTAGGGGGACTCCAAAGCAACCTAGGGGGACTCTTAAGCAACTTGGGGGGACTTAAAGTGTTATTAGTCATCTCTAATATTCATGTTGATTCATCCTCAATCTCTGTAATGTGATTTTTAACTGCAATAATAGTCAAAAGAAGATAATTTATAATTGGTTAACTCAAAATCATCAACCCAAATGTATTCTTTAACATCTACAAATGGTTGTGCTAGTGGAAATAAGGAATTATTTTTACATGCATTCCATTTGATATAGTCATATCTCTATATCTATAGTCTATTAAAGTTACAATAATAGCTAACCATGGCCTTCCTAAAATGATGGGGTATCCTTGTATTTTTTTTTAGGTTTAAGGATCATAAATTCTACAAGGTATTCCCATGATTCTAATGTTACCATAACATCTTATATTACCCCTTCAGGTTTAGCAATAGATTGATCTGCCATTTGTAAAATGGTAGCAGTGGGTTGTAGTCCATGTAAGGGTAGTTTTTCCAAAGTGTCTACTATCATGACATTAATATATTTTCACATAGGTCGATTAATACATTTTGTATTTCTAATTACCCAATTTTATGATAATAATCATTGTCAAGGTCACCATAATTTGAAGCAATAAATTTATTAACAACATGTCAATGAGCATCCCATCTACGGTATAGTTTTGGATATTATTTTTTCTTCATGGGTTTTCTATACATAGATGTTTTATCAACCTATTTACTTCTAGAATGTCTTTAATGGATTGTAAAATGTTATATCAATTTTTATTAATTTATTTCCTAAGTAGATCAGACTCTTTATTAATAATTTCCTTGAGTCTCTCAAGAAAAGGAGCTAATGGAGAGACTATGGGTTGTTCTGAGGTTTATTTGTTTTCTCCTCATATTCCTTTTCCTTTCCTTTATCAAGTGTTGGCTTCTCATTGGGTATTTTTGTGATCACAACTGGTGGTTTATCCACAATTTTTCTTGATCTTAACTAAATGTCCTTATAATCAATGGAATTTACTCCCATAGACTCATGTTCAACACCAAAGATAGTGGTTGTTTTTTATTATTTGGATTGATGACAAGTTGTGTTAACATCTCTTGTTGAATTACTGGCTCTATTGGTTGAGGTTGAACAATAGGTGGTGTCATTAATGCTTGTTGGGGATATTGTTTTTTTGGGTTGTAAATCTTCTTTGTTGTGGATAACCAATAGGATGATTAGGATACTATGTCCATTATGGATTAGTCCATGACTAGTGATAAGGTTGGGGCATCCATGGTTGAGGTGTCCAAAATTGAGATTGATTGGGCATCCATGGTTGGGATGTCCATTTATATATGTCCATTCATATGGAGCACATGGAATTGATGTTCTAGTTAGATGGTACATGTTTAATGGCCATAGCATCATCCATGGATTAGGATTATTTCTTGGCATGAATTGTGGTGATGTTTGAAAATGATGATTTCCTACTTTTAAAAAATTTATCTCTTTTCTAGATGTTTGTTTGAGCTGGTTTTTTATGGTTGGTATGAGCCGATAATCCTTAGTAGCATGTTATTTTTCACATATCCCATAGATTTCAATTTTATCTAGAGGAAAATCTCTAAGGGCATGTTTTTTCCTACATCTTGGACAATACATTGCTAGTGGTTCAGTATTTGATTTTACTTTTGCTATGCATACCATCTAGAGTAGTGTTCAAGTGTACCAAAATATTTGTCTTGAAATTGGATAGTTATTCCATTAATTTCTTTACATTAGGATTAGTTTTTTTAATTCTCCTTTTCCTAGGGTATCCCTAGTTCTAGAGTAACTTCTACATACTTGTTCAATTTGATGGAAGGTTAGATGATTCACATCTCCTCCTCCCATTAGATTCAGATATTCTCTTGACTCTTCATCCAATCATTTTAAGAAAATGGTTTTAGTTAAATCTTCACTCAAAGGATGACCACATTTTCTATGAAGAAAGAGGAATCTATCAAAATAATCTTCAATTTTTCATCTTCATTTTTCTTGACCTGGAAAAATTCTTCTTTCCTATCTCTTCCCCTATAATAATCTTGATATTTATCTAAAAATTGTTCCTCCATTTCCCCCAGAGTGGATGGAGTTAGGTGCCAAACTCATAAACCATCTCATGGCTAAATCCTTAAGTGTAGAAGGAAAAAGTTTCAACTTTTGGTTATCAATTCTATAGTCATATGTTTGAAAATTACTTTGAATTCAAAGAGGAATTTAAGATCTTCAGAGGCCATACCCCAAAATGTAGGCAATATAATTGGGGATATGTTTTTCATGGGAGTATCATCTTCCTCATCAATAACAATAGGATAAGTAAATGTCATCTATGATACAATTAATTCTTGCATTTTGTGGGTTATGATAAACTCTTGTTTTTTATCTTATCATTCTTTCCCAATTAGATTTATAAAAAAATTCTTTTCAAGTGAAAAATCTAGAGTGGGTGAAAGGATAATACTGTGTTTGATAAGTGAGATTAACTAGATCTTATAATATAGATATTCTTACATATGAATTCCCTACTTTAGGAGAATGTTCTGAAGGTTGTGGTAAAGTAAAGGTTATTTCCTCTTGAATTGGTGATTATAAAGTTTCTTTTAATTGTGCAAATGGATCCCAAGACTGAAAAATTTGTGGTGTAGGACCTTTTGGTATAAATCTACCCTTTGAATCTATAGGTATATTCATATATTTCTCTTACCAGGTAGATTATTATGGAAATTTTCAATTGGATGATTATTATTGACACTATTGTTCCCAGGAAATAGAGAGCCAAAAATGATGAGCCTCGTTGTTGGTTCAATATTTAATCAATCTAATTGATGTCATTATAACCAGGGAAGTATCCAAAGGCAATATGCAATAAGGTCTCATTGGGAAATTATTAATTGTTCAACAACATTTCTTTGTTTGGGGGGTTTTCTAATCCTTAGTTCTTAAAGTTAAAATTTAAGCTTATGTTATAATAAAGATTTCACAAACAATGTGAATTAAATGAAACTAGTTAACTTGGTGAATTTAAATGTTAAAACAACTTGATAGAAATTGAAATGCTTGAAAACTAAACTCACAAGGATTTTGAAGGAAATAACACCAAATGAAATCAAATTAAAGATTTTAAAGTTAAAGAATAGAAATATTGTGGAATTAAATTTCACAAAACTAATAACACATTACTTGAAAGCAATAAATGTAAATAAATATTGATTAACCATACAAGATGAACTAATATAGATTTACTATCATGAAGAAGTGAGTGAATGGTCATAATATTTAAAATAAGTATAAAAAAAATGCAAATATACAAATGGAGAATTCAAAAAGAATAGATGATACGAAAAATACAAAAAATCTAGGGTCTCGAGGTGAGTGTGCCATTGATCTCACGTTCATCATAACGATAATTGTACACTAATTCATCAAATAAGTAATTTTATTAATTTCAAAAGTTTTTAGATCATATAGAAGAATTACAATATTGTAGATTTTCTATCTAAATTTTCACAGTTGTTGAGGGCAAATTATATAATCCATCTTCCTCAAATGATGCCTACAAAACTATAAGAAAAATCCTTAATTAGATAATCGGAATAGATATTCCAAATCATCTCCATATTTTAGGATGAAATGATGGAGAGGATTAAGGAAATTTATTAGAAAGCAATTTTGAAAGTATAAGGGATTGAGAGGGGGTGAATCAGTCAACTAAAACATTATTCCATTTCCACTTATCATAAATTAACATTCATATAACCATTTAATTAAACATCAACCACATGTGCATGTTCACTTAAGAATTGAATCAATCATACATAAGAAAAGAGAAAGAAAGTACACAAGAAAAAAAACTTAAGTGGGAAATCCTCAAGACTGAATGTCTACTTCTATTACACAAAGTAAAGAAATTTCATGCAACAACATCCTCATAAGGAGCACCAAACCCTAGTTTAGTAGAGCACTGACCCTACAAGGTGCACCAACCACTAATTTAGTGAAAAAACCACTCCATAAGGAAACTAAACCCCCATAAGATGATCAAAGAACCAAATAAACGATATAAAACTATAAATATCTGAATTTTTTCCGCCACAACTAATGGAGATCACAATTTCAGCTCATACATACCCTTCAAACCCTCATTCCATCAACTCACTCTTTCTTATTCTTCCATGGCTTGTATTGGCTTTAAACCATTGTTATCATTATCTCTATCACTCCTCAATTTTTAACATGATTCCTTAGCTCTCAAATCGTGCATTCATACCTTCTACATACTACTTCTTAGGTCACAATTTTACCTCTAGGAGCTCTAGTTCAAAAATGAACTCAAAACACTTGCTTTATACCCTCTCAATTCAAATAGATAAATAAATTTAGTATATATAATTTACTCAGACTAATAAAAATTAATAAAACCCAAAAAATTCATTAAAACATTCATATTGGCCCATGTAGGTCTGTTTACACCCAAATGCTCCAAACTAGCACAAAATAAGCTCAAAACCCTCACATGGATGAGATAAAACCAAAAACACCATAACCATGATTATGTAAGCTTCCCAATTAATAAAATATTACATACAACAAACATACATGGTTGTTAATTAGCTAACACCAACAAAAATATTCATAACATAAAACCAAAGGTTCACATCCTTCACCAAATAGTCATTTCCAGGGCTTTGTCTTCACTTGTGAGCATCAAGACTACACAAAAAATATCAAATATGGTATTTAAAACTTCATTATATTAAAAAATTCATATATATAACATTCATTCATGTTATATGATCTCTTGAAACATCCGTATTTGCAAACCACACTAAGTTTCCTCTTCACTAAACTAAGCTTCCCAAAAAGTAGTTTTACAAACTCAAATGGTTTTCCCCTTTATGTAACTTCCAAGACCTCAAAAATACATTAAATATTAAAACATTGCATCCCTATTAAATCTACATATAATATCAATCATCATCCAATCAAAAACATGCATCATCTACCTCAATCTTTCAACATGAGACATCTTGTCCTAAAAAAAAAAACCTTCTTCTCCACAAATTGAGCTAGATGAACCATGAAATATCATCATCATGAGACACACCATATACCAATTGAAATAAATATCATAAATATTTTCCTAACACCTTACATTACCTTATAAATCTAAGTGGAAGGCCTCTAACCAAGTCAATCTATGAAACTGCTCCTTTATTCCTTCTAGGGCTCAAGAAATAGTCTTGAGCTCAACTTGCTCCATCACTATGAAATACATTTCCAAGCTTAAAAAATCATGCAAAAACATTATACATTATTCATAAGCACTCATAAACTTTCACAAATCATGAACAACTCAAAACTATCACTTTACCTCATGAAGCTACTTGACACCCTATTATACCAAGTATCCTTCATATTTAACCCTAAAAGAACAAGTAATAAATTATTCATACAATATCAAAAACAAAATTTTGATACACCACTAGAAATCTCTTTGAACCAATCACAACACAACTTGAATGGAGTCCTACCTCCTCCATAGATCATGAAATTCCATTTTTACAATAAATTGCTCCAAACTACCCAAAAACCAATATTCATAAATAGGGCACACTTTTCCATTTATAATATCAACCATGATCTGAAAATATCATGTACATGTAGAAAAAGTACAAGGATGTAAACAATGTCAATTATTACATACCTTATTTGGACAATTGTGCCTCAAATTGAACTTCTTTAGAAACAAAAACTTTCAAGTGGGGCCCTTATATAGTCAGATGCTCTAATACACATTTATGAAAATATGGATGAGTCCTCTACAACCAAAAAAAATTCTCTGGAAAAATGAATAAAGATAGAATTATTACACTCAATTTCCTCCAAGTCACTTTTAGCTAGGGTTTAACTAGGGTTTTAAAGCCACTTATCTTCTTAATGATCATTCATAGAAACATGACAATCAAACCACCTCATTATTTTTTAAACCTTAATAACTGACCTAAAAAAATATTCCAAATATATTAGGTTCCCATCCAAAGTATAAAGCTCACAACGAGCATCAGAAGGTCAACTTTTTCTTCAAAAAACACTTTAGATTACCCAATTTTTCCAAAACTAACATATCTTCAAAAATATTCTTCAGAATTACCTTAAACTTGTCATGAAGCATCATGACAACATCCTATAACTATCCATACTCACCATGTATCCCAATTATGTCTTAAAATCTTTATCCATTAAGACTAACATGTGCTTAATTTCTTGTTTCCACCTTCTTACTTCCAAAGGACCTCATATATACATTGTACCTTTGAGTATTGACATGAAACTCACCATGCATTCTCTATATACCATAATAATTCTAATACCATTATTTTACAAGACTTATCAGCTCAAAACATCATACCTCCACCTCATTCTATATGCTTTAGTGCTAGTAATAGGCCTGAAGAGACTTGAATCAACCATGACACCTCATATAAAAACAAGCTTACATCTTACAAAATCATTAACACCTATAACACACCTATATGACCATGTATGACCTTCACTTAGCTTGGGATACTTCAACTATGACTTAACTCACTATACCATGCAAAGCAGACCTCATAGAACAACACCAAACATGGTCACTACCAATCAACCTTCATGTTTGACACTAGATGAAACCTCATGGAGACACACATAACACCATAACACCCTTTTCCATCAATGAATTGACATCAATGATAACACTAACACACAATGTCCAACAATCTCCCCTTTTTCATTGATGACAACCATCTTCAAAAACATTGATGGAAACCAACAAGACAAAATACATACATGAATCTTTACCATGCATTTGATTCTTATCTCTCACTTTTACATATATAAAAAAGGATATTGTGATGACATAATACAAGAAATGACAACAATGTACAAAACAACTTACTTGACTCAAATAGCTCCCCACAGGACTAAAACCTCTCATTTTTGACTTATACAACAAAATATGAATATCCTTAGACCTAATAAAGAATGAAAACTAGGTCCCCCTAAACTGATTGACATTTATTTTTAATTTTTCCTTATCATATATATCTTTCTAGGTCTTGTTCAAGATCAAGAAAAAAATCTACCTTTAAGGAAAGTAAAAACCCATTTTGGACCATGTTCCTGAACCTCATCTTCAAAGTGCAACAATTAATAAAGTCTCCATGCTCTAGAAGTTTACACACACCATGGCTAAATTTTTATAACTCCCCTAGGTTTGCAAAAAAAATACAAAATTTTGGGCTTTTTCCTTGATTACATGCCTTGAATATCCTCGAGCACATTGACTCAATTCTAAACACACTTCTTAGCACTCTCGACCCTATTATATCATAAAACACTTATTGGAGTTTTTACAAGCACCCTTATATGCAATGCCTCTTATACACCTAACAATAATTATTTTAGTCCTCAAGAAAGTTCTTAGTGTATTCGACCTTAATTCTCGTTTGGAGGTTAATATCAATATCCTCTATATTATGATGTCTTTCAAGCATGTATCATGGCATTTCAATCTTTAAATATCTAATTTAGGCTTATATGTATCCTTGAAAAAAATGACACTCTATATTCTTGTTTGAGACTTAGGTATAAAATATAAATTTCCATTTGCAAACTTTTAGCGCTTTAAGAACTCACAAATCCCCTGTTACAAACTTGATTCTTTGCCTACTTTATGAATTTTTTTATGAGAAACCTTATAGAATTATTTATACCATAAAATCATCATTGATTGATTGTCATAGATTATAATTTATCAAAACCTCATATAACTTCTTATAATATTTTCTACAAGTTCTCGGACATAAGGATTTATACTCACATCCCTATCTATCTAGGCAAGGACAACAATTTCTTCATCCTGTGTCAGTATATATGAAAGTTCTTGTAATAGTGTGTATGTAATCATATAACATGCTCACATAGTATCTCATATACTTGCAAGGTTTCCACATATTTTTATGTTGAAGCTCTATTTCAGACCGAGAAGACTCATGATCATTTTATTTACCTTTTTTGCATTGTCACAATTTTCTTACACATCTCACTCACATCATTGGGTTCCAAACATGTAGAATCACCTTCAAACCTGTAGCCTTGTTTATAAATCAATGAGAACTCTCTCTTACACCATCACAAGTGTAGAAATGGTTGTGATTATCCATACTTCTCTTAAAATGCAAACATACTCTAGAAACACCTTTGTCACACCTCATGAACAAAAAAATTATCATACTGAGACTCAAAACATCACACTTATGGTCTTGCTACACAAATATGAATTTATCTCAACTCATAGTGCACTTATAGAGATTTATAGTCCTTCAACTATCTCGACTCTCCATTCTATGCATATATATGGTCTAGCAAACCCTTATTTATACTCTTTTGAAGATGTATCCATCATAAAGACCCATTCAACTTTACTAACTAATTTGAACCATTGATATTCCTCCGAGAAAAAACACCCTTCTAATATTATTCACCTTAAACTTCTCACCAAAAACGTTTACACTTTCCTCTCAAATTTCACACAATGCTATGCTAACTCCAAAGACACAAGATCGTTTAACATGACCTCATAAAATAATTAAACTCAAATTCGAACCATACCTTTTAAATTTTTACATACTTACTCTTGCCTTCTACTATTTCACACTTCTTAAGTGGATCAACAATTCAGTCACCATGAACCTAGATCACTCATTCCTAGGATTACCATACTATAATGACTCATTCTTGATGCTTTGAATTCATGAGAACCATTTATTTTATTTTACAATCATGAAAAAGCTCTAACTCACCGTGACAAAAATAAGCTCACACTTATTTTGGTCAACTAAACACCATTTTCCCCCTTTTTGTGCTTTAATCTGTTTTTTATATATTTTAAGCACTTAAGGTTTCTTGAAATCATTTCCATTGGATAGGAAATTTCTTCCCTTTCCAGAAATATAAAGAAGTCCTTCTAACTTCTCATATTTTGCAAGTTACGGTCCGGCATGCCTTGGAAGGATTTTTTGCCAAATGCGAGCCTGGGGCTAGGGAAGACTTTTCGCCAAGGGGAAGATTGTGGACTGTGGGCCTAGGGAGATATTTTGGCATTTTTGTGACTTTTGCAAATGGTGTAGTTTACAATTGCGGGCCCATGAGTCTGCAAAGGATTTTTCACCAAAAATGGAAAAGGAATGCCTAAGGCCCGCAAAGGGACATGTGGCCATGGTTTATGTCAAGCAGAAGGTGGGCCATCAAGGGAAACTTTGGATTTTGGCTTTTGTTTTAAAAGTGCAAAATTCATAAAGTAAGTCAATGCCTTCATCGACACCTAGAAAATCTATGTGTCGGGCCTTTATCAAAAGTGGGAAGGTAGGGGCACTCAATAACTTGGAAATTTGGCTTTATTTTGAAAAAGTCCGCAAAATTCAAAAGTAAGCCTCAACTCTGTGGGATCGAGATGCCACGTGTCGACCCTTTGTCTAACCAAAAGTTACATGTGGGGAGGCGGCCGTCGAAGGCACTTTGGAAATTTGTCTTTTCTTAAAAAGTGTAAAAGTATAAAATAAATCTGCACCTCCGTTGATGCCCAGAGATGCCATGTGTCAAGCCTTTGTCAGATGCGAATGGGTGGGCCAAATATTCAAAATGAGTCTCGGGCCATTTTGTAAAATGATAGTTCGATCTTCAAGAGGCCATATCTTTTGAGTGGAAGCTCGATTTGAGCAAGAAAGGACTTTTTAGAAAGCTCTCGATGCTTGCTACACAATTATGACTAGAAATCTTGATTTGGGTGGGATTAAGTCACTCAAAATGCAAAATATAGTTTAGGTTTCTTAGTTTCTCACCTACCACCATAATGGAAGTATGGGCTTCCTTCTTGCATGACAAGGCATGGTACACATAGGCATGGGCCTTGTCATGGCTCTCATAACTTTTGTAAAGGAATTGAATGCATTTTGGAGGTGGTTGAAGACAAATTTCAAGTTTCTTCCTCTCTTTTTTCGCATTCTTCTATAAATTGTAAAGGAGGCAAATTTAAAAGGTTGATCATTTTTCTCTCTTACCCCCTTCTCTCTTTCTTCTTCTCGAGGGGTCAATGTGGAGTTTAAGCCTCCTCCCTTAGGTTTGTAATGGCATTTTCTTGCCTCTTTCCTGCTAATGATGTTCTGTGTAAACTCTTGGACCAATAAAATATGTTTTGTGATGTGTTTTGTCCATCCTTTTCTCATTTTATTGTCTCTTCTTGCCTCTCACCATTGCAGGGTGTAATGTTCATATCTCTGATGTCTATTACAGGTTTTGGGAGCTATGTTTAAGGGGTTTGAAATGGTGTTCTATGTGAACTTTATCTTTGGTCTATGATGCATCTTGTCCATCCTCTCCATTGCTCACCTCTCTCCATTTCAGGCAGTTGGGTTTGTGATCAGCATTTTCCTTTTCTAGTGTATCACCACTTTAGGATAGGTTTACTTTCTTGTATCCTCTCTCTCCTTGTCTCCTTGGAATGTTAGATTAGGATTAGATAGTTTCCTGCACTTGGAGTAGCTTGTGGCAGGTAGTCTAGGATTAGGAACAAGCCTTCTTTGGAGGATCATCTCAAGTTTGCAAGTCCCACAACTTGAGAGATGGTCCAATGTTATGTAGATCACACCGAATGCCCCATCCTAAACTAGGCCATTCAAGGGTGTTGTGATTTTGCATCAACAATTTTGGCACACACCCGATGGGACAGGTTTGAAGCACCTTACCACTTCATTTCATCAAGTTGATGTGTTCTTGGTGAGATTCACCTTTAGAGGCACATGCAAAGCACATCTGGTGACTCCATCTGGTCAACAACCCATTCTCTGAGTTGTAGACTTTCCTTCCATCCATTTCCACCCATTCTTCCTTCCACATCTTTCATCTTCTTCCATTCCATGAAGTTGTGTAATCATGACTTCATTCCCATCTTGGAATTCACACTTACAGCAAAACAATGCATTCCACCTCTAATGTGTTTCTCAACTCCTCCATCAGCATTATGAATAAATTCCAAATCACTATGGCTACCCCTATGAGCAGCACCAGGATCAGTTTGGCTATGGAACCTGCCAAGAGGGATATGCATGTAGTGAAAATAGTCAAATGGAGGATGTTGGTCTACTGGAGAAAATTCAAAGAATGGAGGCTGGCATGGTTCATTCAAGGGCTACAACACAAATGAAAGCATTCAAGATTGGTTTTAGGGCACCTTTTCCATGGGTTGGCCCTTTTCCAAGACACTACAACCCTCGGAGAAGCTTGACTTCATGGTTGAAATGTTGCCTCAACTTGCACAATGGACCGAAGAGATAGAGGCCTATGAACTTGGTGTCATGGAAGCCTTGTCAATGGGTAAATCCTACACCATCATCTAGTAATTTTCTCTCCATTCCCCAAGCAACACCATCTCAACTTGAGCTTCAATTTCCAAGCTTCCCATCCAATGCTTCCCCAAGTGTTGATTTCCCTTCTCCATCTCCTAATCTTCCATCTCACCTCAATTCTTCTTCCCTTTTCCCTTTAAGTAGTCATCCCCTCCAAAGAAACAAGAAATTCCACTTCCCTCACCACCAAAAACAATAGCAAAACTGGTTGAATCCCAACCTCCCCCTCTCTTGTATTCCCAAACCCATGTTGGAAGATGAAAATCAACAACCAATCAAGGAGAGCAACAAGAAGAAGATCCAAACAGAGAAGAAAATATTAGAAACTTGGTGAGATTGGCTCTAAAGTTTGGGATTACAAAGATCCCCTTGATGGTTAAACCAATAGAGGAGGTCAAGGTTAAAGAGCCATTGGTGGCTAAGGATTAGTTTGCAGAGAGGAAGAACAAGAACAAGAAGAAGAAGATCAGCAATCTATATGCTTTGAATGAAATGTCCATAATGGCACTTTTTCTAAAGAGGATTCTAATCTAATCCAAGCTGCACAATCATCCAAGAAGGAAGAAGAACAACCAGCTCCAAGTCCTATTGAAGAGGAGAAACTGGAGGAGATCAAATCAGAGTTGAGCCACTTGATAAAGAAAGAATTATTGAAGATTTTTTGCTTTCATTTGAAGGGCCTGATTTGATTGATGAATCCATGATGGAGGAGAGCTATCAAGAAGACCTTGCTGCCCCAAATAGTCCTCTAGAGCAGCAAATTGAAGATTTTGATTTGAAAAATTTCATGCTAGAGGAGGAGGCTATCCAAGAGCAAGTTGGTCTTCAAGAAGCAAAGAAGAACTCCAGAGCCAACAATGTGTTGCAGCAAATTATAATGATGCAAAAGCAACTTCATTAGATGTTGCAATCAAAATGATGAAGTCAGTAGATTGTAGAAGAGTTCTATACTACTACAGAGGAAGGAAAAGAGCAAAAGAATGGCACCATCTCTTCCACATCACCCACTCAGGAGATCTATAAAAAGAATCCATTTTTGGAGTTGAATTTCAGAGAAAAGGGCACACCCATCGGATCAGACCTTGCTCAATCAAGTACTTGGCTTCATTGGAGCTAAGGGAGAAGCCAAAACCTAGTCATGCTTACTCCTGAGCATGAGGATGAGTATCAAAGTACCAAGGATCAATCTGTAATGCCTCTTCAATCCAAATATAGAGCAACTAAAAGAGGTATTTTCTTGTTTCCAGTTGACACCTTGATGATTTGGGTGGAGGATTGGCTTATAGTTAGTTTTTCACTCATACAAGCAGCCATATTCAGTGTCAAATCATTTACATGGCTGCCCCTTTTGAGAAAGGGAAGCTACTTCTCCTGTTAGTTGCAGGATTTGTTTGAGTTCTCTTTCTCTCTGGTTAAAGTAGAGTAGGTA
The DNA here is from genome assembly GCA_018340775.1 of Taxus wallichiana var. yunnanensis. NCBI lineage: Eukaryota > Viridiplantae > Streptophyta > Pinopsida > Cupressales > Taxaceae > Taxus > Taxus wallichiana. The sequence goes on from CM031241.1 coordinate 248,604,070, forward strand.
GGTTTGCTTTCAGCAGAAGAAGTGCTTGTGCACACTCTGCATATCCCACTTGGGGTGTGTATGATTTCCAATTTTGTACATAGTGTGTTGTGGTGTTTTGTTGCTCTTGCATACAGTACATTGGAAGTAGCATTTGGTGAGATCAGCTCCAGTTCCAGTGGTGTTCCAAGTGGCTCAGGGATCATATTTTAGAGATTATGATCAGATTTGTGTTTATCAGACTATCATTCATGACTCCATGCCCAATGGATGCTTCAAGGCAACTGATCATTTCACCTAGCAGGTAGGTGATCCCCATGAGTCACCAAATTGTTGACCAAAATAAGCTCACACTTATTTTTGGTCAACTAACACCATTTTCCCCCTTTTTGTGCTTCAATCTGATTTTTATATATTTTAAGAACTTAAGGTTTCTTGAAAGCATTTCCATTGGATAGAAAATTCTTCCCCTTTCCAAAAATATAAAGAAGTCCTTCTAACTCCTCATATTTTGCAAGTTATGGGCCAGCGGCCTTGGAAGGATTTTTTGCCAAATGCGGACCGGCGGCCTAGGGAGATATTTTGGCATTTTTGTGACTTTCACAAATGGCTTTTACAATTACGGGCCCACAAGTCCACAAAGAGATTTTTCACCAAAAATGGAAAAGGAATGCCTAAGGCCCACAAAGGGACACGTGGCCATGTTTTATGTCAAGCGGGAAGGTGGGCCATCGGGAAACTTTGGATTTTGGCTTTTGTTTTAAAAGTGCAAAAGTCATAAAGTAAGTCGCACCTCCATCACACCCAAAAGCCACGTGTCATGATCCTTTATCAAAAATAGGGAAGGCGGGCCATTGGAAGAACTTGGAAAATTTGGATTTTATTTTCGATGAAAAAGGTGCAAAATTCAAAAGTAAGTACAACTCCACCGGGGATCGAGATGCCACGTCTTAGCCCTTTTTCTAACCAAAAGTTACATGTGGGGAGGCAGGTCATCGAAGGCACTTTGGAAATTTGAATTTTGTGTTAAAAATCATAAAAGTATAAAGAAATATGCACCTCCGTCGATACCCGAGAGATGCCACATGTCGAGGCCTTTGTTTGATGCGGATGGGTGAGCCAAATATTCAAAATGAGTCTCGGGCCATTTTTGCATAACGATAGTTTGATCTTCAGTGGCCATATCTTTTGATTGGAAGCTCATATTTGAGCAAGAAAGGACTTTTTGGAAATCTCTCGATGCTTGCTACATGATTAAGACTAGAAATATTGATTTGGGTGGGATTAAGTCCTTCAAAAATGGTAAAAATACAGAAAACATTTTCAATTTCTCATCTACCTCCATAATGGAAGTATGGGCTTCCTTTCTTGCATGACAAGGTATGGTACATGAAGGCATGGGCCTTTTCATGGCTCCCATCACTTTTGCAGAGGAATTGAATGCATTTTGGAGGTGTTTAAAGACAATTTCAAGTTTCTCCCTCTCTCTTTTTCACATTCTTCTATAAATTGTATAGGGAGGCAAATTTTAAAAGGTTGATCATTTTTCTCTCCTGCCCCCCTCTCTGTTTCTTCTCCAAGGTCAAATGTGGAGTTTAAGCCTCCTCCTTAGGCTTTGTAATGGCATTTTCTTGCCTCTTTCCCACTAATGATGTTCTTTGTAAACTCTTGGAGCAATAAAATATGTTTTGTGATGTGTTTTGTCCATCCTTTTCTCATTTTATTGTCTCTTCTTGCCTCTCACCATTGCAGGGTATACTGTGCATATCTCTGATGTCTATTGTAGGTTTTGGGAGCTATGTTTAAGGGGTTTGAAATGGTGTTCTATGTGAAATTTATCTTTTTCTATGATGCATCTTGTCCATCCTCTCCATTTCTCACCTCTCTCCATTTCGGTGGTTGGGTTAGTGATCAACATTTTCCTTTTCTGGTGTATCACCACTTTAGTGTAGGTTTACTTTCTTGCATTCTCTCTCCATGTCTCCTTAGAATGTTAGATTAGGATTAGATAGTTTTCCTATCCTAGAGTAGCTTGTGGCAGGTAGTTTAGGATCAAGAACTAGCCTTCTCTGGAGGATCATCTCAATTTTGCAAGTCCCACAGCTTGAGAGATGGTCCAATGTTATGTAGATCACACCAAATGCCCCACCCTAGACTAGTTCATTTAGGGGTGTTGTGATTTTGCATCAAAAACTCCTTCACATCTAGGGATACAATGTGTTTATCTTAAGTATTCACTCCCACAGGAGCATTCTCTTGAGCTAGTAAAACCATTCATCATAGGATTCCACCTTTGTTGAGACAACAATAACCTTCTTAAACAACCTAGATATTGTTCTTAGACACTATAGATTCACTTAAGAGACATTATACCAACTTTTACAAAGATCAAATTGTATGAATCTTACATCCAAGACATACCATAGTAAAAGAACCTTGTTAACTCAAAGCTACCCTTTTGATACAACATAGACTTATGAGACACATTTCAATACTTTACCAAACCATAAAAAAACTCCTCATGATAATTAAGACTCTAGAATGATGATGTAAATTAGGAAATGACCATACATTTCACTGGTACTCTTCATAGGGATAGGGTCACACCTATATATCTTAACAATATAGTACTAGAACTAGACATTAATGTCATTATCTTATGCCTTAGGCTTTGACATACTCAAATCTAACAAATATTAGGACTCCTATCATAACAAATATACGAAGCTCACAATTTCTCAAGATGTTTGATCCAACATGACAAGACTTAATGTCTCATGATAACTTCTTAAACATAGGTATCAACAATTTGACAAGCTTAGACCATTTATGATAGAATGAAACATCTCATTCAAAATTTCACAAGCTACGGATCTATTGATCTTCTTCATACAACATCATGATATAAAACATTTTCTTAAAGGCAACATCCTTTGCTTCAGGTATGAACCATACACACTTACTTTGATGACATAGACCAAATTCTTCTTAAAAGGTATGGATTTTGGACATCCTCTACTTCATACATAAACGTTCATGACCAAGAACTTGAATTCTATACTCTTAAAAATATTTTTAAACATGATGAGGAGACAGTGACCTTGGAATTGATGTATTACATAAGGAATAACCAATTACAAACCTTTTCACAGTTTGAATGACATCATGCTTAAAATTAAAACTCAATAACTTAGACTACTTGATCAAGGAACATACTTTTGAAAAAAATTCACAACTTTGTCAAGATCTTAAGAACCTTAGACTAAGGCCATAGACTCAACTATCAAGACTTGATATGAAAGGATTCACTCATAACCAAATCTCTTAATTAAACATAGACTAGACCATGGACTTCTTAAGGACTTCACAAAGAAAGGTACTCTTGACAAGGTTCTAGCTTCCTTGATGTATACTTCACATGCTACTCATGAAATGAAATATACCAAACTAAGAAAACATTATCTTATGAACTCTCATGACTGACTTATACTCCTCATACAGTGACTTAGGTGATTAAACTCAAGAGACTTGCAACTTCCTCAACTACATCATAACCTTTTCTCAAGATGAGACAATCAAGATTTCATACTCAACAAAGATACTTTACTTACATGAAAAACACAAATGTGGATCTTTCCTATACCTAAGAGGATCAAATCAAGACCTAATATACTCAAACCATTATAACATAAACTTGAATTCACTTTTATATGACAACATGACAAAATTAGACACCTACAAGAAAACTTAGATTCAAGAATATATGGAGAGATTATATCCCATACCTTATCAGCCTTAAATTTTCCCACACACCTAGCTCCTTTAAATTATCATGCACTGAAGCATTAAGACACATATGATCTTCTTCAACTAGAGAAAACATGTTTCCTAGAACTATCTTAGGCTTGATGAACTTGTCTCCCATTTTTATGACACTAGAATCCTCTTTGATAAACTTTGTACTCTTCATATTAGACTGAGAATCACTTCTCTTGACCTTACTTTCTTGATCAATCATCTTCTTATCCTTAGACTCTGATATGACAGACTTGGATTCATTCATAAGACTGATTTTATTCCTAAATACTCTTCTATTTTGAGTTAAAAACTTGTTTTTACCCTTTGAAGATTCACCTTGATGATAAGAACTAGAAATGTGTCTCTAATTGTGAAATTTGAAACACACAATCAAATTATTCTTTCCTCTTGACTCATACATTCTCGATTCCAACTACACTCCTTAGCCTTATGAAAAAATCACATAATTTATAATATTAAATTTTGAAGAGGCCTACACCATTTCTAGGAGACCTTATTTTGCAACCTCTAGCTCTATGACTAAAACCATGACAAACATGATAATGTATTTTGAAAGAAACACCATACATCATTGCATTAGGTATCCAATATGGTTATACCTTATAAAATAATTCCTCTTTGTCACCTTCATATCAGATTGGGTACTTGGACCATATTATTCATCATTCTCCTTCTTCTTTCCTTTGAAACTGAGGCATGTATCATCATTTGCATCTCTTTATCTCTCTAAAATCCCCTTAAGAGTTTTAAAACTCTTCTCAAATTTTCCATAAATCTTCAACCTAGTGGAAGCATTTTCTAAATCAGATTCAAAATATTTCAACGTCTCTTCAAAGTTAGAAGAAGTGTCTTCTTTTTCCTTTAGGTCTTTAGACACACTTTCAACCTATGACTCCAAACCCTTTAGGGCTTGACCATGCTCTATCTCCATATATTTGATATGATTTTATAAGCCATGAATCAATGAATCAACAAACTCATACGTCATCCTTAATGCAAATTCAATACATGAAGACTTACCCATTGATTAAACAAATATAGAATTTGTAAAACCCTAATTCTAGAGTCATGTATGATAAATAAATGCTAAAAACTACTATAATATAGATGATACAAGTAATAATCTAAAGAAGTATGAAACCCTGATTACAAGAGAGAGCGAAAAATACTTAGCTGATTTGTGATTGATTTGGGAATGTATAGACTGGAAAAGTAATGAACAGGAAGGAAGAATCTTGTAATTACACACTATAAATAATGGAACTATCAAATATGCATGGATTAGGGGACCTAGATTGGGGTGCGAGGGTTTTTATGCATAAGAGACCTCTAATAGGCTCCCGTGACAACGTAAGAGCTCAAAAGATGGTTTTTCTTGTATCACAGGTGGTCCTAATAGTCATCAATGATTTTATGTGTGTCATACTCCGATTACAAAATTTTCCTATAAACTACAAATAGAAGATGACTTGCTAAACCCTCAAACTACATAAAATCCCAAAACAAAAATATGCAATATGGGGAGTCGAATAATCCGAGAGGTCACCTATTGAGTGAACATAAGATAAGCACTATACTACATCTCATACTCCATGTAGTTCTTGTGTGTGTGTGATAGAATCATGTCATAGGAATCCATTATGCACGATGCATATGATAACAGATGACAAGTAGATGTACAAATGTAAATAGATGTGTCGATGTAAAAATAAACTTCCCTCCTATGTGTGTATCTAGAAAATGTAATCCCTTGTCCCTTGAATGAAAGATAGATGGATTCCTTTGATGCTCTTAGATGCCTTCGAATGCAAACTTAGTTGATGATAATAGATTCTTAGAGTTTGGTCCTTTATTTTAGTCACATAACTTTGTAGTTATATTATTGCCTTAGTTAAATTTCATAATTGACAACTGGAAGGCTAGCCCATATGGAAATAAGATGTCCAAAATATAAAAGAGACCTAAAAGAAGTGAGTAAGATTAGAAAAGGGTCGAGGGTGCCTAAAGGGGATGAGGGCACCTAGTGCTGGTGTCCAAAGTCATAAAAGATATTAAAAAAAATACCAACTGTGTTGTAGGGTGTAAAAGACCATAAAGAAGACAATAACCAAAGAAAAGAGGCCAAAGATAGTTATTAATTACTAGTTTTATCACTTAGGAGTCATATGAATTCAAGTATTCTTTTAGGACCTAAAAATGTACCTAAGTGCGTGATTTTATGTCTACATTTTCCACGACTTTAAGTTGTTGATTAAATACTAGATAATATAAAGAAAATGAGAGATGCATGCACGATAACCTTGTAGAGTGTGATGGTGATAACGTGCCGAAGAGACAAGTGAGAGTTTGAAGTGATAAAAATGAATTTTGGAAGCTAATAAAGAGGAAGAGACCATAGGGGTGAAGTGTATTTTGTTATACCGTGTTATACATGTTTTTTACTTGATGTTTTTCTTGATGTAGGGATTCTTTTTGTTACGTGTTAATGAAGGACCTATAAAAGAAGAGTGAAAGAGTAGTCAAAGTCATGTATTATGAAAACTTTGTAAAGGTATGTAAAAGTATGTAAATTTGAAAAAGTATTAAAAGGAAAGTGTGCTTATAATTATCATGAGTGTAACAAGGTAGAAATACATAATGAAAAATGGTGTAGAAGAGTGAGTTGTTTCGTAGATGTCACATCATGAGTGAGTATTTTTGAAATGTCAAAAGCTAGTTTTCTTATTGTTACAAATGTTTTTGTTGATAGTCATCAATGGTTGCATGTATGTCCCAATTTGATAGCAATTTTTTCCTATAACCTGTAAGTAGAATATGACATGAAAAACCCTCAAACTACATCAAATCACAAAACAAAAATATGCAATATGGGGAGTCAAACTAATCCTAGAGGTCATCCGACCGAGTGAACATATGACCAACCACTACACTACATCTCAAACTCCATTCTTGTGTGTTGTGTGTGTGTGTGTGTGTGTGTGTGTGTGTGTGTGTGTGTGTGTGTGTGTGATAGAATCATATCATAGGATGCCCTTGTATAAGATACATGTGATAACAAACAATAACTTGATGCACTAATGTAAATAGATGTGTGGATGAAAATATGAACTTCCCATCCTATGTGTGTAGACATAAACTAAAATCCCTTGTACCTTAAATGAAATCTATAAAGATGTCTTTGATGCTCTTTAATGCCTTTGGAATCAAGCTTAGGTAATGCTGATAGATTATTAGAGATTGGGACTTTATTTTGGTCACATAGCTTTGTATTTATATGATTCCCTTGGAGGAATTTTTAATTGAAAACTGGAAGGCCGACCCATAACAAAAAAATATGCCCAAAAGACAAAAAGATACCTTAAATAAATGAGTAACATAGAAAACAATTGGGGCACCCAGAGGAGATGATGACGCCTAGAATATTGTGTCCAGATTCAAAAAGATTTAAAAATTAAAATATTGACTGGGCTATACGGTGTAAAAGACCGTAAAGAAGATAATAACCAAAGCAAAGAGGTCATAAATAGATTTCAATTACTAGTTTTCTCACTTATGAATCATATGAATGCGGGTATGCTTTTAGGACCTAAAAATATACCCATGTGTGTGATTTTGTGTCTACATTTACCCTCACTTTATGTTGTTGAGTGAATACTAGATAATATAAAGTAGATAAGACATGCGTGCATAATAACCATGTAGAGTGTGATGGTGATAACATGCCGAAGAGACAAATGAAATTGTGAAATGATAAAAATGAAGTATGAAAGCTAAGAAAGAGGAAGTGACCTTAGGGGTGAAGTGTATTGTGTTGTACCATGTTTTACCTATTGTTTTAATTAATGTTGTGCTTGTTGTAGGGATTATTTTTTTACGTGTTAAGGACAGGACCCTGCAAAAGAAGAGAAAAGAGCAGTGAAATTCATGTATTATGAAAACTTTGTAAAGGTATGTAAAAGTATGTAAATGTGAAAAAGTAGTAAAAGGAAAGTGTGTTTCGATGATCATGAGTATACAAGGGTAGAAATATGTCTTGAAAATACTATGTAAGAGTGAATTTTCTAGGTGATGTCACACCAATAGTGAGTTTTTGGGCGATCTCATAAAGCATGACAAAAGTGTTTTGGGAGAGAGGTCTAGTGCTACTCTCCTTCCATAATTGCTTCCCAATTATACACCACTGTAGATGGTGTGATCCATGTTTATCTATGTATTGTTTTGTGTTATTCCAAGTGTATGGGTTGTCCTAATTAAAGGAGATTATAGGATAATGCATACATTTTTATTCTAATATCGTGTTTGATCCTCTAAAACTACTCGAAACTATTATGAACTATGTTGATATGAGAAAGTAATCATGAATCGCCCCTTAGTCATAGGTGCACAGAAAGGTCAAGAGAACCCAAGTGTTAGTATTTATATCTGGGTGCTAGTGTGTGTTCGAAACTTAGGACCCAAGTCAAATTCTAGGTCATTTTGTGAATGTATGTATGTTATGTTTTTATATTGTGCAGGTCAATATTGAAGTTATGAGCTATTGTATAGAGTGACTAATTCACAAAATGTATGCCCCACCTTGTTTAAGAGGTATGTGACACGATAGAAGCATGCATTCCAAAGGAGTGGACCTAAAATTTTCTTAAAGTGACACCTTACGGGGGATGTGTATGGTATAAATAGAGGCACATGCAAACAAAGTGGCCAAAAATATGTGTAGTATAAAAAGTGACAAACATGGTATAGAAGACAATGTAAACAAAGAAAAATGTAGACAAAGTAGACTGCAAAAAGTGGGTTTAAAACATGGGACATCACTTGTAATGTCACAATACAATTAGGGCCAAAGTAGCTAAAATCATACATGAAATAGGGCATAACCCGTAAACAATGCAATATAATAGAAGACAATAGCAAGAAAAGTGTAACTAAAAAAACATGGTGGTAAATAGTCTTACAAAGAAAATGTTGCACATGAAGCACCTGTTAGCATATTACAAAGATTAAAATTATGTCAAAGCACGTATGTATCATTTGAACAAGTAGGGTGCTAGTAAGAATATGAAGTATTAAAAATGAAATGATAAGTCCTATAGTGTGTAAGAAATTCAATGCCCCGGGAATTCAATGGGACTATCAATAGTACAGTGCCAAGCATCAATGTTGTTTGTAAAGATATGTAAAGAGTCTACATTCACAACTAGAGCACAAGTGAATGCATATGTGTATATAGAAAAGATATATAGACATACTAAGTATCTATATCGCATGGGGAAAAAAAGTGTACATCTATGTATAAGAAAGAAAGAATAAAGGTAACCAAGATATGCGGTATGTTGTGAATGAGTGACATGGAATGATATGTTATGTGAATGTGATATGAGAAATGTCCCCAGTGGATGTGGATGAGTATGAGATGAGTTAATTTATAAAATACCCCTTGATAATCAAGAGTGAAACATAGAAAAGAGAGCATCATTAGGAAATGATTTGAAATTTTTTGTGGAAATGTATAACATAAAGTGTAGAGCGTAGATAGTAAAATAGGATAGTATGATGTGTGAGAATGGAGCATTAGAAATATGTATCATGAAGCATCGATCATGGAATTCATATTGTGTGAGGTTCATGGATGTAGTATTCCCTCAACAATCAAGTGTTCACCTTAGCACAAGAATGCATCACAAGGTAATGATGATCTGATACATGCATGTATCAAAGGGTTGGTAAGGATTCTTAAGAAATAGTAGACATTTAAGTGTAGTGCATAATGTGTATGAGATCATAGAAATATTTGATAATGATGTAAGGGGAGAAGCTATGATGCCCCCAAATGTGTTAATGAGGATAGCTACGTGACGATGTAAGAAAGCCATTCGAGGGTGACGAATTTTAAAATGTATGGTAGGTAGAAGCAAGAGTATAATCGGGGAAAAAAATTTTTGGAAAGAAGGAAATCGAAAGAGGCCCTATAGATTTTATGGTCATCCTTAGTGAGTGGTTTCTTCTTTGGGATTGATAATGACGTAGACAAATTGAGAGGAGGTGTTGTATTGTTTTTAGAGGAGGTTGCTTAGGAGTTGGTGACATGGTAGAAGACTTAGTAGGAGGAGGTGATGGTGTACGGACCTTGCGAGGTCATTACTTAGTTGGAGTGGGTTATATCGGAAATGATTGAGGATGGAAGAAAGAACATTAAAAGTGATGGCATGATGCTCATTATACATAAATAAACTAGATTTAGGAACCCAATGAGATTTAACATGTTGGCATGGTTTCCTAATAGGTGTTGTTATTAATGAAAAACCACATTAATAACAAAGTGAATATTATGGGATGATTTCATGATGTTGTTTATGGTGCTAACATACTAGCTTAGATGTCAATTAGTTGTTACATTGGGATTGATGATGCATGTTTGCTCTAACAATCCCATACAGTGTCTAGGAGAAATAGATTGATAGTGTGAGCCTCTTGAATGGTTGGGAAGCATGTTGAAATGTTTTCTAGTATGTTTTAGGGTTCTTGAACACTCACAAATGTGGCATCGTGTAGGTACGGTGGTTCACCATGTTATAGTGTGCTCATTGGGAAGCAAGGATTGTACAGCTATGAGGTGTGATAGAGTGTTTTGGAGCTAGATGAGCCCATGAAAGCATGAAATCAGGTATATCATGGCATATTAGGTATGTTTAGATCATTCTCGTGGTTTCATGATCAGTTAGTGCACTATTTCAGTTGATACTAGCTTTTATAGTGAGAATCCCTAAGGTGTAACTATGAAAATGAGATTGGATGGAGATATTGATCTATGGAATTGAAATTATAATTATTGGAGATTTTAGTGTGATGTTTCATAGTGCTCTCAGAAAAATTTTAGGTTTCCTTGATGATAATTTTGCAAGTTATGACAATTTATGTGAGACAGGGTCAAGAACAAGTGAAAATCAAGCTCGAATTTGAACTTTTGATGCTCGTTGTGAACAATGTGATTTTCATGGGACATTTTGGATTTCAAGGATGCTTATAAGGTGACTTTAGAGGTTTTAACAAAAATAATGAGGCTAGTTTATGGTCAAATTTTTATAAACGAATGTTAAGAAGGTAAAGAGGTTTAAAACTATAGTTAAACCCTAGCTAGGAGCAGTTGATAGAAAGTGAAGTATTGTGACCTATTTTATTGATTCATAAAAAGTTATGATTTTATGTTGTAGAATAATCCTCGGGATTTACAAAAATGTATCATTGAGGTCATGGTGATATGTAGGCCCCACCTAAAAATAGAAGTTTATGAAGAAGGATATTTTAGGACAAGATCATCCAAAAGAGTAACATACAAAATTTATGGTTCATGATGATTGGGATTTTTCTTGATATCCATGGATGTTTTAGGATATTTTCATATAGTTTTATGATGTTTTGAGTTCTAAATAGGTTAACTAGTCAAAGAGCGATTGTGGGATCTCAAATAGTAGGGTCTAGTAAAATGCCTATATCTTGAGCTACATGTGGATTCAAGAGATCATTCAAGTTGCGTTAGAAATATTATTTAGAGATATTTCCTAAAATATAAATATTTCCTAAAAATTAGGTGATTTGGTAGGGTTTATAGGGAATTATTTGAGCAAGAAGGTTTTAGATAGTTCAAGACAACATCTATTTTAGTGCAAGTTTGATATTTGTTAAAGCACGAGATGGATTGGGTGATGCTTTCCACAACCTGTAATGTGAAGAGAGATGAATTAGACATATAATTAATCCATTTTAAGGTCTTAAGTGTATGTATAAATGAGTTATGAGCTAACCTTTGGAAACATGTGTTTGGAAGGCTGTTGATACAAAGAAGGAAAATGTTGTTGTGGTTTGAAGTGAAGAATGTTTCATGACTTATAAATTTCTTAGAATTGTTATAAAGCTTCTTAAATTTATTCTGAGTTGTCACATGGATTTTTTTGGTTCATAGAATCCATTTGGTGACATTATGAAGTTTCCAAGTGTTGAAGGGTAAAGAGCATTAACAACCGCTGAAATATATTTGAAATAATTTGATTGGTTGATATTAATTGTGACCATGTATGAATTTATATGATATTTTCATTATGTGTAAGGTTTCATGGGTCATTACAAAGTATGGTATTCATGTTAGGGCAATATTAAGATTTTGCCCATGGGGTTTTGAGCCATTTTGGCACTTATAATGTGAGTTTTACCTAGATGACCTAATTGGGTCACTTGTGACTATTGTAATTAAAATTTATGAATTTTCTAGAGATTTATGGGTAGAATTTATCATGAGGTACCGACCTCTTTTGGTTTGGAAGGAAGAAAAACATATTTAAGTGTTTGTTTAGCTCATTTTTAAGTAAGTGCTCTTGGAGGGAAGGTGTGTGACATAGGGAGATATATTTTTCAGGTATGAGAGCATGATTTGAAGGGTGAGGAAGAGCATGATAGGTTGAGGAAGATTAGATAGCATGAGATAAAAAAGTTAGAGCAAAAACAAGTGATGTAAGAGCTAGATGGTATAAGTTTTAAGACCTAGTGTGTGAGCTAGGGTTTGTGAGCTAATAAGTGATCTCCATCATTTTTGCAGGTAGAAAATTTAGATATTAGATATCTTTAAGTGTCCGAGTTATTTCTTGGTCATCCTTAGGTGGTTGTAGACTCTATGGAGTTGGTGCTTTACTAAATTAGGGGTTGGTGGTCGTTTTAGGGTTGGTGCTCTACTAAATTAGGGGTTGGCACTCCTTGTGGGGTTGGTGCCTCACTAAATCGGTGGTTGTGATCCTTTTGAAGTTGGTGCTTCAATAAAAAAATCATTGTGTAATATAATTAGATTTTTAGTGGTTTTCTTCCTCATGAGGGTTTCTCACTTATATCTTGTGTTCAAGTGTATGCTCTCTTGGTTGTGCTTATGTGATTGATTGTTTCATGTTGTTAATCACACATTGATGGATGGATAAATGTTAATGATACATGTATGATAATATAAAATTATTTAAAAGGTTTAAATAATTGATTCCCCCTCTCAGTTCATTGTGCTTCCAACATTTGGTATCAGAGCGGGTCCTTGAGAAACAAGTCTAATAACTTTGAGGTGATCCTCGAAGCACAATATGGAGAAGAAAATCAGGAAAGAGAATCGGTAATTTAAAGGCATGGCCAAGAAGGATGAATAAACCATAAAATATCTCAAGATTCAACTGGAGAAGGCCATTTCAGATTTGAGCACAAAGGAAGAGGAATGTGAAAGACTGAGAAACAAGCCCTGTGATGTGTGTGTGCATGGACAAGTTGACTTCAAAGAGGTTGTATTTAATATACAAGAAAATATAGCATTTCATAGGATGGAGAACAACAAATTTAAGTCTGAAATCAAAGATTTGACTACTTTTCTCAAGTTCAAGGTAGAAGAGGTACAAACCCTAAAGGAGAAAGATGAAGTATGTTCAGGTATGAAGAAAAATTGAAAGACCTTGAATCAGATTTAGAGGATTCTTGTAAGAGGTTTAAAATGTATGGAAATTTAGAGAAGAGCTCTAAATCTCTTGATGAATTTTATAAGGACAAAAGGTAGCTAGTGACAAAATAAGCCTAGGGTTTGAAGGAATACATGTGAAGAGTTATGGAGAAGTTGCTCCAAGTTCTAAATCAGTTGAGAAGGTGTATAAGATAGCTCATCTACGAAGATATAACTCTATTAGGTAACATAATGCTCGAGATATGACTCATTATTTCATGGATATCGCTTTGTATGTCATTACTTTGGTCATAGAGCCAGAGATTGCAAGAGAAGGTTATTTGGAAATGAAGTAGGTTTTTTTAAGGGTGAATGTCACTCATGTTGTGAGTATGGGCATAGAGCCAAGGATTATGGTTGGAATGTCAGTATGTTTGAGCCAATAAGGAAGAGAAGTGTAGTTTACTTCATTTGTCACCAATCGGACATAGAACAAATTTTTTGCCAAAATAAGAAGTTTATTGCAAAGTCGATCCAAAGATCAAGAAGATTGATTCTTAACCTACCATGCGATGTATGAATCTTGTCAAGGATATTCTAGTACTATCAAGGTTGATAAAATGCCTATCCATGTAAGAGAGATCAAGAAGTATAATTCAAGGATTGAGGAAGTCCACATGTGCACCGAATGCGAGTTCATGAGAATTTGAGAAGTATAGGAGTTTGGAGCACATCAAGTGTTTTAAAGGTGTGTCGGGTAAATTTTTCATGTGTCTTTGAGTCTCCTATCATTTGTATGGTGTATGAGCTTGTCAATATATGTATCAGGTCCTTGTAGGTGTGTGTTTCATTGTCTTGATCATGATAAGTTCTAAAGTGTCAAGAAGCTTGTATTATCTTCAAGGATGGGTTGATAGTTTTTAGTAATATGTTGTGTATTGATATAAGGTCTAAGTCAACTGTCAAGAAGTTATGCGTAAGTCTATAAGGTCTGTGTTTGGTTTAAAGGTATTTGGTTTTATTCATCATGTCATGATTCAAAGTTCAAAATGTGTTTTTCAAAAGGTTATAAGTTTATGTGGATCACTAAGTAGTGATTCTTATGGTTTGTTAAGCTCTAGTATCAAGTATAGTATTGGTATGTCAAATTTGGGAATCATGATATTTTTATTGGCTCTTAAAGATATGTGCTCAAGTAAAATATGTGAGTGTTGCAAGTAGGTGTAAAGAACATTATTCTTGATGTCTAAAAGTATCAAAAGGTATGAGTCATTTCCTTCCTCATGTTGGCAAAATTATAAGCTCTGTCAAGAGCATCTTGAGTATGTTAGTTATTTTTCACTCATGCAATGTTAGAAATTGTGAATTTTCATAAGGTCTCCATGTCATATATGCCTATGGTTCTTCATCTTAAACTCTATGTCTAAATGTTGGTTTAACTTTTTTGTCATGATAAGCTTTGTGAAGAAGCCAAGAGGATTTCTCTAGGGTCTGCATGAAATACATGCTCAAGTTCAAAACTAGATAATGCATGATGTGTTGAAGATATAAGAGTGAATTCATTGTGTCATGGTATGAGTAGGCGAGTCATGATCATGCTTAGTTTGAAAAACCTCTTAAATGATGTAATGTGGTGTTTGGTCAATGTTAGTGATGATTTAACAAGGATGTTGGAGGAAGATATGCAATCATACAATCTAAGCCCAAGTTAGTGTACTAAACAAGAGTATTTAGTCTATATTGAGTCTTTTATGTCCTATTTTTCAACAAATGAAGTCAAGTAAAGAATCATGAGTAAAGGTTTATCATGTTGTGATACATTGATGGTGAAGAGGGCTTTCTAAATGTGCTCGGTTAGTCTCTTGTTTTTGAGTCTCATCGTGTTTCAAGTAATCATGATGTCATTATCTAAAATAAGTGTCTCGAAATTAGGCAAAGTTTTCAAGTTTTTGGTGATACCTATATAAGGAAGCTCTTGAATATCTCGGTGTTTGAAAGGATATGTTGAATAAGGATAATTTTTTAACAGGTGATTATCGGGGTTAAAAAGGTTTTCTTGGTAGGTTAATGTGTCACAGTGGTCTCAAAAGCATCCTACAAGTATGAAAATGTCTTCTTAGGTCTATGAAAAGGTGTTTTCCATTAAATCAATGATGCTACAGGTGTGTATAGCATGAGAAATTCCAGGATTGACTGTGAAAAATGCAAGCTATAGGATTGAGGAAGGTGATGCTCTTCTACATGTGATCTATAAGTCCTAGAATCTAGAATGAAAAGTAACAAGAAAAAAACTATGAAAGGAAATGCTCATATTGAAAAAAAAAAGGTCTCTTTTCAAGAAAGATAAATTTGGATGATAGTGATAGGGTACAGTCACCCTCAAGGCTCGAAAAAAAAGTTAAGGAGGCAAAATGACCACTATTTTGTAATCAAAAATGCGTGAAAAGATAGTATATACATGATGAATTAGGGTTTAATTGTGCTTTAAAAGTGAATTCAAGTGTTGAAGAGGTCCTTCACACCCTATGATCAAATTTCATGCTTCAGGCAGTGAGAAGATCAGCTCAAGGAAAGTGAAAAGTAGTGTTTTTATTTTTGACAATATTATATGTCCTCTAATGAATTAACTACATAGCTTCAATTTCCTAGGTGTACAAGACATTTGATAATGCATTCATGTATTGACATAGTAAGCCTAAAGTATGTATGTATCTTTTCTATCATCTACCACGCTTTGTATTGAGGTCTTGGACAATGTTTGAGGTTCATCATGAGAAAGCCATAGGTAGTCGTGAAAAGTTACAAAGGTTAAGGTCTATAGAGACTCACAGGTCATAAGAGTCAAGTTGAAAGAATCAAATAACAGAGAACAAGGAGCTTGAAATAACAAGATAAATTTTAGGATTGTGAAATAATTCTAAGGGTGAATGGAGTGTGCTTGTTTTAAAGGTTCCAAGTTGAGGTTAGTTATCGATGAAACATTTTAGAGTGGCTTCTAAATGTGAGAAAAGTGTGATGATGTATTTAAAGTTTCTTACTTATTACTATAGGGGATCTATGTTGAGCGGGAGCATGTGTTACCCATTCTACAAAAATAAAAAGCTCTTTGAGGAAAAGAAAATAGGTTTGAAGAAGAATAAATGCTACATGTAGAGATGAGTGTGTCCTTCAGGTATATGTAAATATGAAGCTACTGTCTCCGTAAAGGAATGAATTGACAACCTACATTGTTTGTGGTGACTTCTTGAGGTGTTTATGACAAAATAACTAATGCAAATCCTAAGAGAAAGGTGCGTTGTGAAAGAGCATAGAATAATAGAGGGAAGAGCATATTTATACCATAAGAAAAGAGCTAAACCAAATTACAAGATAAAGTATGTGACAAAGTGTACTAGCTTGAAAGAGTTGATCATGAGTGTTTATGACGGAGAAGTTGTTATCCAATTTATCCCTAAGGAAAAATTGAACAAACATGAACTTACACACTGAGAAAATGGGGTTGATTCAATCATGGGAGCTTGCATTTCGGGATTGGATGAATAGGTGAAGTAGGTCAAGCATTGTAGAGAATTTCGGGAATGAAGAAGCTCTAAAGTCTAAAATTTCAGATTTCAGAGGTAGATCCGTTCGGAGGTAGGCTAGGAGAAATTTGGAGACTGGGCGGAAAGAAGTCCGAAAAGGGAGAAATTCAAAATGTCTAAAATGTGAACTTCGAATTTCAGACATTAGGCTTTCAGAGGTTCGGAGGTTTCATGTGCCCAAAGGATAAACAAATCCCAAAAACTCGAACCCCAAAACCCCTAAAACCTGAACCCTAAAATCCCGAAATCCCACAAAATACAAAGGTCTGACAAACCCAAAATCTGAATTTCAGACTTCAAGGTTTTAGCATTTTGGAACCTTTAACCTCCCAACGATGAAAATCACAACTTGAAGTCTAAACCCGAAGTGCAAATTTTAGACTTGAAGCTTTCGAGTTTTCATGCGCTCAAATGGATGTACAAGAACCCGATCTCTAAATGGAAAGGTCCAAAGTTCCAAATTCTAAATATCCAAAATTTTGGATTTCAAAGGTTACAAGGTAATTTTGGACTCAAAAAAGAAGGTCAACAACCCGCCATTTTTGCAGAATGACACCCTCATCTTCAGATGGCCATAACTTTTGACTAGGAGCTCGATTTGTACAAGAAAGGACTTTTGGAAAGCTCTCAATGTCCTCTACACAATTAAGTCATTCAAAATAATAAATATGATTCGCCATTAAATGAATAAGTTAAAAGTAAAATATCAATCAACATCCAGGGAAAAAATAGACATATCTTCTAATGTACTTAACCATTTCTTGCAAAATTATAGTCATTGGAAAGGTGATTTCGGGATCCACAGTTTGGGATCATCAAATTTTGGATTTTAGGGGTTCTGAACCTCTGAAATGGAATAGATTAAATGGTAGGTGAAGCCATTAATGAAGGTTGGTGAGAGGTAAGGGTCATCATGAGTCTATAGGGCCTAGACTAGACAGAGGTGCAATCACAGTCAATTTCTTCAAGCAAAAGGCAGCCATTTAATGAAAAGGGGGATTTTGTAAGATCAAGGGCACTCATTACATGATTAAACAATGATTTTGGAGGATTTTGGGGCAAATTTGGGATTCAATTTTCTCTCTCCTCCTTTACAAATCTTCTTCTATAAATTGTAATGAGGGGCATTTTTCTAATGTTGGATAATTTTTCTTTGCACCCTCCCTTCTTCTCTTGTCTGTAAGTGAATTTGTGGAGTTCAAACCTCCCATTCAAGCTATAATGCAATTGCCTCTTGGCCATTGTAATGTACTGTATCAAATTTGTGGAGCAATAATATAAGTCATGGATGACTTCAACCCTCTCTTGTGTTCATTGCATTCCCTTGATCTCTCATTGCAATCTTGGTTATTTGTGCATGGTTATTGTATTACATGTTTAATGGTTTGTGTTAATGGTTAGTGGATTCTCATTAGTAGATTGATCTATGGTGTATTTTCACCCTTCTTAATCTTTTTTTGGTTTATATCTCTATGCAAAGTAGGTATTCAACATTCCTTTTGGTGCATCACCTTTATAGTTTAGGTTTAGTTTATTGCATCTTCTTAACCCTGTCTCCTTGGCAAGATAGAGTAGGTTTTAGAGTAGATCCTCTATAATTTGAATGTGTGTATTAGAACAATGGAATAGGAACTAACCTTCATCTAGAGAGCTTTCCGATTGCAAAGTCCCACACTTTGGGAAAATCTCCATGTTATGCAATCACACTAATGGTCTCAATCCTTCAATTGCAAATAGTCGGGGGTGTTATGATTACGCATCAACATGAGCATTAGAAAGCTTCGGGATGATGAAGATGGTGAAAATATTTTTCTCATGGTACTCAATATATGTTATGAAGGATTTATCCCTAGAATAATTAAGTTAAGCTTATAAATGCATTTTATCTTGTCCATGTGACTATAATACACTTTGAAAAGATGGTTCGAGTCTATTAGTTGAATCTTACTCTTCATGAGTCAACTAAGACAATTTTATGATATGAGATAGAGGATGACTGGTAAAGTGTGGTATGTTTGCTATTGATGGCGAGGGGCCATGTTTTTTCTCTATAATCCTTATGGTTCAAGTATTTAGGTTCTTTAAAGACCTTAATTTCTCTTCTTAGGGAAGTTGTGTATTGAAGTGTTGATGATTGCTTTCTAACAATGTTGAGTGTTGTTGTAGCAAGAAAATGTGTTGCTCAAGGTGTGTATGGGATCTCTAAGATAGGGGAGTACTTGTTTGTTAATCCATGGAAGTGAAATGTTTTTATCAAGGATAGAAAGGTGAGAAAATAATTATTACTTTTTTTCATGCTCATGAAAGGTATGCGTTGACTTATCTTAGCTAAATATAACTCAAGAAGACTGAATAAGGAGTTTAGGAATTTGTCAAAGTTGTAAAGATGATTTCTTGTCATGGTAAGAAGGTGAGTATCACAATTTTATACTTGGGAGGTAGATATGGTAGCCTTAATCCAAAGGGGATTACTTTTTTCTTAAGTCAATTCTTTCTTGACATCTTTGTAAGAATGTTGAAAATGGTCATTTTTGCACTTAAAGGTCAGTATGGGCTAATAGTATTTACATTGGTATGAAGAGTGTGCTTAAGCCTTGATATGCATGAATTTAGATTAGAAATGGGGATCATAGTCTATAATTGTGAAGTAATGGTGAATCATTCTTAGTTTTACATTGTTGGCATCTTTGAGGGTGATGTCACCCCTATCCCATGACTACTACAAGTACTATTATGGAGCTCAAAATAGGGGTATAGAGGAAATGACTTGTTTTTACATGACTAGAAGGTTAAAAATAGTGTTTAAGCCCTTGAAAGGTGAGATCATGATTTTTCATGGTGTAATGATGTTTTTCAGATGTTGGTAGTGCTTATTCTAGGGGGAGCATGGTGCTTACATGCTTAAAATGAGGCAAAATTCAATTTTTGGGAAAAAATCAAGAAAATGGAGAAAATTGAGACCTTTGGTTGATGTTTATAAGAAAAGCATGCAGTATGAATCTTAAGAAGTTAAAGAAGGTAAGATATAGGTATTCCTTTTTCATTAATGTAAAAAGGGGGAGAATTTCAGGGTGTTTTCCATCAATGAAAAAGGGGAGATTATTAGCATGGTGTCCTAATAGGTGTTGTCATTGATGAAAAACCAAATTAATGAAAAAGTGAATGTTGTAGGATGATGTTGTTTATGGTGCTAAAATACTCTCTCAAATGTCTATCAGTTGCTACAGTGGGATTCAAAGATGATGCATACTTTGTTTAGTAAACCCATATAGGTGCCTAGGAGGTGTATCTTGATAGTGTGAGGCTCTTGGATGGTTAAGAATCATGTTGAAATATTGGATATAATTTTTTTAAGGTGATTGAGGACTCACATCAATGGCATGGTGTAGGTATAGGTGGTTCACCATGCTACAAGTTCTTATTGGGAGCAGGTATGACAACTATGAGGTGTGATAAAGCATTTTGGAGCTAGATTAGCCCATGGAAGCATGAAATCGGTATATCATAGCATATGAGGTATTTTTGGATCATTTTTAGTGGTTTCATGATCATTTAGTGTACTATTTCAGTTGATACTAACTTTTATAGTTAGAATCCCTAAGGTGTAACTAGGCAAATGAGATTGGATGGAGAGATTGAGCTATGGAATTGAAACTCGATAATTGGAGATGTTAGTGTGATGTGTCATAGTTCTCTCAAAAATTTAATATTTATTTGATGATAATTTCACAAGTTATGACAATTTATGTGAGATAGGTCGAAAACAGTGAAAATCAAACTCGAATTTGAACTTCGATGCTCATTATGAAAATTTGATTTACAAGGGACATTTTGGATTTCAGGGATTCCTTTAAGGTGATTTTAAAATGTTTCATAGAAATAATGAGGTCATTTTACAGTCACATTTTTATGAATGAATGTTAAAAAGGTAAAGAGGTCTAAAACCCTAGTTAAACCCTAACTAGGAGAAGTTGGAAAAAAGTGAAGTTTTGTGACCCAGTATTGATTGATTAATCAAAAGACATGATTAGATGTTGTATATTACTCCTCAAGATTTCCATAAATGTATGGTTGAGGTCTTGGTGATATGTGGGACCCACCTAAAAATAGCAGTTTCTAAAGAAGAAGGTTTTAGGACAAGATGGTCCAAAGGAGTAGCATACAAAACTAATGGTGTATAATTATTTATGAGTAGTTATTGATGTACATGGAATTTTTCAGACATTCTCATAGAATTTCATGATGTTTTGAGGTCCAAATAGGTTGGTTGGTCAAAGGCGCTTTGGGATCTCAAATAGTAGGTCCAAAAATGGCTATATCCTCGGCTACATGCAGAGATACAAGATAGGATTCAAGTTTTTTTAGAAAGAGGATTCAAATATATTTCCATTAATATAAGGATTTCCTCATGATGATATCATTTTAAATGGTTTCCATGAAATTCGTTGAGCAAGAAGGTTTTAGCACTTTAAGACAAAATATGTTTTGGTGCAAGTTTGATGTTTGTTGAAGCATGAGATGGATTGGGTGATGCTTTATACCACTTTTAATGTGAATAGGGATGAATTGGGAATCCAATTAATCCATTTTTAGGTCTTGAATATATGTATAAATTACTTTATGAGGTAACCTTTGGAACCAACGTTTTTGATAGGTTGATCTAGTGAAGGCAAATGTTGTTGTGGTTTGAAGTGAAGAATGTTTCATGGCTTATAAATTTCTTATAAGTGTTCTACATGTTCTAGAATTTATTTTGAGTGGTCACATTTTGTTTTTGGTTCAGTATAAGACATTTGGTGACATTATGTAGTTTCTAAGGTGTTGGAGGGTGTAGAAACAACCGATTTGAAAATTGTAATGGGAATTGGGCCCAATAAATTAAATAACTTGATTGGATTATATTAAATTTGACCATGTATGAATTTTTATGATATTTTAATCATATGCAAGGGTTCATAGGTCATTAAAAGTATTGTACTCATGTTGTGGCAATTTTAAGATTGCGCACATGGGGTTTTTAGCCATTCTTTTCACTTGTAATGTGGATTTTAGATAGGGCGACATAATTGGGTCACTTTTGACTATTTTAATTCAAATTTATGAATTTTATAGAGATGTATGCATCAAAATTATCATGAGCAACCGATCTCTTTTGGTTTGGAAGGAAGAAAAGCATATTTAAATGTTTGTTTGGCTCATTTTTGAGTAAGTGCTCTTGGAGGGAATGTGTGCAACATAGAGAGAGAAATTTTTCAAGTATGAGAGCATGATTTGAAGGCTAAGAAAGATCATGAAATTTTGAGGAAGATATGATAACATGAGAGCAATAAGTTAGAGAAAAGATAAGTAATGTAAGAGCAAGAGAGTTTAAGTTTGAAGATTTAGTGTGTGAGCTAGGTTTTTTTTGAGCTAATAAGTTATCTCCATTAGTTGTGGAAGTAGAATATTCAAAGATCGGATATCTTCAGGTGGTTGAGTTGGTGCTTGTTCATCCTTAGGGGTCCGTAGCCTCCTTATGCGGTTGTTGCTTTCTAAATTAGGGGTTGGTGCTTTACTAAACTAAGGGTTGGTGTTCCTTGTGGGTTGGTGCCTCACTAAATTAGGGGTTGGTGTTCCTTGTGAAGTTAGTGCTTCACTAAAATTGTTTACTTTATGTAATATAAATAGAGTTTCAATGGGTTTTCTTCCCCATGAGGGTTTCCCACTGGTTGTGTTTATGTCGTTGATTGTTTCATGTTGTTAATTACACATTGATGGATTGATAAAAGTCAATGATGCATGTATGATAATCTAAAATTTTATTGATTTTTAGAGGACACTACTTAGGAGTTAGTGACATGGTAGAAGACTTATTTGGAGGAGGTGATGGTGTACAAACCTTGAAAGGTGATTACTTAGCTTGAGTAGGTTGTATCAGTAATGCTTGAGTGACATAAGAAGGAACATTAAAAGTGATGCCATGATGCTCATTAGACATAAATTAATCATATTTAGGAATCCAATTAGATTTAGAAATTTGAGATTAACATGCAACATCATTTTGTGTAGCAAATGAATTAATACCATAATGTTTAAGGTAGCCAATTTGTCACTTTAGAGGATAAAAATCATTTTCATGACAATTAATTCGATGATAATTCAAATATGGTTGACATTGGTATTTTTCAAGCTGATAAGGAGGATAATAATGAGTAGATGGTAAGTTGATCAATTGATGCTTAAAAATATCATGAATAATGTCATGTTGTTTAGCATTGATATCAAACTTGAGAGGTGTCGGTAATGGTAATCCTTATGGTTCACTCATATGAGAACACCGGAAGACATATAATTAGGAAGATTAGAAGAGGAACAAGAATTGGCTTGAAAAACATCCTTGAGATCTTGGATTTCAACTTTGATAGATGTAATCGTTGATTCCATAGCTTGAAATTTATCTTGAAAAGAATGATGTGAATCTTGAATTAACTCTAATATATCTTGAGAATATGCAGATATCGGAACTAATAAATTAGTATAAGATATGATTGAAAATGGAACTTATTTGTAAAGGTGTCATATCACGAGGGACATACATTGTGTGTATGGATTTTGTGAGAGAATCCTTGTAAACTGGGTGATTTTGAAATAATTCATACAAGGAGAGTTTAGGAGCTTTAGGAGCCATGAAAGAAGACTGGATATAATTTGTAAAACCCTACTTTTAGATTCATATATGATAAATAAATGATAAAAAAATTTTGAAATATAGATGACACAAACAATAAGTTAAAGAAGTATGAAACCCTAAGTGCAAGAGAGAGGGAAAAATACTTCGTTGATTCGTGTTTGATTCCGGGCCATGTAGATTAGGAAATATGATGAAAAAAGGGCATACTCTCACAATTGCACATTGTAAATTCTTGAAAATGACCCTATATCCCAATAGAGTGTGCTTGCAGACCTATATAAGGGATGCTCCTAGAGTGTGGTGCTACTTTTTAGTAATTGAGGGAATCTTAGAATGCTTTGGGAATGATATTTGCAATAGTACTCTTGAAAATCTCGAGTGAGTAAACGAGTACATTAGAATTTTTTTACGGTGTTTTGTAGGTGTTATTTCACATTAAGGTCAACCCATAGAAAGATATCAAATTCATAAAGTGGTTATTTGGTGGTGAGGTTGAAATCATTAGTTTTGGACCAAACAATTGGATGGTTTGAGCTCGATGGATGGTACCATACAAGTAGGTGTTGGGATTCTAAAAATTTATGGGAATGATGCTTGGGAGGAATATCAAATTGCTTTGGATTAATGTCGGTAGTTATTTGAGCAACTAAGCAATGGGAATAAGGGAGCAAGTCATGAAGCATGACTAATGATATACAATTTAGCTTAGAATGTGTGCACAAGTCATGATTTAGGGATAAAGCCAAATTTTTTATTGCCAAATGATATATTTCCAAATTTTAGTGTCTATAGACCCCCATATGTTTAAGCTTATCTCCAATTAGTAAACCTTGATTGATCGGGGATAATTTTTGTTTTCAAAAGTTCCCTAAACATCCCTAATTTTTTTAGAGTAAGATCATTTGAGATCTTTTCGACGACTTTGAGAACGTGAAAATAGACATCGGGAGCTCTAGATATGTCCGGTCAAAGTTCAATCAATGGGAAAGTCAACTATGGTCAACTAGTCAATATTGGACCAATGACACGATGACATGTAGCAAAAGGTGAAGGGATTGTTTGTTGGTTTTTGATCTCCAGTCTTCGATGGTCATAAAAATATAGCTCATCGAAACAAGAGGCTCAACTTTTATTACGAGGAGAGCCCGGCCGCCGTGTAGACTATGGTATTATCGCCGATGTGGTGGGTCCACAAGCCACCATGTGGCTTGCCACCACTTAGCCATTTTTCATTTTGAATATCATAGTATTATATGGTTGAATTTTATATTATTCACCATATTACTATACAATTTCAATTTGTAATGTTTAGGGTCGAATCTTGGTGAGACCACATTCCCACATATCTCGGCGGTCACAAAGCACACCACATGACTCGGCCAAACACATAACCGCAACTCCAAACCATATGCTAAGTCCACGTGATGGGGAAGTGAAGCGGTGTTGGGAGGCAAATGCCATGTGTGGAAAGCTTCCACATGAGTAGGAGGAGGGGGGGGTTAAGCTCAAGTGGTCCTTTAACCACTATGTTTGCATGTGGAAAGGCTTATTAAAGCCTAAAACATTATCCATACCCCAAAATGTGGGATATTACACCCACTTAAACCTTCAAACATGTCACCCACTTTGGGATTTTATCCCTTCCTAAAGAAAATCCGCCACTATGGGAAATAATGTCATTTATTTGCTATGGGCTATGTTAATATTAGCCTTTGATAATATTTTAGGCATTATTTTAAGGGCCCTATTTTTTTGTATAAATAGGGAACCCATTTCATTATAATGACACATTAGCTTTGAGAAGCTTATTATTTTGTAAGCTAAATTGTGGGATGTGGAGAATAAGTAATAGGAAAATTTTAATATAGTTTTGTAAATGTTAGAGTAGGTATTTACCTTAGCTCATGTTCACCTAGGTACATTATTTACCTTTATTGTATTTATCCTCACCCACTTATGTGTGTGGATATTTCTTTTTATTTATTTAGATATTAGGAGATATTATCTAGTTGTTAGGTATAGTTCTTTCCTTGATCTATATTATTGACTAGTTATTTCCTAAATCTATGGTATTGACTAGATCTTGATGTCTAGTTCTCTCATAAATATACTTGTTCTCTCCATGATTTATGGTTTGATCTACGACTTGACTAGTTCTTTCATGATTCTTCCCTATATTCCCCATTCTCATTGATTTATGGCTTCCATAATAATATATGATATTGACTGCTCATTTGTTTGCAAAGTTTTATGTAAAGATTATTATTCCTTCCTATATAAGATCGTGAGGCCTATGTCTCATTGTATTTCATTGAGTTCCATAATAATATATGATAGAGGTTACTATCATTTGTTTTCAAAGTTTTATTTAAAGTTATTCTATATCATATATTTCGGGATTTTCTCGTATTTTATTGCTGCATGCATTTTTATGCAAAACAAGCTTCCATTTGGAAAAACCCTAAGATCAATTCGACACCCATTGAAATTCTTAGCCCCTGGTCATGTGAGGGAGGACTTAAAGCTTGTGATTCTGCTTACTCTAGCCCCCTTTCATTTTATTTGTGTGGTGAAGGCAAGAGCATTTTATTTTGTTTTAGTGGCAACTAAAATAAATAGTAGAGCATAATATTGAAAAGCTTGTAACTTTTGATCGGTAACTCGGTTTTGAGTGTCATTTTTTTACAAAATTTATTTTTCCATCTTTCCATTAGAAATATTTATTTTGAGAATCGCACTATAATTATAAAGTGTCATATTGTAACACGCACTCATTATAAAGTGCCAAAATCTGGGGCTCTTGTTGCATTGCTTGGGGATCTTGTTGCATTGCTTGGTTCTTGCATTTCTTTTGGTGATTTTTTTAGGATGACATCTACTTCTACATTAGATCATGTTGAGCCATTAACAACACATAATTACCACACATGGAAACCAAGAATGGAAACAATAATTAAGTAGAAAGGATTATGGGCTTTAACTTCTTTAGAACAACCAGTTTTCACTAGAGAATATGAGAAATTTCAGTACCAGTGCAAATTTGATGAGTGTATGGGTTTGATAGGAACTTATGTAAGTGACAGTCTTTTGTTTCATTTGGAAAAATGTGACTCTCCTTTCAAAATTTGGGAGAAATTGGAGGATTTATTTGGTAAGGTGGATCATATGAGAGCCATGCAACTTGACATTGAGATCACCTCTCTTAATCCTGAAGATTTTCCAACAATTATAGACTATCTTACCAAGTTCAAGCATTTGTTGACACAATTGAAGGGGAGTGGAAGAGATAAGAAAGATGAAGAGTGTGTTTACTTGATTCTATCCAAGTTGAGAGGACCATTCCAAATTTTTGCTTCTACCTTTTTCTCTAGCATGGATGCCTTAGGTGACACATTCAAAATGCCTAACTTAGAAACATTTTGTGAAAGACTTACTAGGGAAGAATCCAAATTGTCTCACCTTGAGTCTTCCAAATCTCAAAAGGCATTAGTTGCATCTAATCCTAAGGGCAAGGGAAAACCAAACAATAAAACCAAATCCACACCTTCTCCATCTCAAAATGCTCCTAAACCCAAAGAAACCAACTCAAAACCCAAGGAGTCTTCTAAATCTAAGAATAAGTCTAGCCGTTCATGCTCTTTTTGTGGGGTAGTAATCATGAAGAACATAGGTGTTATAAGCGAATGCAAGCCTTAGAGGATGCAATCAAGAAACAAAAAATTTCTATCTCCACTCCACCTCCTTCTAATCAGCATGGAAAAGCACTTAATGTTGTTGGAAGATCTCAGTCACCACTTGCAGACAATTGGGTTATAGATTTTGGTGCTTCTCATCACATGACTTCTTCCAAGGAGTCTTTTGTTTCTCTAGGTTTGAGTTCTACTTCCAAAATTGAGGTTGGAGATTCTTCCTTTCTTTCTGTTGAGGAAAAGGTGATATACAACTTGATGGTGGCAATATCCAAGATGCACTATATGTTCCTAACATCACTACAAATTTGCTTTCTATATATCAAATTTTTCATTCTGGTCAAGGGAAAATAGTGACTTTTACACCACATGGGGTAGAAGTAAGAACTTTGTTGGAGCCTTATTCACTTGTTGCTCAGGGTATTGTTGATCATAGTTCTAGACTATATCACTTTGAGGGTTTTGATGACACTTCTTCTATAGGGACAGGATTGGTTTCTCATGCAGATTTAGAGAGTAAGCTTTGGCATGAAAGATTTGGACATCTCAATTACATATATTTGAAGGAGTTGAGCACTCATGGTATGGTAGATGGTCTTCCTAGAGTTTCTTGTCTTGAGGAGTTTGTCATGGTTGTGCATTAGGGAAACAACACCAAGATCATTTTCTAAGAATTTATCTAAGAGAGCTTCTTCACCACTTGAGCTTGTGCATAGTGACTTGATGGTTTTTCCTACCCCCTCTTTCAATGGAGCTAAGTATACACTTACATTTATTGATAATTTCTCAAGGCGTACTTGGGTTTATTTTCTCAAGTACAAAAGTGATGTTTTTCACACTTCAAAGTCTTCAAGGCTTTGGTCGAGAAACAATCTTCTAGTTGCATAAAGAACCTTCATACTGATAATGGGGGGGAGTACTTCAGTGATGAGTTTTCTAATTTTTGGCAACTCAAGGCATTATTCACCAACATTTTGTTCCTCATACTCCACAACAGAATGGCTTAGCAGAAAGGAAGAATAGAACTTTGAAGGAAATGGCTAATTGTATGATGCATTCTAGAGATATACCTCCTATCTATTGGGTAGAAGTAGTTAATTGTGCTAACTACATTCAGAATCGCACACCACACATAGAGCACTTAAGCATTTGACTCCAGAGGAAGCTTGGTCCAACACTAAGCTAGATGTCTCTTTTTTCGAGTCTTTGGGAGCCATGCTTGGGCCTTTGTGCCAAAGAAGAAAAGAAAGTCTTTGGATAAGAAGAGTAAACCCTTGATCTTTGTAGGGTATTGTGAGGACATGAGAGCTTATCATCTTTTAGATCCTGATACACATGATGTTCTTTTTCAAACACATGTTCAATTTGATGAGCGCTTCACTCCTCATGATTCTTCATCTTCTTCCATGCTTCCTTCTTCTTCTTCATCTCATCTTGAGGATCCTTTCTTTGAGGAGATTGATGAGGAGGATATAGATGTCATTGAGGATCCTATTCCCATTGATGTTGTCACTATGCCTAAGTGGGCTCATACTACAATTTCTGAGGCAACACCTTTCATAGAGGATCTTCCACCCACTAGGCATCATCACACACATTCTACAAGTTCTGGACTTTTGTGTCAAGTAGTTTCTGAGGATCCACAGTCTTTTCAAAGGCTCATGGGATACAGAGTGGGATGATGTGATGGCAACTGAGTATTCTTCTTTGATGAAGAATCATACTTGGGATTTGGTATCTCTTCCTAAAGGAAGAAAGATGGTTAGGTGTAAGTGGGTATACCGAACCAAATACACAATTGATGGGTCCATTGACAAGTATAAGGCTCATCTTGTTGCAAAGGGTTTTTCACAAGTTGAAGGTATTGATTACTTTGAGACTTTTGCACCCGTTGCCAAGATGGATTATGTGCCTTGTACTTGCTATTGTTGCATCACAAGGGGTGGCCCGTATACCAGATGGACGTGAAGAGTGCCTTCTTACATGGAGATCTACAAGAGGAAATATATATGGAGCAGCCGGCTAGATTTGTTTAGGATTCTTCTCTTGTTTGTCAGCTCCGAAGGTCTCTCTACGGTCTCAAACAAGCCCCTCGGGCTTGGTATGAGAAGATGGATTCTTTTCTTCTATCTACTAGTTTTGTTCATTGCCACTCCGATCATACAGTGTATCTCCAGCATGTTGGTGAGGATATTGTGATACTTGTCTTGTATGTTGATGATATGTTACTTATTGGCAGCTCTTCTTCCCACATTCAGAGTATTCAAAGGGCTCTTTCTACATAGTTTGACATGACAGATCTTGGGCTATTACATTATTTCCTTGGTTTGCAGATTTCTCAAATAGATTCAGGGATTCATTTGAGTCAGAAAAATTACACCCATGATCTTCTTAGGCATTTTTGATATGGTTGATTGCAAGCCAAGTCCATCTCCTTTTCAGTCTGGAGTTACTCTTACATCCACATGTACCACACCACTTTGTGATCCTACATTGTATAGGCAGTTGGTTGGGAGTCTCATGTACTTGACCCATACTCGCCCTGATATTTCATTTGCAGTAGGGCTTGTATCTCGGTTTGCACATTCTCCTCATAGTAGTCATGGCGTGTGTGCTTAAAGGATTTTGCGCTATTTGCATAGCACTTCCCACTTTGGCCTACACTACATTAGGGGCTCACTCGGTTGATTGGGTATACAAATTCATCATTAGGTAGGTTCTATTGATGACACCCATTCCACTTATGGCTATCTTTTTGTCTTGGTTCTTCTCCAGCCTGTTTGGGAATGTAAAAAGTAATAAGCTATTACACTTTCATCTTTAGAGGCAAAGTACAGGGCAGCATTATAAAGTCAATGATTCTTTAATGCTTTGCCGAGCTTATTGACAGAGTTTGGATTCCCATAAGATTCACCAACTATACTTTGGCTTGACAACCAAATGCAATTCACATTTCTCAACCTAGTTGAGCACCAGTGGACCAAGAATATTGAGATACACATCCACTTCATTCATTAAGAATTTTCAGATGGAGTTCTTTGTTTGGAGTACATTTCGAACTCAAAGCAGAATTGCATACATCTTTATGAAGCCTTTTGCATCACCTTTGGTCCAGCTACCTTGAGTTGCATGGAATGCTTGGGGTTTATGAGTTGTTCTTGGGGGTGTTCGTGAGAACATCTTCCTTCTTCTTCTTTCTCTTTCCTTAAGCGAGATTCTTTCCTTCTTTTGGTTCATATTTCTTCATGGATATATTGTACATGAGTACCTCATCGAAGGAGCCTATTTTCTCAAAGACTCATACTTTGTCTGTGGACATGCCACTTCTATTTTGACCCCTAGCTTCACTTGAGGGGGTGTTAGTAGGTATTTAACTTAGCTCATGTTCACCTAGGTACATTATTTACCTTTATTGTATTTATCCTCACCCACTTATGTGTGTGGATATTTCTTTTTATTTATTTAGATATTAGGATATATTATCTAGTTGTTAGGTATAGTTCTTTCCTTGATCTATGGTATGACTAATTCTTTCCTAGATCTATGGTATTGACTAGATCCTTGATGTCAGTTCTCTCATAAATCTATGGACTTGACTATTTCTTTCCATGATTTATGGCTTGATCTAAAGTGACCTTGATTAATGGCTCTTAGATTTCCAAGTTATTCCTTCGCTATATAAGCCAGAGCCCATTCTCATTGTATTTCATTGAGTTCCATAATAATATATGATATTGTTGCTCATTTGTTTGCAAAGGTTTATGTAAAGTTATTCTAGTGAATTGCTTTCATCTTATTGATCGTGATGTTTGATTAGCATGTCGTGTTCTTGGCGCTTGCATGATCTAGTTATCGTTCCTTTTAGTAAAACTATATTAAATTCCTAAAATTACTATAGAAAAAATTGTTTATTGGCTATTATTTTTTTAGGCAATAGTAGATGGAATATTTGTGATTGGGAGTAAATGCAAATACCCAATAGGCCCGTTGAGCCACACTAATCACTTACAAAGCCTGGATTGTCAATAGTCTTTGAGACGCATTGATAGTGTCGAAAGGCCTAATCGTGAAGGAGATTGTGCATCGGAAGGTGAAGAACGATTCACTTATCATCAAAAATTCTTTAAGAATTAGAGCACATTTTAGAGTAAGTGAAATTCCATTAGGTTTTCATGTGAAATTACTTGTCAGAACTTGAGTCATTCAGTTTTGATTAGTGGAACGGTTCAAAGAACCCATTATGTAGGAAATTGCCGAACTCCATAATCAATTATGGTGCAATTGTCTTTATTGTTTTGCATTAATTTTTAAATTGATTACTTAAAATGAGTTTATTGTTGTCAAAGCAAATAATTAAAGCCTCTGGGTCCAAATCGTAGATAAAACTTGATTATTTTCGGATCATTGATAGAGAATGCACCAAAGAAAAAGGGATTTTTGGGCTCAATGTGGGCTTTTTAAAGATCAAGGAAAATCATCTAAACTAAAGACCATCTAAGGACATTAATTTCCAATGGAAATTAAGGATATCAATCTAGATTTACCGATGGGAAAGAAGTTTATAACCAATGTCGGATTTGTACTAACAAATATTACCATTTTTAGTTTAAAAGGTTTGTATATTGCTATTTTTTTATGTTTACAACTTTTAAAAAAATATTCTTCATTCATGTTGATATAAATAGCTAAATTACCATATCCTCATTGCCTTGTTTTTCACCAACTTATTTTATAATGTGTGAGCAAAAGGGTTTTTCTTTTCATTTTCATTGTTTTTGTCAACTAATTTTTCGTTAATGAAAATAGATTGTGGTTATTGTTTTTAGTTTTTGAAATCAAGTGCACTAGTTTATAATAAAACTATAATATCTATTTGTTGACTTTCTTTCTTTGTATTATTTGGATATGTATCATTTTTTCAATCATTTCCTTTGATAGAATTAAAAAATTAGTTGTAACACTTGATAAAATAGAATTCATTTTTTCTCAAACTCGACATGGTTTACAATTTGATGTAATTATTGCTTATTTTGATTGTGCCTCTTTTTCTTTTTCACCAAGCATTGTTAATTAGATGATATAATTCCAAATATAACAATGTGTGTTGTTTTATTTATGGTCAAGTTGAGGAGGTTATATATTTTTGTGTTTTATTACAAAACATATCATGGTTTACAATCCAATGTAATTGCTACTCATTTTGATTACATTCTCTTTTGAAATTTTAAAGAGCATTTCCAATCGAAAAATATCACTTCAAAATTGTTGTTTCATATTCTACTTATGAACAAGGTGATGATTTGCATCCTTATTTGGCTTATGGGCATTTGTTTTGTCCAAACAACATTCTTCTACTAAATGTTGTGTTGTGCATATTTTCTACTTTTTTTATCTAAAGGGACTTCTTATTGTTACTAGATTTGTAAATAAATAATTATGTTGTACAAGTATTTATACATTTAATTGCATCCTTTTTTGTCATGTTGCATCCATATTTTAAAATGAACATACATTTCTCTTCATATTTTTTTTATATTCACTAAAGCAAATAGTGTGCAAAGGTTATAATATGTATGGAATACAAAAATCAAACCTACACCCAATGCAAGCACACAACAATAAGGAAAAATGTATAAAGTTATAAGGAATAAGCTCTTTTGATTCATACATATGGGAAAAATTAAAAAAACATAACCACAATTTTCCCACCATGCAAACATTAAATCTCAGCCATTATAAAAGAAAAAATTATATAAAAAAAATATACATGGCACATATATAAAAACAAACTTTGAAACCCATATTTACTTTACGAGAATTCCATATTTTACACAATGCATACATGCAATGAGTATATCCCCTCTTATATCATTTCTTAATATTGAAACATATAAACATAGATGCACATCACATGTGCACAATCTAAGCATATAAACACAATAATGTGTGTAGCCTATAGATCATGCACAAGAAAATAAGCAAAATAAACCTTAAAATTTAAATTTTCTAAAACTAACAAAAATTCAAATTGAGTATCTTGAACATTACATCTCACAACATAAACCAATGAAAATTGTTGTTGAGAATGTCAAGAATAATTTACAAGTAAATGAAGAATTGAGGTCACTTTTTATTCCATGGGAAAAGATCAGCAAGAGGCATTATAAAATACTACTACAAAAAATTGGTTGCACTTTGGGGAGATTCCCAATGATAGTAAGCAAACAAAAACAAGGCAATTGAAATATAATATTTTTAAAAACTTGAAAATTCATTTAAATAGACATTAATTATGACAAATTTGTAGTTTTTTAGACTTAAAAAACTACAAAACCAAAAATCAAGACACTTAATAACAAGAAAAGACATTTGAAACCCACAAAAATAAATCCAGCTGTCCTCTGTTCAAATTCATTCAAACAAGAAACACAAAAAACATAGGCACAATTTTTCCTTCCTTCAAACATAAACCTTTTCCATTGTAAAAGACTCATTGTAAAAAAATGAAAACAATAACAAAACAATTTAGGCAAAGGCATGTATAAGTTATAGATAGTGAAACTTGTTTCTATCTTTTAATATCCACCATATCTTAATCACAAACAATGCATATATAAGAACTATGCCTAAACTTTTTCTTGCATTGATTCACACATAAACAATACTTGAGATTTGAAAGTTCTTTTCACTTGCATTATATTTTTTATTAAACTTATTGTCACATTGTCCTATTTCATTATTGAAGGAAAAACATGACAAACATAATATTTTTGTATCAACAAGATTTTTCAGTTTTATTAAACTAAACTAAAATTCAAACATGTTAATTGCATAATTGCAATGCATGCAAAAAAATAACAAAAGTAAGATATGTTATTTTTGAAGCAAAAACTAGGAGAAAGAACCTAATGACAATGTATAAGCCAATGACTCTGAGTAATTATGTAAAGTATAGTACCCTAGTTGTCAAAATCAAAGTCAACATTTATCATTTTCACATTTAAAATTTAGAAAAAAGGTAGCCAATAATACAAGTCACATCTACAAATCAACCAATAAAATGGTGACACATCGACTATCCCAAAAGGGTGATTTTATTCACAAATAAGGGCTCATATTAATTTTCTTTGTATTCAAAAGTACATATTTTAAATCCCTTAAAAATATATTTTCCACACAATTTAAATGCACAAAAGAAAATGTATACATTAAAAAATCATAATCTTTTAAAGGTATTTTTTTAATTATATGACAATTAAGTGGCTCTAGAAGCCCCCTAACTTTAAGTTCACAATCATTGGCTTCTTTTCCCTATGCCCCATATCCATTAATAAAGCGAAAAAAATGTCCAAAAAAATAATTATTTTACTAGCTTTTGTAAATGATTGTGATATGTGTACCTAGTACTTGTTATTAAAAATGTTTTAGAGGATTTTGTTTGTATATTCTTAAATTGACATTAAGGACTTATTGGTATACGTAATTAGTCCACAAAAAGGTAAAAGATTATAAACAAGATAGGACTAAAAGACCCAAATATTAACATATTTGAAAATGTGAAGATGGAAAAATTGGCCACCCATTTTGTTCATGAGACAAAATCATTGGCCAAACTTATAGCATATAGAAAACCCTAAATAATGTTTTAGACATCTTGATATAACCCGAAGTTGTATAGGGACAAATAAATAACCATTTTGTAGTTTTCAAGTGTTTTAAATTAAGTGGAAATATTATCATTGACCCAAAGTGAATAGAAAATTGAGTTATAAGGAAAACTTAAGGTACAATAAGATAATATAGGGCCCGACATGGGGGGAAAAGGTGTCAATATCATCCTAGAATTAACCAATGATCCATATGCACAAAACCATGCAAAAAACATTGCAACAACAAAAGCTTCTACTAAAAGTAGGTATTTATCGTACCATGTTTTTTATGTTGAGAAAGTTAAACAATTATATACAAATAATGAACCATTTTTAAACCCAAAATCAAAATTTTAAAAGAAAAATCAATCAAAGTCAACATGAAGAATTTTTCAACCCTCTCTTTAGCAACGAAGCTCTTATTTTCCAAAAAATAGATTTATTTTATTACGTTGATAAGCATTCCTTATACAAGATGAAGGGTGATTGACACTGACATTAGTTAGAAAATGGATAGTGGATTGGTATAAATAGTGTATGCATTGATGCATAGTTTTTTAGAGGTCATCCATGTGTCATTTTTCTAGTCTTCTATGAATTTTGGCATGTTTTCATATTTTTACATAGTTTTTTCCTTTATGGCATGCTCACAACCTTCGACATTTGTGGTAAGTGATAGAGATTAAGTGAAGGGCATGGTGGTACTAGTGAAGGGCATGGTGGTACTAGTGAAGGGCATGGTGGTACCAGTGAAGGTCAAAATCACTTATCCTCTCAATGTGGAAATTTTGTCAAATGTTCCCAAGTAATACAAAATCCTTCTCACTACCTAGTGTTGTATTATTTAGGAGATGGAGCCCATATACCCTTCATAAAACTATGTCTAGGTTGACATGACCTATTACATCATTAACTATTCCAAGCTCCACATATGGGAGATAATTGAAAAAAATTACCCACCACTTTTCTTTTTTGATATTATTATTTGTTAATTAATGGTGTGTAATTTCTAGTGATGTAGTTTGAGGAATATAGGAAGATGATATGTTTGGATGCAGATAATAAAGTTTATGACAACATTGACCACCTTTTTAACCTACTTTGAATGGACATTTTTATGTTGTTATGGATTGTTTCTATGAGAAGTCATGAAGTCATACCTCACAGATACAAGATTATATACTACTAACAATACCCTGACAAGGTCTAATAGCCATGTGAATTGGGGCATCCCCTACTTTGTATTTCAATGTCATCATGTTTGTGTTTTAGCTTGATAAAGTGACATATGGTTCCCTTTTACAGATCCTGCAAGTCACCCTTCCCACACCTTTTATAGAGCATGACTTCATGAACATTTTTTTAGAAGATTTATATGTCCATTTCCATGATCTACTATTTTTCGTTGGTCATGTTGTGGTAACATCCAAAAAATGTGGAGTTAGATAAAGTAAATATCATCCATTACGGTGTAGCCACAAACATTTTAAGCCCTATCTAGCTATCTTCCTGATTGAAAATAATTACAACTATGTTTTTAACTTTGGATTATGATGGTGTAGGGATCAAAGCTCAAAGACACATCCTCTCCAATATTCGCATTTTGAGCAGCCAAATTGTTTTCACATAGACTTGGGGGTAGTGGTGGGTTCAACGCATTTGAAAGAAATGTTTCTATGTGTAGTTTTGAGTTTTGACATGTGCCTAAGGCACCAATAGATATTAGATGATGATATGTGAAAGAGCGATGGAAGGGGATATGGAGAGAGTGGTGAATGGAAAGGAGAATTAGAAGGCATTTCTTGAGGTAGTTAGAAGTAACATTGAATAAAATCCCAACTTTCCATCAAGAACACTAACATGGTTGATAAAATGTTTTTTGTTTTGTGGCACTACCGCAATGGTTAATATTTGTGGATTGTTTTATTTCATCGTGTCTTTGTCTCTATGTAAAACTAATCTCGTTAAATTTATTCATATTAATCTTTAACATAATTTTTATAGGATTCATCACAAACCCTTTTTATCTATGGGACATTTTTGTTTGAGGTAGTTGTGATTTGTATACTTACACAAAAAGTTAGATTTTGCTTTGGATTTTTTTAGGGAGGTTTTGAGCATTCCTCTAAATTGGTTTCAACGTTTAAAATGACTATTTGGTTTTTTTAATCATAAAATTTCGATGGGTTTGGAAATGGATTCACAATTGAAAATTTACATTTTAATTAGTGAAGATGTTGGACATATATGATAGGGTGTGTGTGGATTGATACTCTAACAAAAGTTTAGAATTGGGTAAAACCACCTTGCTCAAAGTGAACACTTTTTTCCTATTGGATTTTCTCCTAGGCATGTTTTTGTTTGTCGACCATGGTGATTATGCTCTGATGTGTATGTGATCACCAACATGGTGGGATTTGTTTGGCTCCTTTCTCTCTATGGGCTCGGCTCTCCATTTGGCACACCAACGTGGCTGATGGAATGTTTTATCTTGCCATAAACACAACCACCATGGTCAACATCTAGCATTTATACTTCATGTTGTTCACTTGCATAAGGGTGCACCATTCAAAGAGTAGTTAACATTATATTTTGTTTTGCTTATTTGTTTGTAGTAACGAAGAATCTTTAATGCTTGTCTTAAACAATATTTATGTAAGTTCTCGGTTTGTGAAATATATTCCTATGTATCAAATATATATTTTATTAATAATATTGGAAGTTATGGAATTTGTTGGGACCCTATGATATGTTTCAAAATTTATTCTTTATATATTAGTTTTTTATATTACATCATATTTTTATTATATGTGTTTACATGATTTTTTCATTTATTACTTCAATGTTTATAATATTAAAACACATAATAATATAATCGCATAGTTTGCAAACAAAGTTACAAAGCCATTACAAAGTAAGGCTTTTAGGTTGGCAACTATTAAGACAATCAACCAAACATTGAATTAAATAGGACAATCATTTGTATCAATCATTAATACCTAAGTATGTAATGACATAGTTACAAATTATATTAAAACTTAATATTTGTGTGCAAGTGAGGCTATAAATCATAAGCTAGAACATAAATCGATTGGGATGTGTTACTATTAGAGTCTAGATGTGATTTTTCTTTTCCTTTCATGTTTGTTTTTATATTTCTCTAGTAATATTGGATGTTTTGGATTGTCAAAACTCATGCATATGATTGAGTGGCTATTAAAATAAGAAAAATTATATTGATAGGTGTTACTTATTAGAGATGGCTTGACTTATCAGTCTAGATCAACGGATGTTAGGGTCCGTACATGAGCAATATGAATGACATTGTTTAGGGCACACTATGTCAAGGTCGTTTGACTTCTCTACTTGTTTTCCACACATGCAAAATAATTCATATATGAAACAACCTTCCTAAACTTATCAGTTACTAGGATGTTACCAAATATTTATATTTTGTAATAATCATTTCTAACTGCATATTTAACCGTGAAAATGGTTATTCCCAATTGTTCATGTTTTTTTTTTTGAATGTAACATTCTTTAATGGGAAATGAGCATCTTTTTGACATAATCCAAAATTGTGAGTACACAATGAAACTAATATTTTTTGTAATATTTTCTCATTATAAATTTCAATTTCTAAAAATTAATGACAATAGGGTAACAACATGGTAGATGGTTTCTAGCATATATATTTTGAAAAGAACATAAATTTTATCAAGATTAAAATATATGTGTTGCACATATAAAATTTATTTTTATTTTCCAGGTATATATCATGGATCCAAACTTCATTTTATTTTAGGATGCATTTGTTGAAGGAAACACCATCATTACTTTATCATTTGAATTTACCGAATTTATCAACTATTTTTTCTTTTACTTCATGCAAATGATATACACACACAATCAATCACTATCCATAGAAACATATAGGGAGTGGTGGAGATTTCTAGGAAAAAATATATTTTTGAATTTAATACAACATCAAGTATGGGAAGAATAACCACAATATCATGATATTTTATATATGCGTTAATATAGAATGTCCTTCCCTCTTTTCCATCTTCTTTTGTAAAAATAGAACCACATATGCCAAACAAAAATAAAGTTTAGTTTGTTAGAGAATTGGTGCAATCTAAAAAGGCACTTTGTTTAGTTTTGCATCGTCTTGCTCTAGGAACACTTACGTACATGATAGCAGAGTTGTATTGTGTAGGAGAATCTATCGTTAGAAAGTGCATTATGGTAATTATCAATATTATCTTCCAAAATTATAAAGTGATTATATAAACATATGTCATATGACAATAGGTTACAAAAAATACTAAGTGATTTCCATACTTTAACTCTTCTTCCCATGATATGTGGTGCAGTTGATGGCATAGATACTAGAAATTAACATATTATCCCAAACAAAAGTATACTCCTATGAAATATGTAAACCGACATTGTTTCTATAGTGTTTTGTTGCAAAGGAATTTGCGATGTACAAAAATATTTTGGGATGTGCATGTTTATTCTCCTGCTGGTGTCCATGGTGTTGATCATTGAATTGCTATATATAATGAAAAGAAAAATTCAAAATAGAGAAGTATTAGCAACCCCAACATTCTACTTTAAAATAAGTATTATCTATCTCGCAATAAGGGATTCTACGTATATCCTATCTCTCCTACTTATCAATCCATTTAATAACAAGATCTCTCTCTAATGCATGACCTTTTTGACAAACACTTATCTAGAGGTTGTGTGAAAATTAGGAATGCATTTGGCATATTAAAAGTTAGATGGAGATTTCTTCATGATGTAGGTGTAAAGTTGGATAAAATGCCTAAGATTGTAGTGGCTTGTTCCATGTTCTGTGATTTTTTTACAATAAATAATGAACATGAGCCCAAAATCCAAGCTGATTTATATGCTAGTTCTAATACTTGGCAACATTATACAACCATGGAAAGAGACCAAGGAAGGGCACGCCGAGATTCTTGTACTATGGAGCAATGATGTAATACTTTTTTATATGATATACATCATGTTTTAGTATGGAATATATGATGAATTACAATATTTAATTTAAAAACCATTTTTTTACTTGTGCAAAAAGCCTTGCAATTTTGAGTTGCACATCCAATATTTTCTCCATTCTTTTAGTCTCTTGTTCCATTTTTGCCTATTTAATTTATTTGAGTGTTTAAGTGAAATAATACATACTTTTTTCCATTCTCTCTCCAAATATTCACTGGAGGTTTTTTTCCTCTTTATACATTTGCATTGAACTCCATTTTTATTCATAGGAATTTCTTGATTCATCCCTTTAACAATTTCAATGTTCACGAATGGCATTTCTTCCTATAATTTTACTTTTGTGTCTTTTTCAGATGTTGAAATGCTTTCATTAACCCATTCTTGTATATTGTACCCTTCCACAAGACCAATCACCTTGGGATTTTTCACTATAATAAGATTAAAATCTTCATAAAATTCCATGTTGAAGGTGTTTTACCAATTGTGTTTTCCAATTGTTTCTCTTTACTAAGTAAGGTTTTATTCAACATATTCTACTTATATTTGTATTGAATTCATGTTAATGATGTTTCACACACCATGAGTTAGAGCATCTGCTACTTTACCCCAATGCTTTTTACCAAGAGTATCACGGTTTATATCTTCATACACCTCTTTAAATTTTGAAATCAATGCTTTAACAACATGATTTGGCCAAAGTTCCTCTCTTCATTCCTTCTTTAACTCCTCATTTTTTCTATCACTATAATATGCATGGGTTAATGAAATTGTTTCTTCCATTTTCGAGTCATTAACATCATCAACAATATATGCATTGTTAATGTTTATTTGTGAATGTGGAGTTTAACGACCAAATTTTGGAGCATCTCTAATATTTTCTTGCAAATGTGGGATACTATCATACTCATGCATGAAAAAGTCCATTTCTTGGCAATCACTTGGTTGTGAACTGAGAAACCCTTATAGCCTTCAAATTTTCTTGGAGTGGGTTTGAAACTCTATGATCGAATCCCTGAAAATAAACTTAGATGTTTTCCATAAAATGGTGATTTTTCCATGCCTAACAACCAAGTTCCTGCAATCAATCACAAATAATAACAATATTGTCAAACTAATAATCTAAACTTCATTTCCTATTTTTAGAATATACAAAAAAATCCAAAAATTCAAGTGAGTAAAAAGTTAATAACTCAATGCACTAAAATTATTCTTTTAAAATTAAAAATGAATATAATAGCTACAAGTCTCTACATTGAAAAAAAATCTTAAAAGGGTTTGCTACAACCATACATTTCAAAAAGACAAATACATGAAAACTTTATTTTTGATATATTTGGGTTTTATCTTTGCAAAAAACCTTGTAATGTTTTTAATTTACTTTGATAAATATATTTTTTACCTCTATAAAAATATTTGGAATGTTTGTTTTTTCTTGCCACTTCTTTCTTTATTTCCCTGTTGAAGTGCTCCAACTTCCACTTGTCTATTATGGTTGCCTTCAAAATAAATTTACACCAAATATAAGTCTTCATTAAAAACAAAGATATATGATCATTTTAATATTAATTATGCTTATAAATGACATACATGGTAGCAAAGATTTTGTAAATATATAATAAATTTTATAGAACAAATTAACAAAGGGTCTAGTTTGCACCTTAGCCCAATTGAAGAACGCATATGAAACAATTTTGTTGGTCATCACGAGGGATAAGAGCATACATTATACCATCATATGCATAGCCTATGTGAAAATAATGATGTTGAAGTCGCATTGATGCACATTTGCATCTAAATTGTCGAAGCCTAACTACAATTGTATCTTTTATCAAATTTTAGACATTGATCTTCATTACATCAATGATGGAGTTGATCTTGGCCATTAATATTGCCAACCCCGCCTAGATAATACCTTTTTACTTTTTTGTGCATTTTAGTAAGACATGCAAGGATAATGTTATCCTTTAATCAGTAAGCATTACCATGAATGTCAAATTGTTTGGTCAATGTTGTCACTATACACGATATCAATTACCATCAACATTTCCATCAATGCATAATGGAAAAATAGATAGTCTACAAACATGAATGAAGAGGGTGCACATTTTATGCAATGACATCACTCACAACCCAATTTTGCACATTATATAAGACAACCTTGGTGTTTCCCAAGACAACCAAGAGCTTTCCACTTTCTTCTTTAAAAACTAATAGAAAAATATGAAATTTTTGATAGATTTTTCACATCTATATCAATAAACCTATAAAATAATGACATGTAGTAGGATTTTAAAGTGATATTCAATCGAGGAAAATTACATGTGCACAATCCTAAACTAAATGCCCATAAACATCATCAACAACTATGCTTCACTTGGGAAAAATGATATGGTAGTTGCATATTTTCCTGTGAAGCACGTATACTTATAATTTTTTTGTCAAATTTAATCTTTTCATATTCCATAGAGTGGCTAATTGAAATAAAATCATCAACTTCAGGAAAACAATCCCAAGCTATCACTTTTAAAGTGATGCCTCAAAATTTATAGCTAATTATACCGCAAAGACCACAAAGATATACATTTTCAATGTTATTATGCCAAAAGGTGTGCCCCTACCTGGATGGAGGGTTCTTGTTGAAAAAAATTGATGGACATTATGACATGGCAGAGATATGTTGACGTCACAACTCAAATGGAGCCACCCATGTTGAGTTGTTATTAACCAATACAAATTGCAATCGGTAGGACTCCTCACTTTTGGTAAGACAAAAATCATGGGAAGTG
Organism: Taxus wallichiana var. yunnanensis; assembly: GCA_018340775.1. Classification (NCBI taxonomy): domain Eukaryota; kingdom Viridiplantae; phylum Streptophyta; class Pinopsida; order Cupressales; family Taxaceae; genus Taxus; species Taxus wallichiana. The sequence continues at coordinate 248,646,728 of CM031241.1, forward strand.
TCTTCATTATGAGGTTTCAAATGAATGGTGAAAATAAGGAAAGTGAAGAGGTTTTGAGATATGTTAGAGGAGATATTTCAATTGCTCATGGTATTTATCTAGGTTAACCATCTCCTCGCCGCACTTACTTGATCCCCTTTGAATCATATTGCATCATGTGCTCCTTGTCCATGCATAATAGGCTTCGTGAGAAATATAATCAAGGATAAATGAATCGAGGGTATGGACATCCACAATCAGTGATGACAACATTGATTTTGATTTGTCAATGTTCTGTTGTTCTTGATGAAGAGGATAAGTTGAATGACAAGGACATGATTATTGTTCTCTCTAGGTACATCATATTCTTATTTTGCTTTATAATTTTAAACTTTAATTATTCTAAGTCAGAATTCATATTCATGGGTGGGTTTTGACTTGTAATGGTTCCCAAAAAATGATATTTTGAGGAATAGTGAAAATAACATCATTGACAGAGTGAGCCATGGTAGAAAAAATGCTAAATTTACTCGTTAACCGTAAGAGGTCATGATTGTTGATTTTGGTGTCGGAAAAATCCTATCATAGATGGCAGATCCATGTAATACATATGTGGAAACTACACACACACACACACACATATATCTTAAACACGTCTATCTAAAATACATGCCAAGAGATATCAATCTTAGGGGACCTATATGGCTATGCTAGTGTAGTATAAATATACAAAATGTTTATAAAAAACAAATATATAATATAATAATATATTATTAAATGTATATATATGAAATACATCAATACATATTAATTTCAAGGTTATTATCTTATATTTTCACATACCACATTAATCAATAACTTCATTATATTCTCTATTGATTTACCATTGATTTGTGGCAAATAGAATCAATTTAATAACACCATTATGTCATCATTGAAAAAATATATCAAGAAAAAAGGCCAAAGCATTACTACAAGGCTAAGATATTACTATTTTTGATTAACTTCTCCAAGAAAAAAGGAAAAAAACATTTAAGTGACAATCCAATGGAAATCAAATTTATGGATAAATTATCATATGATGGTCAAATGGACATCAAATTTAATGTTAAGAATGTTACGCCCTTAACCTATTGCTTGTATAGGATATGAGTAGCCGAATTGTGGCTTACATCATTTACCATATCATTTATACTTTCTCATGCTTAATGGGTCGGCCTTGGTGATGGCCATAACATATGAATAGTATATATAGGGGATTGTAGGTAGTATTTCATTATCATTTGAGCATTTGAGTCTTATTATATGGTTTGGAGGTTGCCCCCTCGAAGTGGCGAAGCTATTCTAATTGCATATTGAGATCATTATTTTGAAATATTGTGTTATTTGGTGTTCTATTGTTGCTCATAATCTGAATTATACAAGTAATTTCATTACAAGTGGTATTAGAGTTACGATCTGGGCCAAAATTAGGGTAAAAACCCTAATTTTTTTGTTTCCACCATATATTACGAACCGTAGCAGAATTGGTGGGAGGTATTTTTACCAAAGTTACAAACATTTGAAGTAAGGTTCCTTGAAAATTTTAGACTTTTTTTTATTTATTTTGCAAAAGTTATTACAAATTTAGGTTTTTTCATAAAATCGCTCCCTAGGGTGCAAATTGTGGAATTGTTTCAAGTTCTTTACATTTTCGGAAAGATATCAAAAAAATAGTATTAGTATCTTCTCTATATTTTTTCCTGTTTGGCCAAATTTGTATCGAAACCCTAAACCCTAAGGTTTGACATCATGACGGGGCCTTCCACAAGAGCATAAAAGAATTCGGTTACTCCTGTAAAACCCCGATAAAGATGACGGTAGTGATTGAAGAAATGGAGTCGAAGGGGTAAATAAAGATTCCTCAACACTGGGGTTTACCTTAGTTGATCATAAGGTGAGCCAACTTATATGAGTTAAAAATGTACAATCTAAGATGGCCTCTAAAGGAGACATGACCAAATCAATCATCGGTTGGACGATATCACGCAACATGTAAAGGGTAAATAAGATGGCCCAAATCTGCCCATATCAACCAAGGAGGATCTTCAGTTCAAAATCATGGACAAAATAACCATTTTGGATCACTTTTCCAGCCCAATCAAAATCCAACTTATTCGCAACCACGGAACATGATGCCGAAAGTGGATATGCACAAATTTGATGGTAAGGATCCTCTGAATTGGATAAATAAAATGGAGAACTTCTTTGAGTTACATCAAACACCATTAGGAAAAAGGTGACATTGGCATCCTTATATCTTGAACCAGACCAATTCGTTTGGTATCGATGGTTATGTGCTCAGAGGCAGAAGAATGGTCTCGATGTCACTTGGACAGTTTTTATCGAGGAGTTGCAATTGCACTATAGTTCCAGTGTTTCAGAGAACTACTTTAGTCAATTAGAAAAGTTACGGCAAATAGGACCACTCAAAGATTATGTGCATCAATTCCATAACTTATCCTTAAGGGTGGAGAATATTCTAGAGAGAATCAATGACTTGTTTCTTGGGGTCTTAAGGACCACATCAAGCATGAGGTACATATGTTTAATCCACTCAAGCTTTCTGATTCTATTATCATGGCACGTTGAGCAGAGGAAAAAGTTCTTTGTAGTAGAAGGCCACCTTTCATTAACACCAGAGACCATAATATCTCTTCCCCTTCATTTGTTAGGCTAATTAGACTAACTCCTCAACAAATGGAAGAAAAGAGAGCAAAAGGATTATGTTTTAACTGTGATACCAAATATGGACCAGGACACAAATGTGTTTGAGAAGAAGTAGTTCTATATTGACTGAGGTAATGAGGATGATGAGGAAGCTAAAAATATAGGAGAGGCCGAGGAACCAATAGAAGATGAAGTAGAGGATCACCAACCTACAACTTGTCATGCATTGTTATCAGGTATTAGTACTCCTCAAACACTCGAGGTTATTGTCTATCTCAAAAATAGAAGGTGATGGTGTTGATTGACTCGGGAGTACTCATAACTTCATAAATAGTAAGTTAGTGCCCGCCTTAATTATTTTATTTACCCGGCTCCGTAAATGCAAGTTATGATTGTGGATGGTGGGACAATCAAGTGCACATGAAAGTGCCATAGTATCAAGCTTTCCATGGGAGACTACATGTTAGACTCACCTATGTTTTCTATTTCTATGGGAGGGACAAATATTGTTTTGGGTGTCCAATGGCTCACAACCTTAGGTACTATAGAGATGAATTTCCAAGAATTGTTCATGCGATTTCATTTAGATGGAAGGACAATACAATTGAATGGGATGGTAGCTAAGTATCCACATATTATTAGCTCTCATCAAATGCAGAAGGTTCTCAGAAAATGAGTAGATGGATTTATAGCAAAGTTATTTTCCATAGAAGTACAAAATATAGAGTCTTCAATGCCACCCAATCTTCAGAAGATTGTTGATGCTCACTCATTTGTTTTTGATGCAATTCCAAAGGGACTACCACCAGTTAGGGATCATGATCATGCCATTCAGTTGATTCCAGGGAGCCAAACACCTAACATTAGACCATACAGATACCCATATTCCCATAAAAGTGAGATCGAGAAAATGGTTCAGGAAATGTTGAAGGTAGGTATCATCAGGCCTAGCCAGAGTGCATATTCTTCACCAGTGGTCATGGTATGTAAGAAGGATGAAACATGGAGGATGTGTCCAGATTACTAAGAACTCAACAAGTACACCATCAAAGATAAGTTTCCTATTCCAATAATTGATGATTTACTTGATGAATTGCATGGTGTTATTTATTTCACAAAATTAGATCTTCGTTCTAGGGTACCATCAAATTAGAATAAAAGAGGAAGATGTTCATAAAATGGCTTTCAGGACTCATGAGGGCCATTATGAGTTTTTGGTAATGCCTTTTGGTCTTACAAATGTGCCTTTAACCTTTCAAAGCTTGATGAACATTGTTTTTAGGCCATTTTAAAGGAAATTTGTATTAGTTTTCTTTGATGACATATTGATTTACAATAAGACATGGGAATAACACTTACAACATGTAAATAAAGTGTTGGAAGTTTTGGAGAAACATACTCTATGCAAAGCCATCCAAATGTTCTTTTGGTGTATAAGAGGTAGAGTACTTGGGTCACATTGTATCCCATGAAGGCGTCAAAGTTGATCCTCAGAAGATCAAAGTTATGGTGGAATGGCCAAGGCCCAAAACTCTCAAAAATCTTCATGGGTTCCTTGACTAACAAGGTACTACAAAAGATTTATGCGGGATATGGTAGAATAAAGAACCCCACTCACCGCATTTCTAAAGAAGGATGCCTTCCATTGGACATACGTAGCCACTAAATCCTTTGAGCAATCAAGGAACCCTTGTGCAACACCCTAGTTTTGGCTACTCCTAACTTCTCAAAAACCTTCATTGTTGAATGTGACGCTTCAGGATCAGGATTGGGAGTAGTTCTAATGCAGGAAGGAAGACCAATTACATTTGAGAGTCACCAATTCAAAGGAAAATATTTTCTCAAACTTGTTTATGAGAAAGAAATGATGGCTATTCTTCATGCGGTCAAGCAATGGAGGCCCTATCTCATGGGTAGACACTTCAAGGTAAAAATTGATCATGATAGTCTCAAATACTTTTTGGAGCAAAGGTTATCATCTGAGGAATAACAAAAGTGGGTAACAAAATGTTGGGTTATGATTTTGAAATCATATACAAAAAGGGTAAAGAAAATGTAGTAGCCGATGCATTGTCCATAAGGGATACATCCACATATGCGTTACTATGTGGAATGTCCATGTTGACGGTCGATTGGGTGGATGAAGCAAGATTGGAATGGGATCAAGACAAGGATACACAATCTCTAATACAGAATATCAAGCAAGGATATATGACATCTAACAAATTTGAGTGGAAAGGTAATGCCCTATGGTACAAGGACAGGTTATACTTGAGTAAAGATTCTAAGTTGAAGCATAAGATTCTTGCAGAGCTACATGCCTCACCTGTTGGAGGACACTCTGGGTTTTTGAAGACATATCATAGAATAAAAAGAGAATTCTTTTGGGAAGGACTCAAGGGGATGTACAAAATTTTGTATCAGAATGTTTAGTGTGCCAATAGAACAAAGGGGAAACAATTAAGACACCAGGTCTATTGCAACCCTTACCAATTCCTAGCCAGAGATGGGAGGAGGTCTCCATGGATTTCATCACCGGATTGCCTTGTTCAGAGGGTAAGAATGTTATTTTCGTGATTGTGGATAAGCTCACAAAATATGCCCATTTTTGTGCCCTATCACATCCATTTACAACCAATACAGTCGCAACTATTTTTTTTGGAGACAGTTCAAAGGCTACATGGAACCCCAAAGATAATTGTAAGTGATCGTGATCCTATTTTCACAAGTAATTTTTGGATGGAATTATTTTCATGTTTGGGTACTAAGCTAGCTCACAATTCATCTTACCATCCTCAAATTGATGGGAAAATGGAAGTGGTTAACAAATGCTTAGAGGGGTATCTACGTTGTTTTGTATCAGATAAGAAGGAAAGGTGGATTAAATGGCTACCACTTGTAGAATGGTGGTATAACACATCTTTTCATACCTCTTCTTAAATGACCCCATTTTTAGCATTATATGGTTACCATCCACCTTCTATCACTTCTTCCTCGAGGGTGCAACTAAGGTCGAGATGTTGAGGAACACATTCAACATCAATAACAGGTTTTGGCTAGTTTGAAGGAGAATTTAGCATTAACACAAAACAAGATGAAACAACAAGAAGATCAACACCGTAGTGAAAGACATTTTGAAATTGGTGACTGGGTTTTTGTACTTCTCAAATTTACAAACAAATGTCCCTAAAGCAACAGTAAAAGGACAACAAACTTGCTCCTAAATATTATGGCCCTTATCAGTTCTACGTAAAATTGGCAAAGTGTTGCTTATGAACTAGAGTTGCCTCCATCTTCACACATACACCCAAAGATTCCATGTTTCATGCCCAAGAAGGTTATTGGACAGAAATTTGAAGCCTGACAAAGTTACCAACTTGACAGGAAGGAAGAATCATTTTGGAGCCGAGAAGATTTAGTAAACACGTATTAAGAGGTCGAGAACCAAAGACATTACGGAATATCTGATCAAGTGGAAGAATCGAGCATAGAAGATGCAACCTGGAGGACGAAGGTTTTCTGCAGAACATCCAGGATTATTCAATGTTGAGGACAACGTTGGTTTGAAGGGGAAGGGCATGCTACGCCCTTAACCTATTGCTTGTATTAGGATATGAGTAGTGACTTGTGGCTTACCATATCATTTTATTATATCATTTATACTTTCTCATGCTTAATGGGTAGGCCTTGGTGATGACCATAACTTACAAATAGTATATATAGGGGATCAGAGGTAGTATTTCATGATCATTTGAGCATTTGTGTCTTATTATATGGTTTGAGGTTGTCCCCTCGAAGTGGTGAAGCTATTCTAATTGCATATTGAGATCATTATTCTGAAATATTGTGTTATTTGACATTCTATTGTTGCTCATAATTTGAATTATACAAGTAATTTCATTACAAAGAATATAAAGTGAATAACTCACTCCATCACGACCTTTTTGCCATTATTGGAATGCCTCTGAGTGTAATGAGCTCGAGAGATTTGATCCAAACAACTACAAGGGTTGCTACATTGACAACGTAGGGGATGCAATGGAGCTTGTGGCTTAGCTTGCCAAAATACTCCACTTTCCATTTCATGTTCATGGGTATAGAGAAAAAGGCACACTAGCCCACACGCATGCGTGCCATCCAATTACGAAGACCCATCAACTCGCCCGCTTCCACCTCTGTAGCTTTTTAAAATTTTATCCACTACACCCTACACATGGATGTCAGTAAAGAGATGGGTTTTATTTCCAAGTTTCTCACCAACGTGCTCTCGATGTACCTATGAAGCCTTATCTTATTAATTGATTTTTTCTTAACCCTTTATTGGATGACATTTTATTCAACTAACACCGCAATTTGTAGTGGATTTGATATTCTTCTATAAGTTGATAAGATAAGAGTTGAATTTTGACTAGATAAATTTGAGGGGGTTAGAGGACACACACTACTATAGATCCTTTGATAATTTTTTAGTCTATAAAACAAATTTCTTTAAATTATCGTGGAGCATTTTATGCGTAGCTAATTTTGTAAAGACATTTGTGAGTCATATTTTCCTCATGTGTTCGAGGGCAAAAGCACAAGGGGTTTAGACATATACAAGCTTCCCTATCAACAAACAAAGGTTAAGGAAACATTATGAAAGCATCCACCCAATCACCTCCTATCATGGGCCCTTCTCTCCACTTAAGACACCAACATGGTTGATGGAATATTCTCAGCCTCTCCACCATTCATGTTTGGATGGCCAAACGATTGCGCGTTTTCACTCATTTCCTCTCTTGTAACATTTTGTGGATTTGTTTTGGGTCCTCGACCTATCTTATGACATGACATGTTTGCTTCATGTTTGCCCTTATAAGGGTACCACTCAAAGAGTAATTTATGCTATGAAGGCCCCGCTCTATATTGAACAACGAGGAAACTAAGCTTGACATTGATTATATGAGTAGAACGATGCTCGATAAAATCTTAATTTAAAGTTTTTTAGGGGTAATAGGTTATAAACAAGATTTGTTAAAAAATTAATCTATAAGGTAAAACACTAAGAAATCAATGGTCAAATTGCATCCTTGTGGAAACAACGACCATTAGAGTGTGTTATGATGTAGACATATGTGAATTTTGTGACACAAAAACATTAGGGAAGAGGCGGGTGGATATCACTATATTAAATCAAATAGCTACCATCACCCTCTATCATCATATTTATGTTCCATTTATATTTTTATGGCTATTGTATCAAATTTTGAAGTATTACATCAATCAACAAGTAATGCCTCCGTCGCATGGCAAGCGGTTTTGCTTGATGCTATTTTTTAGGTAGATTTTGGAGGGCTAGAGTTCATGTTCATGTTTTTCAAAGTCGATTAGAAGCTCCGCTAGTTCTAACACAAAGAAAATGACATATGTTCAAGCAAAACAAACATAATGGCTTGTTACTTTACCCCATATCTTTACCACCACAACTACCTTCGATACGTTTGAATTCCTAATAAACCTATATTTTCCATGCCACAATACATTCTTCCATTTCCTTGAGCTCCATATCCACATACTCACCGAAACATTGGTTATGTATTCAACAACTAAATCATTTTAACTCTATAGAAACAATCAATAAATTTAAGACCAACGCCCTTTTCATAGAACCGAGTCCTAAACCAAAAGAGATTCATCATCCTTCTCCCATTAATTAGCGGAGGCGTTTACTTTGAAGAAGGCATTGCTGGAAAGTGTCAAATTCCGGCGATTAACTTTACAGTTCCCTGATTTTAGATATTTTTTTACAATCCAAGATATTTTCCTACAATCTTAGATATTTTTACTATCCTAGATATTTACAATCCTCAATTCATTTCAAATCTCTTAACCCTGCTATAAATTTGATATTTACAGTCCTGGTGGTTAAACAGATCCAATGGCCATAATGCCATTTCTGCTCCTTGCTCTCAGAGATACATATCTCCATGTAAAGCCACAGCGACCAGAGAGGAAGAGGCGAACATATGGGATCTCGTCGAAAATGGCAGCCACCCCTCCTCTGTCTGGACCCTTTGACAGAGCCTCTTCATACTCCTCTGGTGTTACATATGCTTTCAGATTTGTTTTCGATATGCCCAAATGCTCATACAGGTATTCACCTACAAAAGACCCTTTCTGATATCCTACAGCAACGCCACTTGATACCAGTGCCTCCACACTCGTAATGGCGGGCTTCGTTTGCTCCACTGCCAATCTCGAAGTGTAACTGTATGTAAAGCTGGCGACTATAATTAATACGGTGATCTGCCATTTGATTCTTGCCGAGCTGCTAATTTTTTCAGCGGGGTGTTTCATTCTATATAACTTTTTAGTCACTTTTGTTCTTCCAACCCCTGTATTTTCTCATTATATTTCCTCCATACGTGGCTTTTAAAGGAGATAATGACAACCACTTGACCTGTTTTTTGGACCGAGATCTGAAATCGGATATGGTTCCTGTCATGAACAGATGAATTATAACTTTATTTCCCACGCATACAATATTTCTTTCAAATATCTAATTGATTTTCCTTTTGTATTTTTTTTTTCTTCCATGTCAAATTCGTATACAAATGCCTCAAATCTAAATAAAAAATCAAGTATATAGATGATGTAACAGATCATTTTAGATATTTTAGGAATATTTACAATTTGTTTCTTACTCTTCATTTAAAGTTTTATGTCACATAGGGTCAAAATTGTCCACTAATTGGAATGGATTACTCAAAAGTTCGTTTAAAATAAAGTATACATTCAAATCATGTTAATGATTTTGGAGGAAAATGCACCCTATGTTATATATATACACTATTCATATTTTAAAGATATGCAATTGTAACTAAAAAATAGTTTCCTTATATTTTATTAATCCAATTATTTTTAAAAAGAGATTAATTAATTTCTCTTTAATTAGATTATTTATATCTTTTTATTAATGATATATGAGGAATTTAAATCCACTTAACCAATAACATCCGCCTATATCAAATCAAGAAATCTTGTTATTGTCATTTTGAAGTGAATCATAATAAGTGACTATTCTTGAAATAAACATGAAATGTAAGAAAACAGATAATATTGTGGTACTTTTGTACGGTATGGCAAATAGTAATTATTATTATTTGTTAGTTCCAGATAGTGTGGCCCAATTGACTCTTATTGGTCTACCATTTCCCAAACTCTGTTAACGAGAATTCCTCAGCTTATGTACCTTTTTTCCAGCAACCTTGTTAGGTCTACTGCACCGATGGAGAAAGTACTACCCCACATCGAAAAATAAGTGTTATCATTTCAATACCAACGACTAATCTCCACTCAATATGCACCCGGTCAATGCCGGTCAACGTATCATGATCGTCCATTTCACAAAGCTTGTAAATACGATGAACACCACTATTGTTCCCCACAATGGTGAGGTAAACGTCTCCCAAATTATGGAGGCGCTGCTGGATTGACTACTTTTTGCAGGAACAACCATCACAAAACCCGCTTCTGAGAAAGGCAGCGTGAAGTCCGCGATTTGGCTGCGGCTTGCCAAGATTGTTGTGTCACCCAACACTGCGTCCAATCTCTGTCCATCCAAAATGAATTTCTGTAAATGAATTTCTGTAAATGTTATGTTCCTTTAAATCTTACGGCTCCTTGCTCTCAGAGATACATATCTCCATGTAAAGCCTTCTTAGGAGATAAATGAAGCGGTCAAAAAACATAAATTACGGTGGGAAGAAGATGCTCTGTTCTTGTGGATGCCAGAAGGGTTTCTCTGAGAGCAAGGAGCAGAAATGGCATTATTGGTTTTTGTAAATTGCAGATGAAAGGAAAATAGATGAGCTCAGAGATAACACTGGGAGGAGACGTTTTCAGTGTGATTGTGCAGCCTGGTTTTACGCATACATGAGCCCTGAGAGAACGACCACTACGATGGATACACGGGGGACATTTGTTACGGGGAACTGCCATTGCTGCCTCCTTCAACTTCGCAGGAGTTTCAGAGCTTTATAAGGTGTTGCCTGAACAAAGACGACCCTTGGATATACCCTTTAACGTGAACCCAATTTGTCCTAGATCAATATATTTGGTCGAGCACAAGTTGTGACTGTAATCATTTTTACTTTACGAAAAACAGTGGAGACTATAAACTATTGCTTTTGGAAGATACGATTTAAAATTAGAATTATAAGTACTAAACAATTCATTTCTAGGTACCTTTTTTTCAATATCAATACTGCAAATAAACAAAGACTTTTTAGATGAAAGTCCTTCCTTGGAATGAGATGAAAAAAAATGCTAAGGTAAAAAAATAAGAGAGGGCACTAACAATTTATCTCATAATCCAAAGATGCGAACCAAAGGAGCTCAGAATATATTCAGTCCCACCAATATTTATATGGGTGTGTAGTGAAACAGTTTATGCATGTAATTAATAATTTCACAAGTATAATATATGGTAAGATGTTATGTATCAGTGTTTAGCACAACCGAAACTATAATTATTCTTGCCAACATACATGTTCACCTTTTCAAATTTTAGGGAGAGTTCTTTTTCTCTGCTCACATCTTCCCTCCCTCGTGATTCTAAGGACTCTTGCTTCAGCTTGTGTTGTTCTAAAGACTCTTTAAGTTTCTCAGCCTGAAAATTTTGAATTTGTAAATTGCAAATGTTACAGTCAAACAAATTATCCAATAACTTCTATCATACAAAGCCCGTCTGTAAACAAAAAAGTTATGAAAATTAGTATATGAATCAAAATAATTAAGGTATGGTTTTTTTGTAACTGAATAAATGGACATCAAACAAAAACTTAAACTGTGAATAGCTCTCCTACCATTTGCAGTCCAAGGAATCAAACAACGTGAACACTGAAACATATGTATTGAATGTACTTCTTAATGTTTATAATGTAATACTTCCATACAAAAATAACCAAATAATTTCTAATAATTAATTTTTCTTCTTAAAAATGAAATTTAAAATAAATGATTAAACCAGTGCAATTTTTAGCATCAAGATATCTCTGCTAAAGGTTGTAATTTTGTGTTTTCATATATATGCACAAGCATATATATATATATTTCTTAAAAGAGTCAAATATGTATTTCTATAATAGAAAAAAAAGTTAACATATGTATATTTAATATACACATACATACATATTTTAAAAATTTCGTTTCATTTTAGATAGTGACAAAATGAATTTGTACATACAATGAGAAATTATTTATTATATAAATATGTTAATATACACATACATACATATTTTAAAAATTTTGTTTCATTTTAGATAGTGACAAAATGAATTTGTACATACAATGAGAAATTATTTATTATATAAATATGACTGCACATTCTGAGGAGTTGCCAAATCAGTTCTTGTTGTAATTCAGACGGTCTGAGCCTTACTGATATTCTGATAATTTATCAATGGTTGCAGTCTTATTAGTTCTTTACATGCATCTATAAAAATTCTCAACGTGCACATTTAAATCTGGAAATACATTAGCTTCACTTCCTGTCATTCCATCGACTTGTAACTCTTGTTTTTAATTTATTTATTGGTTCACGTGTTATGTAAGTTTTAATTGTCTTGTTTTAACTTTTTAGTGTGTTGTGTCAATAAGTTTTTTTATTTAGTATTTAAATACGTGTGCCTGGAAAATAAATAGTTTGTTCTTATAAAGAGTCAAATTATCTTTTGGAGTCTTTGTTAAAGTTTGTTTTTTAAATGTTAAGTCTTACGTAATTATAATTTTTTTTTAGGAATTTGGTTTAATTTTGAGGTCCTTTAAAAGTGAAATGCGTGGGGATAATTCTTTTGTTTAGTTTTAGTTTTATATTTGTTTAATACGTTTTAGTATTTATTTTTAATTTTGATTTTATGTGTTTATTTTAAAATAAAGTCATTGTATTAGTCTTATGGTGCATTTTCTCTGGAAGTCAATTAAAGAATCCGATGTGTGATGGGGAGAGGACAATATAGTAACTTCCAACAAAAAAAACATTGCCTACTATGCCTTGACGGATGTTCATATTTTGGCATTTAAATGTTCCCAAAGCGTAGACAACAATCCCATTTTGTCAGTATCCTTCAATCACTTCATTCCATGAGATGACAAACAGGGCTCCAACCCAATTAGTTTAAATTTGCCAAAGTACTCCCAACCTGTGCCAAAATATAGAGGAATTTTGTTAGATATAGTTGCAAATGTTTTGATAGACATGTATGCAGAATGTGGAACCTTACATAAAGACATGTGAACTATTTAGCAAAATGTAACTTATGTTCTTCGCTCAAACATCTATCATAGATCATAGAATATATTTTACATCCAAACCATATTATACACATAAAATTCAAGCCCTCTCCGGCGTAACTTGCAACTCATTTGCAATTGCTAGTAATGGAACAATTACAATAAAATTAGGATCCACGCCCTTTCCATAGAACCGCATCCTAAACCAAAAGAGATTCATCATCCTCTTCCCATTATCAATGAAACAATTATGACGTATGGAATCCTTAAATCTTTAAAATGCATTTTGGAAAAACTAAAATTAGATTCTATAACTTGCAAACCCATATCAAACGTAGACCGTCGATACGGTACAACATGCGAGCAAGATACCATCCCAGGAAGGCCGTTATAGCGCGTGGATGCGTTTCAATTAGGAACTCCTCCCTACAGTTTTGACCTCCTCTAAAGTTAGTGGAGATTTCTCCACCATCTTTTCTCTCCTTGTTCCTGTTATTTTTTCAACCCCATCATTTTTTCCAGTTTGTTGGTTTCAGAAAGAGGAAAAAAAAAGGAAGAGGTACAATGTGGAGAAGGGCAGCATCGAGGCTTCATACCCTGGCTCTGCTTAAACAGAGTGCACCTATCCAACGATCCAGCGGTGGCCTGTGTTGCAACAGGCCGCTCTCGTCATCGTCGTCGTCCGTTCATTCCTCGGCTGCTCCGTTCAATCGAACGGCCGCTCTTTTCGCCGAACATGATGCCGGTAATTTTAGGGTTTTTCTTTTACAGCAGATCCGTTAAATGATTTTTAATTTTGTTAAGCATCGCGCGTTTCTTTACTGCAATTAAATTTATGTTTTATTTTTAGCCGGTTTGAGTCTTGCATTGCTTTTAATTTCAGCGGAGTGAGTAAATAACGAGTAAATGGATACTTTAAGGGGTTTATTTAACCTGTATAGTTTAATGGATCTAGGGTTTGTGAATAATGTAGACAAGCAGTGTAAAAAATAGCGATGTCTTATGAAAATTGTACTCAGGATTGACTTAATCATTCAAAGTGCTATTGCGCTTAGATCTTTATTCAACTGTCAAGGTTGGGGCAGTATTCATTTGTTATAATCTTAACACTCACACCAACATCAATTATTTCGGTGGAAAGCAACGCAATTTCTTTTCCTGAATTAATTGGGATTGGCATTGGAATTTTTATTTATTTACAACAGGTGTCCTTTCATGCCAGGCAATGCAGCCCTTTTTTTTCTGAATTAACAGGAGTTAGCATTGGCGATCCTTTTGACCCTCCCTTAATGTACTGGAATCATGTATTATCCTTCTCAGTGTCATTGGCTATTCTTGGCCTCCAGTGGACATAAATGTCTAAATTAAATTTGGACTCGTCTGGAAAAATTCTAAACCTAATCAGGCAGAAGTCAGAAACAACCTAGGGGTGCAATTAGATTACTGTTTTTTTAAAAATTAAATACTGCTGCCAAAAATACCTGGCTAGTGGACATTTATGTTTACATCTAGGAAGCATGGATATGCCCAAGACCCCCTCGTATCCCCTTTGATACGTATCGGATACGGATACGATACGGATACGTGCCTGATACGTACCGGATACATCAGGATACGTCACGGATATGTACAGACGTATCCGTGACGTATCCTGACGTATCCCGTACGTATCAGGCACGTATCCTGCAGTAAATATGTCTTTTTTAAGTTTTATTTCATTTTTTTAAAGTTTTATTTCATTTTTAAGTAAATACGTATCCTGCAGTAAATATGAAATGTAAAATCTTAAGTATATTGTATGTTTTGAAAATTTGAACATGGATCCTAGTATATTTTTCAAATTTCAAGTTTTGTTCGTATTCATGTTGACATGATATTCGTATATCATATGTATGGCAGCCACATGATCAATAAAAATGCAAAGTCTTAAGTAACTGTATATTGAATGTTTTGAACATTGATTCAAGTTTTGTATTACTATTTCAGTTTTTTATGGACTAAAAAATGAGTAGCTGTACATAAAAAATTATATATATATATATATATATATGTACGGACGTATCCAAGATGTATCGTATCCAAGGGTTTTTTAAAATTGACGTATCCGCGTATCGTATCCGTATCCAAACCGATACTCGTATCCGTATCTTGGCAACATAGGTTTACATTAAATTAAATTAAAATTGGGACCCGACTGATAAACCCTTAACCCAGCGAGGCAGAACTCAGAGATCATCTTAAGGTATTGTTAGATTACTGGAATTTTTGTTATTGAAATACCGCTGCTAAAAATACCTGGTGAAACAGCTAGGGCTTAGTTCTAGTTGATGTACTTTAAATAGGAGAATTTGAAATACCACTGCCAAAAATGCCTGGTAAAACATCTAGGGATTTGTTCTACTAGCTTTAGTTAAAATAAAAGAGTCCATGCTGCCTGGGTAAACTATCCTGGACACAGACCTAGCATCCAACTCTTATGTTTACATCGGACGAATATAAACAAGTTTTCAGTATGAGCTTTCAATATGTTGCATTGTTTTTGGATTAATCTGGGGTTTTGTCATTTGGGGCAGATCTGACACCCAAGTGGAACACAAACAGTGGTCCAGTCCCAGGACACCCTACATCATGTGCTACCTAAGGGAGATGTGAACTTGCACTACAACACCACATTTAGCCTTATGTTGGCTTGTTTTTAACCTTATTTAGCCTTACACCACAACACCTTGGATATTATACCGCATTTTTAGCTAAACGTCCTGCATGTACAATACTTGAATCTGTAGAATCCAAGGCAACGCCCTCACACGGAGAAGACGGCTCCTCTCTGAAATCAGGGACATTATGCCCATCAGAGCAGCCTCATCCTGTGCTTTACAGCATGCAGCATCCCTCATCGAGTAGCAACTACGGCCATATGTAATCTGCAACATGGAAGGAAAGTGGCCTGCTCAAGTAGGCGCCATTTGAGAGAGAGGTGGTGCAGACCGGTTCAATCAGAGTTAATTCTGGGGTGGATCACGATTGATATGGCTAACAAATTCATCCAAGATGACCTTCCTCATAACATCTCCTGTCTTTGCTACTAAGCCAAGCTTACGGGACTTTTTTTTAGTTAATTAATTATTTATATAGGTAAACTGTAACACTCACACAGTCATTATTTAATATGACTGAAAGGAAAAGCAAGTAAAAGAAAGGTCCTTTTATAATCCACAATGCTGGGTGCCCTTGTTTGGGTCTACAGGGGGTACTACGTCATACTCTCAGTGTGCAAAAGGCATCTAACTGTGCTTCAAAATCGAGGCATACATATGCCCTGCAGGATTCAAACTTGTGACCTCTCTTTCAAGAGCACAAGTTCCTCACCATTAGGCCAACTCAGGAATGCAACCTTTGTTTATTCCTGAATTAAGGGAGATTGGCATTGAAATTAATAAATTATCATTTTTTAATTTATATAGGAAAATTGTAACACACTCTCTGGCATCCTTTAATATGAGGGAGTGCACCCATTTTTCTGAGTTAATGAGGGTTGGCATTGAAGTCCCTGGCAAATTAAGACCAAATAAGACAGACCTCAAAAATAACTTCAAGCACCATTAGATTACTAAACCTTTTTAATACAGGAAAATTGCAGCCAAAATGGCTGGTAAAACATCCAGAGTTTAACTCTACTAGATATACATAAAATAAAATATCTTATGCCTGCCTGGTTAAACTATCCAGGACACAGGCCTAGCATCCAACTCTTAAGTTTACATCAGACAAAAATAAGCTGCAAGTTTTCAGTCGGAGCTTTCAATATGCCGTGCTCTTTTTTTTAATTGATTAATGCGGTTTTTGGAACAGGTCCCGCAACCTTCAAGGACACAGTGGGAACCCAGTCCTTGGCCGTGCTACAGAAAGTGCTACCAAGGGATCTGAACTTGCATCACCTTGCTCATCTATTAGGCTATTTGCTGCTTTACCATTACACCACAAACCCTTGGGTATTATGCGGCATTGTTTAACTAACAAAAAGTAAATAAAAAGACCTGGGGGCTTTTAGTGTCGTGCAGGTCCCATACTTAAACCTTCAGAAGATAGGGCAACATCCTCACGCAGAGGAAACAACTCTTCTTTTAAAACTTTGGACATCATGGCCATCAGAGCAGCCTTGTCCTGTGCTTGACAGAGTGTGGCATCCCTCATCCCTGTTTGAGGGTCAGCCATGACCTTGCTTGACCTTTAACAGTCAAGGAAAGTGGGCCGCTGAAGTAAACGCCACTGAAGACAGGGGCCGCTCAGACCTGTTTGAGGGGAGTTGAGTTATGGGCGGGTTACTACTGACATGGTTGAAAAATTCATTAGGGACGACCTTCAGCACCCAGACATATTCATGTCTCCTTAGCTATTTCCATGCCTCAAATCTGCCTGCCATCCCGTCCATATAACACCACATGGTGAAACTATCCATAGGCTTCACCACACTTCATTCTCTTGTGCGGGTTCCTTCCTTTACCTTAGTCTACTCTGTTACATCCAACCCCTTTATAAGTTTATTGGGGTGGATATGAAGCAATGCTACATTAATACGAGTGAATGCGTAATTAAACTTAAAAATCATTTTTATGTTTAAAAGCCATGCATCTGTGTGGTTTCTATAATATGCCAAAACTTGTCTAGGCGCGATCTATTGTAATACAGCCAAGCCCTATTGCTTGAAATCGAATCATTATCTTGATAATTGCTTGACCTTACAACCAGACTTGGCTTTCCCTTTAATTGGTGTTTATTCTTTATTCTTTATTTTTCTTATTTGTTTAGCAAATAGGGTTTATGTGCAATGGGTGGGAAATTGTTGGAGTTTGACATCCTAGGTGATCACCCATTTAATCTATAGTATATTGTCACATGCATTTGTTCTACAGTACAGATTTATTTTAGTTTAATATGTTGTGGCACACATTTAATCTACAGTCCTTGTGGCACACATTTAGTCTACAGTACAGATATCTTTTAGTCTAATATGTTGGGTCACTTTGGATATAAGAGTCTCCACTGTTAGTTTAATGTTTTATTTATATTCTTAAAAACATGGAGGAAAACAGGATTCTTGACATGCTAAATACTCTAAATCAAAGGTGTAAAGCTATTCATGTACATACATGGCAGATATAGACAACCCACATATATTTAAGTATTCATGAACATATATACTCATGTATATATAGAGAGTGTATGTCTATGCCTATGTGTGTAGTTCAATTTTTTTCGAGTCTTGACTAATGTATTCCTGGATTTTTTATGAAATATAAATTTCATCACCAACCCACAAAGAAGGCAATTATACTCAAGGCCCTTTCCGTAAGAGCCTCTTAGGAGTTGTTATGATGAGCACTTGAAGCAAGATCTTTTACACCTGAATAGTCATACTCAAGACCCTTGCTGCAAGAGCCTTCAGGATTTGTTATGACGAGCACTTGGAGCTGACAAAGGTTTTTAAGGGAAATGTTTATAAACGCAAACTGATTTCCAAGTCATCCAAATAGAAATGGTTTTAAGATTTGAATAAGGCCGCAGGTGCTTTGATTGTGTTTCTTCCTTTTGTTGGGATCTCCAAAAAAATTTCAAAAATCTTGAAATGCCAAAACATCAAGGCTCCAATCCTTTCCCACAACAAGCATCGAAAAACCCGAAAAACAACCAAAGATTGATTTGAACCTTGATAAAAGAGGGATTTTATTGTATTGAGTGCTCATGTGAAGTTCCTTACATCGGGAAAGGGGCAGGTCTATTATCACAAACGTTCAAAGAGCATGAGTCAAACTTTTGGCAATGGAAAGTCACCACACTATCATTGCCTAAGGGAGGTAGTGGAGATTGACAAGCGGACAACTAATTTAAACAATGATGATGGGCTTGAGCCAAACACGAGACCCGTTTTTGTAGTTGTTAGGAGATAGATACGAGGTATCGGCATGCCATTTTTAGAAAAGCGGGAGATAAGTACGGGAGACGACTATATATAATTGTATGAAAAATTTAAAAGAATATATATTTAAATTTTGCATTTTATAAATAAAAATGCACTAAAATTCAAAAACAACTATAAGTTCTTAACTTTTAGATCCAATTTGGTCTCCACCACTTGAAGGTTTGATGAAACTTAACTTTGATGGGGCAACAACACGAAACCATGGCTTTACAGGGGTGGTTGTGTTTTCGGACTCTAAGGCATAATTGGCTGTAATCATTGCGACAAATTTGGGGATTGGCTCCAATAATTTGGCCAAAGGTCTTACACTTCTTAAAGATTTAAAATAGGTTGTCAAACAAGGATGGAATAAACTATTGAAGGAGATTCTCAATCATGGATTAACGGGTTGAACAATTGTAATATTAACTCTTGGTCTCTACAAGGCATTCAAGATGAAGTTATGGTATCTTCCTATTAAACGATGTTAGATTTTTGCATATTTGAAGAAAGAGTAACCAAGTTGCAAAATAGAGTCGCTAACGTAGGACTTCATCTACTCTCTAGCTTCGGCTCTCCAACTCAATCTTAGATGCATGATATATTGGCATACCTAAGGTAATTCATTGCCAAGGATGCCATGATCTTTTCTCTATATAAAAGACAATTAAAAGCAAAATTGTCCGGCGGTGTTGGAGTTGCAAACAAGGCAACAACCATGGGTGTTCGTTTTTTTGAACTAGGACTGGAGTTGGCTTGATAGAGACTCGTTCCACTCATTCCGGAGACCGGTAGGGATTTAGGGACCTAGGAGCCGCACATTGACAGGGACTTGGAGCCACTCATTGATAGGGACGTTGGAATCAACTTGACAAGGACTCATTCCAAAGACCGACTTGGACTTAGGGACTTAGGAGTTACTCATTGTCGATGATTTTGGTGCTGACTTGACAGGGGACTTATGAGCCACTCACTTCGGAGACTGGCGGGGATTCAAGGACTTAGGAGGTGGCTTGACATAGACTCAAGAGCCATTCATATTGGAGACAGAGGGATTCAAGAACTCGGAACCGAATGATAAGGACTCGGAGACACTCATTCCCGAAAATTAACGGGACTCGTGGATTTGGGAGCCACTCATTGTTAGGGACTTGAAGCCGACTTGATAGGGACCAGAGCCACTCACTCTGAGACCGAATAAGCAACTTTGAGTTATGTAAGTGGGTATTGTTAGACTCATCTTTCTTCGGTCTAAGTTGAATTTGATGAGGTGAGGATTTTTAAAAGAATATGGCTGCTGAAAAGATCAATCATTTCAGATTGGTAGGTAGTTGTATAGCACCACTCTCTATTCTCCTCTCATTGGCATGATAAGATGCTCTTCTATTTGTAAATTGGTGAGCCTCAGTGCTACTTGTCACTTGTATTTAATTTTTTTTGTCGGGTTAGGACCCTCTCCCTAGGTATCTTTAGCAAAAATAAGTTCTTAACTTTTTAAAGTAAGGAAATCAAATGTCGACAAAAGATGAGTAATACTAATTATATTGATATTTGATATCTCGCATATTGAGAGAAGAGTACATCGTAAATGTAAGTGTAACACTAAAATGCTGACAAATAGGCATGCTAAAAACAAAAATCACATATGTGAACATCGATCATATCTCATCCGATACAAATCAAAGCGAGTAACATTGAATGGTATTCCATTCATATAGAAGAAGCTTGCCATTGTTGCATCTGGACCATGCACATCAAAATGTTTTCAATGGGGTTTGAATTGCCAATGTGTGGTCTCTTACAAGAACAACTCACATCCTCTACCACATATTCAAAGGATGCATGTAGCGCTGATTTTGTTTCTTGAACAACCGGGTCTTGTAGGAGGAATTTGTGCATGATTTGTTGTTGAAGCATGCGAGCTTAGAGCCTTTACTAGACGTATGAAAAAACCGGCCTTCACCCTCGTGTAAGTGCCCTAAAAATACTTCCCACAAATTTTACAAGTGATATTTGTTGTACCACCATTTCCTTTGCGAATGTGATCGCAATACTTCCAAGGTGGTTATAGTCCTTCTTGCCTTTCCCTAGACATCCAAAAAAACAAAATTAAAATATTAAAAATTAAATGACAATTAAAATAATAAAAATTGAAAATCTAACATTAATAATTTTAATTTATTATTTTATTAATTTATTACACTAGTATTTAAAAAAGAGTAATAAAATAACAAATATTAATTTATTAAATATTTAAAAACTAGAAAAGAAGTGTACTAAATTTAAACAACAAATGGGATACTATAAATGATAAAAATCATATTACAATTTTAAAATCTAAAAAACCAAGTATAAATAGTAAAACAATTGCAAATTTACAAATTGAAATAATAAATATTACAAAACTCAAACTCAAACTGATATATATATATATATATATGTTAAAATGTGTTAAAATTACAAAATGTAACCTAAATGAAGCTATTAAATTAACATGCATGATACTCGTTATGTAGCGAGTGAAAACTATTTTTTTAAAAGGGAAAATGTTTTGGTCGGGGGATGTCCAAGTGCAACAACGCTTGAATGTCCCCTGAACGGGGCATTTGCCCTAATTAATTGCTCAAACCTAAAAAAACCCTCTTTCAAATTCAAATCTCAGGTATATTTTGAACTTGAAGCTTCGTATTTGGTTTTGGCGATTGGAAGTTGACGATATGCCTGTGGCTGTGGCGATTTTAAATCCCCCAGCAGTGGCTGAATATATTGTAGTATTGGCTGTATGTGCAAGAATGGCATTGAATCCGAGTGCTGAGGTCTAAAGATTCGAGTTTGATGTATATTCAAGCTTCTTTGCATTCTTTTATAACAAATTTGAATGTCTTTTAGGGTTTTTAAAATGCAGCTAGGGTTTTTTCAGGGTGATGGCATGGTTTTTAAGTTGGAGATAGATGAGGACATTGAAAATCTTTGAAAGGCGTCTTTGAGTACGAGAGACGTCTTCGTTCCATCCATTGTACCGGAGACGCATCCCAGGTGATAGGGGACACTTCTCTGCAACACTACCCATTTTAAGAAAATTAAAACAGAACCCCACTAAAGGAAATGTACTAACAATTAAATTTTTGTAAGTTTATAACTAGTGATACGTAAATCATAAATACTTGCAACAACTACGTCATTTATTAATTATTTTCAACACCTATGGTGGAGCCCATTTGGCATCATCTAATTGACTAGAGTTTTCTAGATAAGGAGCCCTTAGTACCCTAATCTATCATATAATTTCTTCTTGATGATGAACCATGTGGTGAGGTCTGAAATGTCGATGGAAAAATAACACATGGTTTTTATCTGAAAGTGTTCTCTTATTGTAACTATAAATTATTTATATGCATGCATGTACATTTCTAGTACTATAATTCTATGTGCTATCTCAAGTTTTCTTGCTCATTCCTCAACAATGAACATACGTTTTATAAAATACTCCCACCCACACATATATGCATGTTTGTACACATACATATATGTGTGTCCATGTGCATGTGTATGCATGTACATCTTCACATACATGTATATGTAAATATGTCTATGCATGTCAATCTATATTGTATGTACTTACCTGTGTGTATGTCTATGCCTCTGCGTTGGAGTTCAAATCCTAGACTCTCGAGTCTTTACTCATGCCCTCCAGGTTTTATTCACATACTGTGAATCTTTTTCTTGTGTTTTTAAGTTTGTAACATTTTGTAGTATAGTAACTCTTTTTGCTTTTTGATATTTTCTTTGAAATTCCTCGTTTTTATTGTATTTTTGGGTTTGCATACATGCTTTACTAATGCATATTGGGACTATGGGAAGAATCGTCAAGAAATCTAATTCTGCAAATGTGTGAAAGTGTTTAATTATGCAATGTTTTGGAAAATAGGCCAGTTTTCTTATCCAAATTTATGCCGAGGTGCATAACTGCAATGATAGACAAGGGGGTGGGAATAAAAATTCCCAAACTTAAATTTGACATCCATTTGACAGTCATAGGGAAGTTTTTTTCTTTTTTGGATAAGGCAATAAAAAAATCGCGATATCTTGGCCATATGGTAGGAGTATGGGCCCCATATTTTTCCTGGAAAGATCTTTTCAAGGCCCATGCAGCGTTGTAGCTATCTGTCACCAGTCCGTGGGAAATTTGCAGAGAAGGTGATGGAGTCATTAAGCTATATGTCACGAGGTTAGCCGAATTTTTACCTAAAAATTTGAAATTCGGCAATTTAAATCCGACAACCAAAAGTTCGGCCAAATTTGTTGGAGTTTGCTGAGGGTTTCTGCAGATGTGCGGGTTGTATGACACGGAGGTAGTCATGTGGCCCAGCTTGAGGAGCTGCGTGGAGGTCTTTGTTCACACTTCATGTTCGCAGGCAGGGTTTCTTTTTCTGTATGTCCCGTCATCACACAGCCACAGGAGATTTGAGCATGGCATGGGCAGACTCTAGAGGACTGGGCGGAGCTCAGGGACTGCGACCAGCATCATCCCTAGTCCAACCACGCAAAACAAGAGTTCATCGTGACTTCACGGAAAGGAGCTTTTCATCGCTACGAAAGAGTTTATTGTAATTTGTTTTTTGTTTTGTTTTTATTCATTGATTATTCTAATTTTATTTTAGATAATAGTTAGATCTTTTTAAAGTTTAGTTTTTATTTGATTTGTTTTATATATCTTTTCTAAATACATATTTAATATGTATTAATATTTTATCCTTTTTTTATTTTGAAATTTATTTGCTTTTAATCTTTATTTTACATATATTTATATTTTATATTTATTTAAATATATATAATTATTTTAATTTTTAATTTTATTTTTTGGTGAACTTTATGGTTTGAACTTTATCTATTAGGGCAACTTAAACCGAAATTTATCCTCATTGAACTTGAAATCGAACTCGAACTCGAACCTTGTGACTCAGGGTGAAACTCTGTGACAAATTGAAGATAGGCACTATGTTCTTAAGATGGACATATTTAAGACATTTATACTAGTTTAAAATAATTTTTTTCTCTGAAGTATCTGAAGAATGCTTTAGTTTCCCCATGTGTCAAATTTGATAAGTATTTAGCATAAAATTTCCTCTAATGCTTGAAATTCAAATACAAAATGACACATCTGATTAAATGTGGTAAAGTTTATAGTGCAAATGAGTTGAATTTACTGACTACATGTTACACCAAAGGCTAGGACGAGGTTAGCAATTTGGTTGATCTTTCATTCTTTCCTGATAATATTCTGGCTGGATTTACAAGTTTTCTTTAATTGCATTTGTTAAATTTTGTATGTTCATATGCCTATGTTTATGGTTTAGTTTTACTTTTGCCTATGTGAAAAATTCAAACGTGTCAATGCCTTTTCAGTTATTGAAAGTAAGGTTCGTTTTTCTTTACTATTCAGAAATGCCAAAATGATTCTTTCAGTTATTTGAATGTAGGGTTCCTTTTTCTGTATTATTTAGAATTTTTTGTACTGCACTCTGATTGCCTCATGATCATTTGATGACATATTAAATCGATTGTATTGACTCTCATCTAATCCTAGTTGTGTAAACCTCAAAGGACTACACTAAAAGCATCAGTTTGATGTGTGCTTACTTGGTTTTCTGTTCATGATTTACTAACATTATCTAAAGTGGAATGCTATAGATAAATCATTGAAGAAGGAGAAAACAGTAGAAGATGTTGTGCCTATAGCAACTGGTCTTGAGCGTGAAGAAATTGAGGCTGAACTCCAGGTTTTTTCTGAAAAACTGTTTTATGTATAGATCCTTCATTTCCATTTTATTAAAATAAGATATAACGGTTGTGAACATTTCTGAACCATTATACAGGGAAGCAGCGCTTTGAAACAGATCCTCCTCGCGGCCCTTTTGGAACTAAGGTAAGTTTCTTAATAGTTTGCCAATAATGTGCAAAAAGGATATATTTTTTTCAAATTCATTTTATCTTGTTTTGATAAAACTGATAGGATTACCAATTCAATGTGGCTTTTTAAAGCTTCTTTTGTAGGCCTACTTGGAGCTGAGGCAGGCATTGCAAATGAAATTGAATAGCAAATAGGCTCACTAATGATTAGGGTTAAGCTTGTCCTCTACAAAAGCAATTGAATATGAAAACTGCCGTGTTTTAACTGAAAATAAATTTGTATTGTGTAAGATTCTTCTGGATTTAACTGTGTAAGATTGATTTGTATTTCTGCTTCAAAGTACACGCAGCACCCTTTCTATACCCGTAGGGTGCACTGAGGTATGTATTTCCGAAAGGCAACCATGCTTTGAAAAGAATTGCATGCATGGAAAGGTCAAAGATTCAGACTATCCTATGTGAGAACTGTTCTCTTTCTTTTTTATCAGATCTCTTCCTGATTGGTATTTCCATTTCCTTCTTTTTGAACTTAGAAACGAGATCTAGTACAATGATTACTCTGAGTGGCGTTCCTACAATGATAGCCAGGGGTGTAATGGTGTGAGTTGTTCACTTTTATTTTTCACATTAAATTTGACGTCCATTTGACTGTCACAATGACAACTGACTTATGTTTGATATTCAAAATATAAAAACTCTTTGGTTGCCGACTCATTTGATACTCAAAATAAAATATATAATTAATGTATTTATAAAAACAATACACAATATCAAATGAAAATGATAAATACAAATATTAAAAAGTTAAAAGCAGAAAAAAAATAGGAGCAAAGAAGTGGGCACAGTTTTTATTTTTATTTAATCAACACCAGTTTGTTGCCTCTTACTACACAACTGAAAAGTGTATGTTATTATTCTGACCAAACGTTGTTGTATGGCCATTAGGAGGCTCAACTCGGCCTCTCTTCTATTTTTTATGTCATTTTTTTCATGATTTTGTTTATTATAGACTGAAAATGACGGTGTTGAAATATTAAAGTGGTATCTTGGTTTAGGGAGATAGTTGCAATCCATATCAACGTCTTTTGCTGTAGATTCTTCATCACTACCGCAACCGCCGTTCTTCGTTTAATATTGTTTTTGATTCCGTGGTGGATAAAAAGGATGCATCAAAATAAAGAGAAAATGATTGAGTTTTTAAATAGTGTTTGAGAAAAATACTCGTGACTCTTGAATATTATAAACAAATTGAAATAAAAACATTTTTTAACAATTAAGAATTAGATGTGTATTTGTATAATATCATATTTGTTGATGCCATAATATTTAGAAAGAAATAGAATTTCATATCTAAATTGGTTGTGCGAATAATAATTTAACTAGCAAACATATCTCGAGATGGATCTATGTAAAAGATGTGGAGAGGCATCATTCTCGAGGTGCCTATAGTGGATTTGAGACAAGTGGAATAGGTGCCTCAAGAATGATACCTCGTGGTGTCTTTTACATAGATTTATCTAAGATAGTGTTAGTGCAAATTCACAGCACCCCCAAATGAGTTATGGATCTGCTTTTCTAAGGCAAAGTCATTTGGTGTGATTGCACAACATTGAGCTTTCCCAAAGTGTGGGACCTTTGCAAATGGGGAAAGCTCTCCAGAGAAGGCTGGTTCCTCTTCCTAAACTACCTGCCACAAGCTATTCCAGTGCAGGCAAGCTAATCTAACCTAATCTAACTTCCAGGAGACAAGGAGAGGAAGAAAACAAGGAAAAGCAGAGCTTACACTAAAACGGTGATACACCCAGAAGGAAATTGTTGACTATCTATCAAAGCGCCATGGAACAAGAAGAGGTGAGCAATGGAAAGGATGGACAAGTGCATCATAGACCAAAGATGGATTTCACACAAAAATGTTCCAAAACTCCATGAACACAGCTCCAAAACCTGCAATGAACATCCAAACATGCACAAATACCCTGTAATGAAGAGAGGTAAGGAAAACAACAAAGAAAACAAGCCAAGGATGGACAAATGCATCACAAAAACACGTTTTTTATTGCTCAGAATTTACACAGTGCATCATTTCATGGGTAAGAGGCAAAAATGCCATTATAGAGCAGGGGAGGAGGTTCAAACTCCATTTTCGACCCTAGGGAAGAAAAGAAGGGAGAGGCAGAGAAGAAGGATGAACAACCTTTTACAAAATGAGCCAAAATTGGCTTTTATCGCTCGAATAGAATGAAGGAAATGAGAAAATGCGGGCAAATCGATTTTAAAACTCCAACCACCGACAAGATCCGTTTAATTAGCTTGCAAAATGATGGGTTTCCATGAAAAAGCCCATACTTCATCGTACATTGCTTCGCAGAGCAAGAAAGAGGCCCATACTTCATTAATTTTGGTGGTTGGGGTCATTTTCTGCAATTTTTCCATGCTAGAGACGTTTTCCCATTTTTCTCCTACAAAACTCCATCAAAATTTAAAATTAAAGTGTCCATTGTGTAGAGGATTTCAACAGCTTTCCATTGATACCAAAATCGCGAAAATCCGAGCTCTAGATCGAAAGATATGGCCTTCTGAAGATTTAGGGCAAACAGGGCAAAATTAGGGCAAAAATCGGGTCGGCGGGCCAAAACTTGAACTTTTTCCCTTTTCGCAAAATTGGGAAATTTTCCCAAAATTCTCCAACGTGGCCCCACCTCTCCGATGACATGTGGCACTTTCTAATTGGTCCGCGGGATGCACTTCCATTTTGCCTTTGACACATTTTGACCAAACACCAAAAACTAGAAATCCCTCCGATGCACTCGCTGCTCCGCCTTGACACATGGCATCATTTCATTGGCTGCGGGCCTTAAGCAATTTCGTTTCCTTTGCGGGCTTGCGGGAGTGCAAATGACTTTTGCGCTTTTAGCCCAAAAAGCGCTAAGTTCTCAATTTCTTCCTCCGCTCTGCCGGCCCGAGCCTCTTTGGCACAAAACTCTCCCAAGCTCTGTGGGCCCGCCTTAGGAAAATTTCCCCTCCAAACTCCGCCGAGCCATAACTCAAAAAATACAAGGAGTTAGGAGGACTTCTTTACCTTCCTAAAGGGGAAGAAAAATCCTATCTTATGAAGCCATTTCCAGAATCTTTTGAGTGCTTGAAATGTGTGCAAATTGAAGTTGAAGCACAAGGAAGGAAAGAATGAAGGCAAGTTAGCCAAAATAAGCAGGGGCTCATTTTGGATAATAGATAGGTATGCTAGTATTTTCTCCAACCTTGGGTCCTTGATAAATGAAGTCCTTATATTCTATAAGATAGCTCTAGGATCTACTCCATGGGAATTGGCATCTTGGTTGTCTGTACTGTTTATCCATTCCTTGGGCTAGTCTGTTGTATTTTGTGATCCTTATTCAAACTTCTTGCAGTCCAACATGAAAATGGTTTTTCATGAATCTATTTTCTCTAGATTTTTGTACCTTTGCTGAATATAAATCTTGACTGGTGTTATTACCCTCTTCACAATTTAGATATGTCTTATTCTCATCATCCGAAGGGGTTTCTGAATCTTTTCCTTGATCTTGGCTTTCCTTGTTAAGGTTTTCATCAACTGTATTTCTTCGTTTCTTCTTATTAAAAATTTCTAGGGGAGGACAGCTTGATATTTACATACTTATAATGCTCACACTTTATGCAATGGAAGACCATACATCTTAGTTAAGTGTCTGTTAACATTTAATACCTTCCATTTTTAGCTGAATTTCCTCGGGAAGCTCATTTTGTAAATAAGGGTTCTCTATATGAGGAACCAATGATATGGTTTGAGAATGCCTGAAGATGATTTGTTTGATGCCTCTTTTAGGTTTAAAAAATTTAAGATATCAGCTCATTATATTTGGAGAGAAGGTGGGAAATAAAATTCTTGTTTCATTTTTTATTGGTTTACCTTGATTGTTTTGATTTTGTATCCGGTCTCAGTTGTTAGTTGGATCTAAGCCTTTGGTCTTATTGAGCTTAGTGGACCTCTCTTCAAGAAGAACTAAGGAAGAAGTTAAATGACCAGGGTAGCAATGTATTGTATGCATTTGCTCCTTTATAAGGATAAAGGTGAACAGGATTCTAATAAACAATAACAAGTATAGCAGAGCATTACACAAAGACATCAAAATTAGAGGTGAATGCCCTAGTAAAAGCAATCCCATTTCAGACAACAGAGGCAGGTGTTTTGATTGTTGAAAGGTTTGCAATTATGATGGGGCCACAAGAATAAATATGATGTCTCTTACTTGGGATTTTATAGACATTCAAACAAATTGTTGAAAATGAGCAAAATAACAATACGTCTGAGAATGTACAGAAGAAGCACAAGGTGTCTGAGACATAAGGAGTGACTTGCTTTATTGAATGATAATGACTAGAAAGGAGAAATTGTGCCAGATTCTAAAGATTGCGTTTCAAGGGCTATTTCAATGAGAATTCCGAGTGGAGATTTTAAGGATGTTAGTGTACTGCATGCATAGTTTTGGAGAAGAAGTTGCTGTCAGCAATTCAAAAGTAATATATCGAAATGAACTCTGATGACAAATGTCTGATAATTTTAAGAAAAAAATACAACAGAGTGTTGCAAATGTTGTGGAAGAAAGTGGACAGTGTGCCAACAAGTATTGATAATTGAAGATGAATCATGATTTCATAATTCAAGCTTGTAATTAAAAGTGTGGACATTTCATCTTTCAAAGTCATTGACTTCAGAAGAAGCTCAACATGGATGAAAGTGGACAGTGTTGCAAATGTTGCAGAAAAAGGCGGGAGCATGCCTAGAAGTATTAATGATTGAAGGTGAATCATGATTTCATAATTCAAGCTTTGCATCAAATGCGTGGACATTTCATCTATCCAAGTCTTTCACTTCAGAAGAAGCTCAACATGGATGATGGTCTCTCTCATATGTGGCTAATAAGAGTTTGTGAAGCTGGAATTATAGGCAAGAAATGTATAATGTTTGAAAAAGAGGCAGCTAAAAGGAGTTTGTGAAACTGGAAATATAGGCAAGGAATATAGAAGGAAATTTGAAACAGAGGCACAGATGTTTCTGGTTTTACAACAACCATATCACCTGTGCATGTTGTTCTGCGACTTTCATTAGTGATTTGTCAAGGACGATTTTTCGTTATTTTCTAAGTGCAAATTAGGTACCCTAACAATAGAAAGAAAAAATCAAGGCACCTTCAGCACACAGTAGAGGAGATGGAAAGAGAGTCTAGGAAGATAAGAGGATAAAATTAGCAAAAAGAGAATAAAGTATGTACATGGGAGACATTACAGATGAAATATTTATTCAGCTGAAATAAAGTGATAATTCACGAGCAATTAATTTTGTGTGTTATAACTATCTTGTTCTAGTACTACCAATAACTTTGTCACATGCTTGCTGCCAAATTCCCTTGTCAGGCGCTGTCAACAGCACTGTGTGGCTACTGTAAGTAACCATATAACTCAATGGTGTTGTGGCATGGGCAGCGAGGCTGCTGCATGTTGCAATGGAACAACAAAATACAGCTGGGCCCATATTTTGGGATCAATATTTGAGGTAAGAGATGTAAAACACACTTTCAGAATAGTGTGCAGACCATGACTATCTTGTGTACAAATTCAGTGAAAAAGTTCACAAAATCTTGTTAAATAACAAGTTCTATAATTAATATTAATTTAGAACTGTATAGTTTATAATTGTTTATGTACTTTTGTCGTTTAAATCCTCTTAAATTAGATACAATTTTACATCATCAGCGTATAGTTTAGTAATTGTTTATGTACTTTTGTCGTATAAGTCCTCTTAAATTAGATACAATTTTACATCATCAGCAGGAAATTGCACTCCACATCTCCTGATGACTATATTTAAGTGAACTTAGTTGCATCCCTATTCATATACCCCGTACTCCATTTGTGTGCGCACTTTAATTTTTAAATTACTAATTATAATGTGCTATAAGTTTATTAAATCTATAGGTTCTACATTTACAAATCTGTCAAACATTCTTTTAAGTAATGGTCTGTAGAGGGAGATGGCTTTTGATTTCATATTTTTGTCTTCTCATTTGTAATATGCATATATAACTTGAATATATGAGAAATTTAATTATAGTAGTGGAATAACTTACATGCCTTTAATGGATTCATTTGTCAAATTTGGTGTGGGTTTTGCAAAACATTTTGTGGTGGCCAGCAAGCTCAATGGATGACTGCTGGATCCATTTTTGTAGAAAATATGGGTGGAAGTTTTGGTTGGGTTTAAATTTGGATTTCATCTGCAGTTTTGTCCCCACTGAATTTGGTATCAATGCTTCAAACATGACTCCAGGCAAGAATTTTCTAGGCTAGAAGCCCCAGGGATTTTGTGATCAATATAAGTAAATGCAAGATAACACTTATGTATGTAGGAAAGTCAAGTAGTCTTGATCTGGAATCTTAATAGCAAACACGTGACGGTAGTTCTAAAACTTGAACTTGGCAGCATATAAAATAATAAAAATGGCATGTAAAATACTTGTAAAAACATACTAATTGAAGTCGGAGAATGCACATTGTTATATCACATTTGGTCTAAACAAAAAAGAGTAAATTTTACATTGTAATATCATATTAGGTCTAAACAAAAAGAGGACAATTTACATTGTAATATCATATGCCAAGCGATCGTCATCATAGAAAATTACACATCCCTCAATTTTTTGAGACTCCTTTCCGTTATGACAGTTCTAAAACTTGAACTTGGCAGCATATAAAATAATAAAAATGGCATGTAAAATATTTGTAAAAACATAATAATTGAAGTCAAAGAATGCACATTGTTATATCATATTAGGTCTAAACAAAAAGAGTACAATTTACATTGTAATATCATATTAGGTATAAACAAAAAAGAGTACAATTTACATTGTATTATCATATGACAAGCGATTGTCATCATAGAAAATTACATATCTCTCAATTTTTTTAGACTTCTTTCCCTTCCTCCTCTCCCTCAAATTGGAAGTGGAAGGTAAAGAATCCTCAGGAATAAATTCATTAAGTATGTCATCTACGCTGCTCATGCTACACGAGTTCCACATCCTTGGAATATGGACCGATGTCATCCAAGTCAATCATGTTATGAGACTTGTTTCCCTCCACCTTTTGATGCAGAGGTGAAGATTGTTTTATTGAAAGAAAAGGTCATTGAGGCACTCTCGGGTCAACTTGTTGTGCTTCTTGGTGTGAATGTTCTCAAATGAACTTCAATTGTGCTCACACCCGATGCATTTGGGATGTGGCATGAAACCGAGATGGCTAGCTTTTGAAGATTTGGCATATGAGAACTATAATCTTCCCACTACAAATTTGTAAATAGGACATTTATAACTCAATAAATAAACTAAAAGTACATCTATTAAATAAGTCGATGATCAAAGATGTTTTTACTAGGTTCTTTGGGTCATTCTCCTAAAATGCATAGAGATAATGAAAAAAACATCCCTTCCATGCCCTTGTAAACATGTAACACATCTAGAATTGTCTCTAAGGGTTTTATTGGTTGGTGGATATGGTGTGACCTGCCATAACCCCCTCATCAAACTTGAAGTTTTTATTTGAGATTTTTATTAGAGTTGTAGTAGGACCCTGTTGCATGTATTGGCTGGTGGAGCTGCTTGTTTCATCTCTTATTACTAATATGTCAAATGGGTTTATTTATTTTATTTCTCCCATGATAACACGACAATTTGTTATCCATCGATGAAGAAATTAAAGTAAGTTTTACAAGCTTTAAAAGTTAGTAAGTTAACTAAGGATATATTTTGTGCTCGACAAAACTCGCCATCATAAACTATTCTCCCGCCTTTTTCATCTTCCCACCTTCTTGGAATATGGAGACTCCAACCATAGAATGTTCACAAACATTAGACTTAGAGATGTTATTGCTGTTGCAATGAGATGAAGTTTGTGGTGAATCTTGTGCTCTCTCATCAAGCTAAGCACCCGAATGTGTTCACAAACCTTTGACGAAGAAATGTTATTACTATTGCAATGAGATGAAGTTTGTGGCGAATCGGCGAATCGTGTGATTGTAAATATATTTGATGATGTCATCAAGCCGCACTTCTTACCCATCACTCCCAGTCCTCAGTGTGATTGATAAATATATTTATGAAATGGTCAGGTGTCTCTCTGCCTACATACATTGTCTTGAAGGAACTTGTATGACATTTTCAATGCCCACTTCTAGGACCACTTCTTTCATCAAATTTTCCCAATGTCCTCGAAGGCATCGAGGACTTGGAACAACAATGTGATTTGTGTGCCCAATCAATACTACAACCTTCTATAAATTATTTTATGTGTTTTACTCTCCTATAGTTTTGATGGCCCAAGTCTCTTTCACTGGAGCTACATTGTCGGACCTCTCTCAACAACGGTTGATTCATTAGTTTGGCTACTCGGAAATTTTGGCCCATGCCCAAGTATGAGATTGATGTGATGTACGATAGGGTTCCACTGGTCTGTTCTCTCACATCATTGTAAGGAACTCATTTTCAATGCATTCTTCACTTCTTTCATCAAATTGGTCTTTGCATTCTTCACTTTCATGGCATCGAAGGACTTAAGGAACAACAATGTGCTATTTGTGTGCCCATCGGACACAATGCTACAACCTTCTTGTGCCAAATTATTTTATGTTCTTTTACTATCTCCTATAGTTTTGATGGTCCACTTTGAAATCACTAGGAGTTGGAGCCTAACCCTCTCTCAACAACGGTTGATTCGTAAACAATTAGTTTGGCTACTCGGAAATTTTGGCCCAATTATTTTGGCTCAAGTATGAGATTGATGTGATGTAATTTTGTCCCTCTCAGCCTACATTTGTTATAGGAATTTTAACATTTTCAATGCCCACTTCTAGACCACTTTTATCAAATTGTAGTCTCATTCTTCACTATAGGCATCAACTTAATGAACAATAATGTGCTATTTGCCCATCGACACAATACTACAACCTTCTGTGCCAAATTATTTTATGTTCACTTTACTATCTCCTATAGTTTTGATGATAGAGTCGGAGTTCTCTCAAGATCCGCAATTAGTCTTACTCGGGTTTTGTTAAAAATTGTTATAGGTATTTTAACTTTAATGCCGAATTTTAACTCCACAAATATAAAACTTAATGCGGAAATGTTTAAAACCGTACAAAATTTATAACGGAGTTCGATGCTTACGCCTTTGGGTTTGTTAAAACTTTTCATTATAAAAACTCCATAAGTACAAAATTTAAACATTGACAAAACTTTAATGAATCGTCAAGTGCCAATCGTTCCTACAATGAACCCGAATGGTGTTGGAAGGATTGCACAATGTTCCAAGACGACCTCCTCGATCACACCTTCTGTTAATTTTTCTCTACTACACGCTCTCAATAGCCTCTATACGAGCTAAGTCGGTGTGGGTGTCTTAAAAACAACACACTTTCTGTTGACTTCCCTTTCTTTACGACCTCCAATAACCTCTACACAGAGCTAAGTCGGAATCAACACTAGTCGTCGGCTTTGTAAAACGATCCTCCTCCACGGCCTCCTAATAGTGCTAACTCTTCCAATAGAGCTATTGTTACAATACTTGGTTTTTAAAATGCCCAGTGAATAACAGAGAATTAGAGCTCCGGTTGTCTGCACAACGCTCTCCAGTGCCTTCACAAACCCCTTTGCTCCAAAACTCGAGCTCCAGTAATAACACCGGGATTAGGCTTATTACACCTTAACAAAAAATAATAACAATCACGGCGAGTTAAAAAAAAATAACTTCACAAATACCTTTAAATAAGGCTTATAAACTTGCTAATTAATTCAAGCTTTGATGATTTTGAATGGAGGGCTTGAGGCCTTTCTATACTCCATTCGGCCCAAAAGTATAGGATATAGGCCATACGGCCTTGGCTTAGATTAGCCAACTCGGTTGGGAGAGTTGGTTACGGGCCCAATTTTGGGCACGACAGATTCGGGGTTTTAAACCTCCAGCCCCCCATGTCTTTTCTTTGCCGTCGTAAATGTGTGTGAGCTCGTTGCGCTACGTCGAACTGTCCACACCTGATTCGGTGACCAACTCGACTCGACCGCTATCCACGTTGAACTTGTCAAGTCGGCTCTTATGTTGCACGACTGTCCACACTCGACTTGTGCCTCGACCCTCTCAACGCCCAACTTTTGACTTGGCCGTTGATTCCCGACTCGGCCGACTTATTCACACCGCCGTGGGTTTTGTCCCATTCCTTGTGGGGTGGTTTGAGAAGGGCTTAATATAGCTTGCGATCCCCATGTTCATTGTGGCTTCACCACGTTGATCCACCATTTTGTTGAGCCCGACTTAGGCGTGCATTAGTCTCTTGACTTAGCATTGGTTGGGTTGTTAACTCTTGTGTTGAGTTGGTGACTTGACCATGAAGCTAAATGTGGAGCTCTCCCTCAATCGGTCATGAACTCGACCCCTTCTCGATCTATGATTCAATATGTGACTCTTACCCAGCTCGGTCCTCAACTCGACGAGCTGATTGAGAAAATGAGTTGTTAATGTGACTCCGGTGGTCGGGTCCCCTTCCGAAACAAGAGTGGACCCCACAGATTGAAAACCCCATTTTTTCGACCTTCAAAGACTGAAGGCAAAGACCACCTCTTTTTTTTTTTGCTTCGTTGAATGCCACTTGTTGACTCCACGTCGATCCACTTGCTATTCTGCAGTGTGCCCTGGTGCCATGTCTCTTGTGCCCTTATTTTACCTGTAACTCTTGTTCTCGCACGAGACGTTATCTTCACATACAATGTTTGCTTTGACCGGTTCAAAATGTGTTGGAAACTGACTCCGAGATCTTCCGTAAGCAATAGGTTAGGAGATTTCAGGACATCCGAAGTGTGTAAAATCCTCTAGATCAACAGTCAATGCATTTACTAGTGCATCCTAATATGGGCTTTTCCCACATCGAATGATATGTTATTATAGAACTGAAAATTAGCAGCAACCATTCTCGCTTTGTGATGCTTCTCCTAGTTCTAAGTAGAGGCTTCAAACAAATGTTGCACTTAAAGATTATTGCAAGGAATAAGGAAGCCCTTTGAATTCAGTGGGCTTGAACTCTCTCAAGTGAATGAATGCTGAATTCGTGGGCAAATAAAAGAGTCTGTATTTGTATCTAATTCAAGGTATAATTCATGACAGCTGCAATTTCTTTATTTGTACTCTTCCTTTCTTTTCTTGTCATTACGCCCAAGGCGTTGTATAAGTTGGAGCGAACCTTGCCCCCTCTGACATCCGCACATAATCGACATAATAATTTTTTAATCGTTGTCTGTGCACAAATTTCCATGCATTGCAGAAGACAGGAGCAGGACTGCCGTAAGGTTACAGTGCACATAGCACAGGTGCTCAGAAGCAGAAGAAGCAAAATCAATACAACTAGACATTACGCGCCTCCTAATCCTCAATCTTCTTCTTCTTCTGCATACAACAAACAAAACAACGGTAGGCAGTAGTTTCCTCTCAGAGACAATTGAACCCACTTCAGATACAAATACAAATCCAGATCAATCAATTTATATATAGTAAAATGAGGAGATATTAGGGTTACAGATTTATCTCCGTGTGCAAGTCTGATTTAACCCATAATGGTGCTGATTTTAGGATGGCTATTAGTGAGAGCTCCATTTAGCACAGTTCCTGTAACGTTCTGTTTATTTATTTAATTTAATTCTCGTTGCAACTATCCAATTACTGCTAAATTTACAACGTTAACTTGGGTTTCAGCATGGTTAACGCCTCTGGATCTCAAATAAAGTGCTTGTATTATTATGCAAGGAAAATGACAGGTCTGAAAGGCCATTTAGGATGTGTCACTCTCCATGTTCTGCTTTGGGTTTTGAAGAGCGCTTAACCCGGTTGGTGGGTTTGTTTGACATGGGTCTATTTTTCCCACTCAACTTTTATTTTGCTGTTAAATACATGGAGAAACAAACAACAAATACGATACTTTTGAAGCTATATGATTCATATCATATCTTTTAAACCACAATCTTATCAATCTAAGGAATATCTATATCAAATGCCCTTAAAAACAAATTTAAAATGTGTCCTAACTCTGTAAACCCTAAATTTCGATGACGTAGATTAACATCCAAACATCGATGACATAATAATAATTTAATTTGATCTGATTGAAGGGCTTTACCTATAGGTGCTCTGCATCACCGTTCATCTCCTTCGTGCTAAGTACATGGCTCTAGGCAATGCCAACCATTTGATCGTGATCGTATGTCAATGAAATAAATCCTCATTGTCCACGTGAGCAGTCAAGTAGTTGGGCGTTTACAATTGGGTTGAGGCTTCCCCCTCTAACAACGGGCAAGGACGTGGACGATGTAGATTAACATCCGAACATTGATGACATAATAATAATTTAATCTGATTTGATCGAAGGGCTTTGCTGTAGGTGCTCTTCTGATCACTTTGTTCATCTCCTCTCATGCACCATTCGATTGTGATTGTATGACTCGCATTCTCCCCAATAGAAATGCTGGTTTACTAACTTAGAGCTAGGGTTGTTTGACTGGCTTATTCGGTTGCTGCCCGTCTTCCTTTTGGGGAGTCTTGCGGAGGTCGATCTACCAACGGGTGGGACAAATTCCAGGGAATCGTAAGGGCTCGAGTAGGTTGAATTCGTAGTTACGAATGGCCCATGTATCAGTATCCCCTTTCTCCATAGAACATTTGACAAAATATGCACATGTTACATATGTTCCTCCTCCTAAGAAAGTTAGCTTCCTCAAAACGGTTCCACCCGATAATATCATCTCCCATTTGCTTCTCCTCCCTCTAACCCCCTCTTCTACACCCTCTTCCTCCTTTTATGTTTTGGTCCCTCAAATTCAACCTTGTCTTACGCTGCCCCTTCAGCATTCACATTGCACATTTTGCGTGCGATTGCTAGTAAATAGAAAAAATGAAAGTCATATCTCGGTCCACTTCCCTATCCACTTGACCACACAACTTCATATCTAGGCTAGGGATTATCGAGATGTTGTATTTGAGGTGAATGATGCCTCATTACAATATTTGCATATCACTATGACTTGTATTGAATCTAGTGTGCCATGCTTTCAAGTGGGGTCCTTGCTTTACTGGCACGGTGCCTTGCCCCTCGGATGACATTTCGCACCGCATGTCCACCGAGAAAAATGCAGCATAAAGCACCCTTGAAGAGAACTGAAATGAAAAAAGAACATTAAAATCCTATGAAAGAAAAGAAGAGAGAAAAATCGGGATAGATAAATAAAGCTTTAAAACTCATGGCATGTAAAATGTCTAGGCATTTTACTTGACAACCCCATGAAAATTTTTGTCACCTCTTGAGAAAGTTGGTCAAAATTGTCAAATTTCTCTTTGTAAGTATCAACTTGTGTGAAAGGTTTCAAAAGCTCGGGTGGTTTCGTGAAGTCTAGATTGTAGTCATTGGAAAGGTCTTTGAGTTTACTTCATGTTAGTATGGTTTAGGGAATATTCTGGAAGCTTTGGACTAGTTTTGGGAGCACATTCACTTTTGACGCTTTTTGAGGAAAAGGTGTTTTTGGTCATTGGAGAAGGGTCATCTTGTGCAAAAGGTTTCGAGAGCCTCAGGTGGTTTCGGAACTCAAACCACAACCATTGGAGAGGTTTTAGAGTCGGTTTTAGAGTCTATTGCATGATGGTATATTCAGAGTAAGGTTTTGGAAGTATCGAGAATGGAAACCTTTCAGACACTAAGGCACCTTAGTCTTTATGAAGGAGAGAACTTGCACGGAAGGTTTCAAAAGTTCCAGTTGAATCATAAGCATAACCAACAATCAAAAGAAAGCTCTTTGATTCTCCACTATGGTCAAGTGTTAGTTTTGTTCCTACTCATCTCAAGCTCCCGTGATAGATCAACTCATTGTTGTTCCTTCCTACCCTAAAAAGGTAAGTTGGATTAAAACTCAAAAAAATGCATTTTCAAGTCTTCTAAGTGGTTGCATTGAATTCGTTGGCCCATTTCCAATCAAGATCATATATCATACCCCCTAGAAAAGTTTTGGTCTTGGACCCAAAAATGCACTTTATGTTTTAATTCTTTATTGAGTTGTTGATGTCAGCAACTTAAGTGACTTGGGCGCACTTATGGAGCATGGCAGCCTTTTGGGAAGTTCAAAACAAAGTTTTACATGGAGTGTTATGTTTCCCCACCCTCATAAGTGCGCCTCAACCTGATTGGCCCATTCCAAACTCAAAAAGTAACATCAAAATATAATTTTGGCTTGTTTTAAGTGTTTTTGTGCAAACCCCAAGGCCTTGGGCACATTTATAACTCCTATGCATTGGTGCGCATTGGCAATGTTCCATGCACTCCAAAAGTGTGCCCTCACCCCATTGGAGTGCATTTTGGAAGAGGAGAATGCAAAGGAGGCGCATTTTTGTGTTTTCTCTTACAAAGCCAAAACCCCTACACCACTTAAGTGACTTTTTGAATTCCATGTCTTCCCTCCAAAACCCCAACACAAAATTAGATAAAGTGCATATGAGAAATACCATGAAAACTTCATTTCTCCTCCCATTTGGCCATGAAAACCAGTTGTGTGCCCTAGTTGTGCTCAAACAGATTTTGCACATATCTTGAAATTCTGTGGCCAAAAATCCTTGAAAGTTTTCACAACCACTCTCCATCAAAATACCTTCAAGCTGATGTATGATACAAAGGGCTGTAACAAGCTAGTTTTTTTCCCACTTGAAGATTGCTGCTGGAAATGCATAGTTTACCCTAGCCTTGCCCAAAATGCAAATGCCCATATTTTGTGATCCCTTAGGCCAAATTCCATGAAATTTTGCCCATGAATTCTCCTTCAAAACACCTTCACTTTGATCCATTCCTCATTTGCTGGAGTGAAGAGATTCATTTGATGTGATTTGATCCATTTTTGCTTGCAAACACCATTCAAAAACTCATTGTGCAACAAGAACTTGTTTTGCAATTTCTCGCTATTTCCAATGAGAGATCTTCATAAAAATTGGAGCATCCCTTCTTCTCGGCAACATCTTTCAAATGGATCAAGTCTCATGTGGATTGGATAAGTATTTCTCTCATGGTGATCTAATCAATGTTGCAATTGAAAACCCCATTAAAACCTCAATTTGTGCTCAGAGCAACTGAAAATGTTTTTGCACTTTTCCGGTGGCTCAACAAGACAAATTGCCTAAAATTTGGAGCAAATGTTCCTCTTAAAATAATCTTTCATTTGATCCATCTCTTGCATGATGAGGTGGAGTATTTTTGGAGATATGGATGACTGAGTTTTTCACAGTATTCTGCCCTCTTCATTGGATTTTGCACTTTCCCGTTGATCTTGATGAGAGAATTGTCTCAAAATTGGAGCATCACTTCTTCTCTCAAGAACCTTTCAAACAAATCCATTCACAATTGATTTGGATGAGTCCTTCATCCGTGATGACCACATCCATGTTGCAGCCAAAAGCATCATTGAAGACCATTGAAAACATCTGAATAGGAAGAAAAACTCATTTGCTAAAGTGCACAAGAGAATTGTTGAGCATGAAACATCTAATTGAATCAATTGAAGGCTTTCATGATGGGAAACCATGGTTCTGTGTATTCTTGATCTCCATAGCATCCTCCATTCAAGACATGTAGGAAGTACTCGTATTCTTCAAGAAGACATTGTCCATTTAGGCAAAGGCTTGATTCCATCTCACCAAGAGGAAGTGTTTCCATTAAAAGGATTGCTATGTTGCTGTTGAGGATTCTCATGAATCTTTGATGTTGTTAAATCTAAGAGAGCACATGGTGTGATATTTCTTACTGAATCTGGCGTGATTTTTCTTACTGAATCTGGGGCATGTGTGATGTGAGTGCATACTTCCTGTTGATTGGAAAATAAGTGTTTGCTCATGTGGGAGATAAGAGATTGTGTTTGTGACAAAGAGTTGAGTTGTGTAGTCTATCATTGCTCACAAAGATGAAGAGTTAAAAGAGAGCTTACGCAGCATGACCAATGATGATTATTCTAGATAAGATGTGAAGCATCGTTTCTAAGCTTTGAGAAAAGACACTTTGATCAAAGGAGCAATCGAGGAAGATCCTATTCAATTGCAACATTCATCTCCACAATGAGGGAAGGGCAAAACTTATTCTTCTTTTAATCACACCTTTCTCTTCTTTTCTCTCTCTAACATTCTATTTCTCCATTGAGAAATAACTTTTGTAAAAGTGACTTAAGTCACTTAGTTTTTATTTCTTCGTTGAGATTGCACTTTAAGTTGAAAAGTCACATGGAAATGCGAAGAGTCACTTGTTTTGGCTATAAATTGGAATGCTCTCTCCATTCCAAGGAATCAAATTTTGCTCTCTTTAGCAGGTTGTATTATTCTATTTCTTGCATTGATATTTTCCTCCATTCTCATCTTGTCACTTAGCCGAGCACATGTTGGCATTTGTAAGAAGTTGAAGGACTTTGTGCCTTCTTTATGGAATGAATATATCTTGATAAGGCTTTGTATTTATCTTGCATTATCCGTTTCATTATCTTGTTATGATGTTGTGTTGTGCTTGCCTATTTCCTCCAATTGAAACTAGAATCACCTTTGAGTTGTAGTTAATGAAATTTGAGTTCAGCTCATTAATACAATTCCCCTTCTCATTTCTCTCTCTCCTTTACCTACAAATTTCTCCCTCTCTAGTCTACTATTGCAGTCACAACAAGGGTGTTTCTGCACATCCTCAAGCCTCTGGCCACCTCGGATATCAGTCCAAAGTGTACATAGTTTTCAACTTTCAATAAATGGGAGCCTCCCCATTCCCAAGAGGAGGGACTTTGTCCCGTGAGCGTTGATGAAATTGCATAGTTTACCCCTTGACTAAGTATTTCACCAACAAAACCTTATAAAAGAACTAAAATGAGAAAAAAGTTTAAAAAATCTAAAATTAATTTTTGCATGGAAAATACCTAACAAATTGAGCTTCAACTATCAAAGTCTTTCAAATTTGATGATCATGTCACTTTGTAGGTGAAAATTTGATGAAAATGTGTTGAAAGTTTTTGGCGGGTGAATCATTTGCAAGTTTTGCTTGGTTTATAGACTAGCGAGTTCTCATGATTCAGACAAGTGTTCGTTGAGTTTTCAAATTATATTCATGCTTTTCATGCCGAAGGGACTTTCACTTTAAAGTTCATCTCCTAGCTTATTCTTCATAATTTTGAGCTCTTTTCACACTAGTTATATTTATCTTTTGAGGCTAATCCTAGAATAGAATAGAAGAGATTTCATAAGAGAAAATAGAGTTTTAATACCTTAAAACTTAAAAGAGAACTTAAATGAAAAACAAACTTTGAAAAGCGAAAACAAAAAAAAATGCTAGGAAGATACTTCTTGAAAAATACTTAAATCTAATGATGATCACTTCATGACAAGTGAAAAATTGTTGAAAATGTGTTAGTAGGGCTGAACAAATCTGAAAATGCCCCATAAAAATAAACTTTACCTTGGAATGCCTTTTTATTCTTTAAGTAATGTAGGTGAGTTTTTATATAGACTATTAAAATATAAGGCTTATTATTTTATAGTTAGTCAATATTAGTTATGTATTAGGTAATAAATAGTTGTAACTGTGTCAACCATTTTGTAACCACCTCTCTCATGATAAAATGATGAACACACAATGAACATGTGTGAATTCTAGTTTCTCTTCATTTCTTTGTGCACATTTCCAACACTGGTATCAGAGACCTTGGTGCTCGAAGGGACTTGCAAATTGGAGGGTAAGTATTCAAAATAATTTCAAGCGTCATCT
The DNA here is from genome assembly GCA_018340775.1 of Taxus wallichiana var. yunnanensis. NCBI lineage: Eukaryota > Viridiplantae > Streptophyta > Pinopsida > Cupressales > Taxaceae > Taxus > Taxus wallichiana. The sequence continues at coordinate 248,689,426 of CM031241.1, forward strand.
AGGGCATTGCAAGTAATAATCGCACGTTTCAGTTTCGTATATACATGTATTGAATGCTATGTATAAGGGCGTGAGAGAATAAACTTGTGAAGGGGTCTGCAAGGGCTAGAAATTGAGTCATGAAGCTAAACTCCATTCCCGCTGTTGATACTACTGTGGCGATAGCCATGAAGTTCTGAGAAGGTTATAGTTGCTCGCTATTCAGTTTGAGAGTTTCAGATTGTTATGCAAGTCACATGAGGGCAAAACAAAGAAAAAGTCAAGTTGTGAGGGCTATCCAGCTTAGTCACGAAGGAAATATGGGGGCTATCCTGTTAGTCACGAAGGAAATATGGGGGCTATCCCATTAGTCACGAAGGAAATACATAGGCACAAATTTTGGTTGAAAAGGGCATAAACATAAGACAAAAATCCTCATTGTGAATCTCAGCTAGGACACGAGAGTTTTAATCATTAAACGCCATTGAAATTACATAATAAAAGTTGCGGATTTCGGGAAATAAACTCTTTGATTTCTCTAAAATATTTCTACAAGCAAAAGCAAACCCTAGTTATTTTTTAAGAATGGAGTTTTCTTTACCAATAGACAAATATTTTGGTTTCAATTTCCACACTTGGAAGGTTAAAATCTAGATGCAATTAATGAACAAAAAATTGTGGGGTATATTTAATGGAAAAGAAAAACAACCCACCGATGTTGCCAAATTGTTAGAGTGGGAAAGCTGCGATGATAAAGCGAAAGCTATAATCGGGCTTGCTCTTTCTGATTCTGAACTCCATATAGATTTAGACAAATCGTCCAAAGAAATTTGGGATAACTTGAATAGGTTGTTTGGGGCAAAAGTTGTGAACACTAGATTTTCTTTAAAGCTTCAACTCTTTCAATTTAAGATGCTTAATAATGCTATTATGCCCAATCATATGAATAATCTGAGATCTCTTGTTAGTTAATTAGCCAAGGCTAAATCTCTAGTAGATGACGAAGATTCTAAAGCCATTCTATTAAACATTTTTCCTTCTTCGTTTAGAAATGCAATTTTTACTCTCTCGCTAGATGCCTTCACAAAGCCTGAAGATATAATTTCAGCTCTCTTGGGTGATATAGAAGGCAATTCTTCACATGAAAGTGCATTATAATCCCACATGAGAAATAATGATAGAAAATCAAATAAAGACACCATGCAAGTTGCGTGTTATTATTGCAAGAAAAGAGGTCATATAACTTGGAATTGTTGTCCTCAAGCTAATGATAGTCTCAAAGGAAAACTCAAAGATAATGCAAGTGAAGCAAATGTGGCCTTTGTTGACAATCCACTAGATGTTGAAGATTTTATTGATGAAGAAGAAGATGAATATGTACTTTAAAGAAGTTAGTGTTTTGAAGACAATAAGGGATCCAATGTAGGTAAAACTCGTCATGGATGGCTGTCCGTATAGTTCTCGTAGTCCGTGGATCTCAGGAATTTATCCTTATGAGGGTCATGAGACAATCTGGTGGAACACTATGGGAGTAACTCAGCATGGAGGGTTGTCCAACAATTCGGGAGATTTTGTAGTTCTGGAGTTCGGGGACGTGGAATTCGGGAACTTGAGAATTCAGCACACAATGAACATGTGCGCATTCTGTTTCTATTCATTTCTTCTTTGTGCAACTTTCCAACATAGACTAATGAGTGCTCAATAAGTTTTAAGTTTTCGGCGAGATTAATTGCTAGAGATTTGGTAGGTAAAACGTGTGTGACTTACCGGGTTTATGAACTAGTGAGTCCTTGTGATTCAGCCTAGTATTCATTAATATTTTGAACTATCTTCATCCTTTTTGCATTCAAAGGACTTTAAAGTTAACCCCTAGCTTATTATTCATAAATTTGAACTCATTTCAGACTATTTTTATGCATATTTTGAGGCTAAAATTCTGTTGAAATCGGATAGATGGTTCTGATTTTATCCTTGCTTTTCAGAAATTCATTTTTATTTTGAGTGAACCATAAGCTTTTGATTTGACTGAGGACCTTGAATTTTCTACATTTGATAGAAATGTTTTGCTTCTTCCCTCTTTGCAGGAAGCACCTGCTATTGTGCAGTCATATTTTGACAAGCGAATTGTGGGTTGCCCGGAGGAGCTGATGGTGAGTTATAATTTAAATTTGCATTTTTTGATTTTTCCAATTTTTTTGAAGGATTGTGGTAAGAAGATTCTGATTTTACTGTTGATCTTCTTTTTGTCTGTTTACAGTCTTGTGGTCAGAGATGCTACTCTCTCTTTTCATTTGTTTGTTTACCACCCTTTGTGTGTGGCATAAATAATACCCAAACGATTTTTGTGCTGAGCCTTTTCAATTATTTATTAGTTGTATTCTATCTCATTTCAGTGTAATTTTAGAGAGAGTGTTTATTTGAATTTAGATGATTTCATTCTTTCTTTTGGAATAATAGTATCTTACATATTGCTTAATCTCAGTGACTGGACAATTTACAGTTGGTATATATAAAAGTAAGTGTAAGAGTTAAGGTTGCATTGGAACTGGTTAAGCTCTCTTTATCATACTTGAAGGTTTTGGTTACTGTGCACTTGTTTTTTGCATGTTTTTTTAACAGAAATTGCAGATATAGGGTTTAGCTTTTGTATGAAAAGGTTTGAATCTATGGAAGTAAAATACTAAACTGTTCATGATAAAAAAACAGAACTTTTGAAACTGTAATACGATGAATGATTTTTTATTTATGTTTGTTGGATAAAGGAGGCGTTTACAGGGTTCCCTCGACATCAAGTATAAGGTGGAGTGGCCAATTTGTGAGGGCTAACCTCATAGAAATTAAAAAAAAAAGGAAATGCCAGTTTTTCAGAAGTACAGTACTGTCTGATATCAGCCTGCAGGCACCTCAAACCCGAGCCATCATCACACAACCCATTACAAACAGAAAAGGATCTACAGAGCCTGCATATATTCAATTTTAGAAAGGCTACTTGTGAAACAAAATTAAGCAGCTACTAAGGTAAAACAGCTAGTTACCCAGGGGCTGGGTTGAGCACCTAGCCCATCCATCGCCAGCCTGTGAAATTTGCATTGGCTACCCAGACCAAGCAATAGAGTCCTTTTACCGCTTTCATGATAACACAATGGGCTCAAATTACAACTATAAGCGACTTCAATTAGCATAAATGAAAGGGATGAACAACCCTAATAAAATGCCAAATATCTTCCAAGAATGAGGGATATGAATTAAGGGGGATTGGGGCAGGGAGGCTGTGGGCGCGGGAGGGAGGGGATCGTCGTGGCTTGCCCATATAAGCTCATTTGTTCAGCCTATTAGCTTGTCCATCGAACAGAAGAAACCCATGGAGTTTGCACACCTCAAATCTCACAATACAACTATGTACAAGCCCCATTTGGGCAACATAATTGCTCACAATTCTATGCACATATACCAACAAAAACAACATTTAAATAAACATGGAATAAGGCTTCTCCAGCCATGAAAGAAACCGGGAAACCAAATAAAAAAGCTTTTAAATAACCCACAAGGTTTAGCTATAAAATATTGCCTAAAGAGGCCATCAACAATAGAAAAACCAACCATAAATCAAGAGCAAAACCGCATTGTAACAATAAAAGCATCATAAATGTAACCCAAGATTTCATGGATGAAACCCTACTTTATCCCCGTCACTTGGCATTCCTTTGTTCCTAAGCTTTCTCCAAACTAAAATGGCAAAAGACCCTCATCAAGACACTTTTTCTTTTTCTTTTTCCTTAACAAATAACCACAATCCTCCACCAATCATCTAATGGCATATGTTCCTTTATCTCCCTTTTTATTTGCCTTTTTGAAATCTTAGGATTTCTAGCTCTCTTCGAGAGCATTATTGGCAAACCTTGGGGCGTAGAGTGGCATCCAAAACATTTCCCACTTGGAACCCACATAACCACTTGGAACCCACCCAATATTTTTATGTTTACAAGAGGTTGCTTATGGCACACACTTCCCAAGTTGGGGCACACACTTCCCAAATTGGACGTTATTCTCCAAATCCAAATTTATTGAACTAGGAAAGTGTTTGGAGTTCAAGACTTATCCTAAAACATATTTTAAGGTATATTCAGCATTTGTCTTGTAGTGGAAGGATTCATATGTCTAAGAAAGGAAAAAGGGGTTACACAATGACAAGCAAGTTAATCAATTAGTTTCATGACTAGGTAACGAGGTGATAATAATGTTTGTCCAACGCTATCAAGGGGATTTTCCATGGCTTGCCCATACAAGCTCTCATTTGTTCAGCCTATTAGCTTGTCCAACAAGCATAAGAAACCCATGGAGCTTTCTCATCTCAAATCTCACAATACAATTGTGTGCAAGCCCCCTTTGGGAAGCATAATGTTTCACAATTTAATGCACATATAACGATAAAAAACATTTAAATAAATATGAAAGGAGGATTTTAAAGCCATAAAAGAAGCCATTCAACTGGATAAACAAGCTTCCATACAACCAAATAAACAAGCTTCCAAATAACCAAAAGGTTTACCTATAAAATGATGCTGAAAGAAACCAGCATCAATAGAAAATCCAACCATAAATCAAGAGGTAACATGCCACCTCAACAATGAAAATATCATAAATGTAACCCAAGGTTTCATGGATGAAACCCGTCTTTATTGTACCACTTGACACACACTTGCTCCTCTAGCTTCTTCGGTCCTAAGCTTTCCCCAAACTAAACATGGCAAAAACACTCACTAAGGCAATATATATATATATATTAGAAAGACCCGTAATCCTCCATTGATCAGCTAATGGCATGTGTCCCTTTATCTCCTTTTTTACTTGCCTTTTCTGGGATCTTAGGATTTCTAGCTCTCTTCTAGAGCATTCTAGGCAATCTAGGAGCGTAACGTGGCTTCCAAAAATACCTACACTCTTGCAATCCACCCAATATTTTCACGTCTATAAGAGGTTGCTTGCCCCACGCACTTCCAAACTTTGACATTATTCTCCAAATTCCAATTTACTAAATTAGGAAAGTGTCTGGCTTTCGAGACAGATCCTAAATCATATTTTATGGCATATTCAGCATTTGTCTTGTAGTGGAAGGGTTCACATGTCTAAAAAGGAATGATTACACAATGAGTAGCAAGTTAATTAATATTTACATGACTAGGTAACAAGGTGATAATAATGTTTGTTCAACACTTTGATCTAAAAGCCATGGTGGACGAAGGACATCCACGGATTATGCAACGTGCTTTATAAACCTCTATATCCTATTAATCTCTTCGTCAGACTTGCTTCTTGCACACTCATTGCATGCACCAATATGTTCAATTCAAATGTGCATATATTCAAAAGAAATAAGTATAAAATGGTACAACAATAACACAATAAGCACCATTGTTCCACCATGAACAATCATAAACTCATTGATGGCGGATGATCCACAAACAACCTATCACGAGGCATATTCAACAAGCAAACAACATGAATGTCACTTCTAATGCCAATTTCAATCACAAATCCACCATAATTCAATTGTCGAGGCCCATACATACAACATGATAATCCGTATGTATATCAAAAGTGATGTCAACAATGTAGATAAAATTACTTAAGTAAACACATGATACCACTAATGTGTCATAACATCATAATCCATAAACAATACTGTCCAGATCAGACTGATAGTGTCAAAAGTTTTGGGATTAAATTTAGATATTATTTGTGTTGCGCCCAACCTTCGCATTGTACTTCTCTTATGATAAGGTTGAGCCTTAGATATCGGATAGATACATATTTTCTTATTTAGCATCCTTGGTACAAAAATCTGATAGTCATGCTACAAAAGTAAAAATATTATATCTATTTGGTATCCAAGAATGAAATGTAGAGGACAATCTTTGCATTGTACTTCCCTTTGATAATATTGATTATTGGACATATTTTTTCTTACTTGTTTAGCATCCTTTGTGCACAACATTTATTTATTTATTCTGAACTAAATAAAAATTTTCACTTAGGTTTATTTGATTGGTAAATTTTCTTGGTTTTTACCGGTTCCATGGAGAGGCATATTTAGCCTGTATTAGTCTTACTTTTCAAAAAAATCATATTGGACACCTTGTTTTCCTGTATTTCTAGTAAAAATATTTAACAGGACACATTTACTTGCTCTGGTGCTCTATGGATGGGCTTACAACCATTTCATGCTGAAAGATCCCCAATAGATCTTTTACCCTAAATCAGATTTTTATTGACTTGCAAATGATAAAATATAACTGTTTGAAACCCCGGCAAGTAAACTAGGGCAAAACTGGAATTATTCTAGCAAATGCGACTAGGGTATGAGTTGGATCTCAATGCAAATATTACTCAAAAATTATTCTTTCAATCCCAAATGATTACTAGTATTTTTAGAAGCCCAATTATGCAAAAATCAGAATTTATTGCAGCCAAAACAACTCAGAAATCAGATCTGAAATCTGATTATTAATCTGCCTGAAAACCCTCTAAATACCACTTAAAAAAATACAAAATTGCAGCGATTTGGTTTATAAAAATATGGAGAATATTTGACAATTATTCTCAGATGTAAATACCTCAAAACAAAGCCAAAACATTCCCTAGCCAAGTTGTACCACTAGAAAGAAGCCTGCTGCAATTTTATTCACCAAAATACTTCGAAAAGTCTTCAATAACACTGCTGGAAAAAGCCTGAAATAGTCTGAAAATCTCATTACAACCAATGGGAAATTCTGAGTGAAAATCCCTCTCTAACTCCTGGGGTTTTTGTCCACAAGAGTTGAATTCTCAAGGGGTTTCGTCCTTGGAATTTTTATGCAAAAGCTAGAAGCTCACTGCAAAGGAAAATATGATGAATAAAATTTGGATGATGGAAGAGGCAAGTCGACTTCCCTTTTAAAGGAAAAGGGCCAACAACCAACCTCCAAACCAGCTAATGAGCTCACATGACTTTCCCTGTGCAAAGCATTTAATATTTTCCCATATTAAATACTTTTCCCAACCACTTTTTCCCTCTAATGCAAGTCGCATTTTCCTAGGGAAATACATTACTAATAATATTTTTATCCTTCCTAAATGTCATTATTCACTTTTGGCCCAAGTCGCCATTATCCCCTCTAGGAAGAATAAAATACAATAAATCCCTTTACAATGATATTTGTCCCTCGTATTGACCATAGGGATTATTATTTATTTTTATTAAGCCAAATAAATTAATATAAGTGCTTTAATAATTTTTTTTATTTTTTAAGCACTTTATAATAATTTATTATGACTTAAGTCACCCTTATATTTTTCCTTTGGCCGTTGGGTTGACAAAATAGGCCAAAGGTCTTCGATTGGGGAAAGGGGACATTACACATGCAATGTTTTTTGATTAGTTATTATTTTATATGTGACTTTTGTACTATAAATGAAAGTCCGAGTCAAATGTTTCAGATTCTTTGGGTGTGGGAAAGGACATAAAATGATTCTAGATTTGAAAGGTTTGAACGAGCTCATCAATAAAAGATTGCCTTCTAGACAGAGCTCATACTATTAATGTACCAAGCAAGGGACAAAATATGATGTTTTCCATATGTTAGGATCCGGATATGTTTGCAAGTGCCAAAATTACTTGGTAGTGTGGACATATATTATGGAGACATTTCTTTTTAGTGAGGGTACGCATGTCTTATGCAGATGGCAAATGTATTTGGTGAGATGAGTTGGTATGAATCATGACTAGGAGATATGATCCTGTGGGGCAGATAGGACACGTATGTAGCAGATTAGTTGACATATTTGATTGAGCATCGAGGCCTAGTTTATTGTTTATCATTTGACTAAAACAACAGGTCATACTAAATCCAAATTTGTAGAAATGACAATATATAAACATTGACAGTTTTTCAATTGGAGTGGAGAGATCCTTAGTATGAATTCATAGTTAAATCCAAATGAAATAGGGCTGCGCCTAGCATTCAACCTAAATACCTTGCTAACAAATGATGAAATGTGCTAATCTCCTAGAAAGAAACTATGGGCACTTCATCACCTTCTTCACCTATTGTTACCATACTTTCATCATTTGTTGTCGTCCCAGCATTTTGATGCAGGAGCATCACTCCAACCATGCAATTTTGGCTTGTAATCTTCAAATTTTGGCTTGCTAGTGTGTCTGTAGGTTCATGAGGTTATTTAGGAGTCATTAGTGTTGTTAGATTTGTTTAAGTCCTTCACAAATTTAAATGGAGCATTCTCCCTCCAAAAGTGCAAAATTTGAATTTGAAGGCCTTTTTGGTTTGATTTAGGAGTTCTAGCCTACTATAGGGATCATTCATGGAATATCAAGCTTGTGATAGGTCCTATGGAGGTCCAAGAGTCATTATGTGTGTTTAGGAGTTCAAGACTTGGAATTCTAGCTAAAGATCCCAGTGATGTCTCAAGAGTTAACATGTGACCAAGAAGCCTTAAGGGCTTATATTCGGTTAGAAACTGATTAAAGAACTATAAAAGGCAAAATGTAACTGATTTCATTCATTCCATTCGAATGAGAATCAGAGAGAAGAGCTTCAAGGAAGTTTGTGGAGAGAATTTTTGTGTATACACGTGTGGGGCAGTCCATTTGTTTTTATGCATTGTTAGGAATCATTGAAACTCTGTGCATGTTATTCAAAGGAGAACTGAATGGTAAGAATCTTATTTCTGTGTGTTTATACATCAGTTTGAGTGACTCCATTGTTTGAGAGTGTGAATTTACATGTTGAAGTAAACTGTTCAGTCCTGTAGCAGGGTATATGTAAAGTCTAGACAGAGCAAAAAGGTAAAGTGGAACGAGTTTTGTGAAGAAAGATCAAGTTGAAGAAGGTTGAGAGGGTTGAAAGGGTGTGCATGTCATTTGTAAACCATCAGAGACATTACAAGGATAGAAAGACCGTGTTTTTGATCTTAGAAACCCTAAGGACTAAGTAACTCTGTTTTGGAGGGCAGAGTAGGGAGTTACTAAGTATTTTCAAAGTTTGAAGATGTACTGAGCCTTACTATTAGAGCTCACATGCGAGGGGAGTTAGTACAAACATTTGGATAAGTTTTAAAGCTTTGAAACTAAGTTTTAGACATTTGGTGGAGAAATCCTTCCTACCGGGTAGTAGAAAACCCTGCCTAGGGTTTAGGTTGTTTGACTAGTTGAAGGCTTTAAGGGTGAATTTAGATTATGAAACTTGGAACAATTAACCTAAGCCCCTTCCCCTCACTGATTATGAAGATCTGAAAGCTTGACCCTTCCTCCACTGTTCATGACAGAATTGGTGAAAGACAGTTAGGAGAGAAAGTTGGAGAGAGAGAGGGTTTAAGAGTTAGATCACTTCCGGAGAGAGATAATCTTTGAAATTGATGCTGGAGGTCTACAATAGTGTAAGAAAGGTGAATCCTCAAGAAAATTACAAAAACTTTATTAAATTCCCAATTTTTGCTAGAAAACACCTACAGCCTTGTTAAAGAGCACTAAAGGCCTAATTGGAATCTTAGGAGAGAGAATTTGAAGGTATTTTTACAAAGGAAGTCATAGTGAAATTTTACACACAACAAAAAGGGGAAAATGGGTATCCCGAAAGGTGGTTTTATTGTTGATTGAGTGCTTGAGTCAAAAGTTAGGACAGAAAACAGTAAGGCAGGGCTAGTTGAGCCTAGTTGAACTAGAAAGGAGAAAGTGAAGAAAGGGTGTCTTAACCAGAGAATCGAGGCATAAAATTTGGACCACACCTTGAGGGCCATAAAGGGTACTTGGAGAAGTTTATAGTTTGTTTTGGGTATGCACCAATTGCTCCAACCATGAACCTAGCAATGGCATTTGCTTAAGAAGCCTAAGAGCGCAGTTCTGACAAAATGAGGTAAATTGTTGATTCTTTTTGTATTGTTTCAGTTTGATGGTTAAATTGATGTGGTTTGAGAGACTGAGACCTAGTAACATGGTAAAATGAGTGGGTGAGTGCACCAAGGTTGTAAACTCCAAGTTTGCATGATTTAGAGGTTTCTTGACTGATTTGAGTTTTGAAAACATTAACAATTGTGGATTGTTTATAAGTGATTAGGCTTTGCATCAATTTTGGTGTAAACTGCTTCTTCATCCCTTCACATTTTTCCTGCAATGGTTTCATCTTTTTATGGAACTTATTTTGCAACTCTTGGTCTTGTCTCTCATATTAGTAAACTCTCGGAGCAACTGTTTGTTTAAACTTTGAAATTAATATACCATCATCAACTATTTAGACTACTGCTGAGGGATTTGAACAAGTTGTGTGAATGCTGAACTCAAAGTTTACTTCGATGCCGCTGATTCAGATCCAATGAACACTTCCGGTGTCCACTTACTGATTCCACAATTGATGTGTTATCTACCATATTCTTACTGGGATTCGGATTAATTTATTATTAGTCAATAAGAGTTTTATTAATGGAGAAATGCATCTTATTCCATCAAGGAACATTAACGACAGAAAAAGGAAAATACCACCCTATTTGCATTTAAGGACAAGGTTATGGAGAAATGCATCTTATTGCATTAGGGTGCATGATAACTACAGCTAGAGAAGGAAAATATCACCCTATTTGCATTCAAGGACGGGCGTGTGTGGGATAGGTACGCTATGAAGTATTTGGTATTTGGTTTATGTAAATGTAGAGCTGCACAAAGTCTCATGATTCTAATAAACTATGGGCTTATCAAGGGCGTCGGGTGTGGAGAGACTATGCAACCTTAAACTCAGAGGAAAACATTTTGGATTTATATAAACTAGTATGAGAAAACCAATGTTTTAGATCATCGAGGTGTTGTTGCAAGTTCACTTTTGGAGACTAGTAAATGTTTAAGTGGGATTCCAAATTCAAAACAAGTCTTATTGAATTGAGCGGAAACAAACTAAAAGTAAAAATAGGACTAAGCACTTCACACATGACCTACATTCGTGTTTGTGCGCGAGCTTGTGCAGGTGCATTTGAGAATCATTATCGTTTTTAATATCAACATGGATTAATCTTATCACTGATCTCCTGTTGCATAGAGGTATCTATAGATGGAAGCATTTAGATAGGTGCAAATAGCTTTACTCAAGGGGAACAAGCCTATAACAAGTATGACTAGTTTGCTAGCGTGTGCTACTAAAGGGTGTGATTAGGGATCTAATCCATGTTAAAAGTACAAAATTCCAAAGCTAGCTTTAAAGGAGGGATTTAATGCATAAAATCAAACTAACTACCTAGCTTAGTCGTAATTTGTAATTGAAAGTAGTAAAGCATGTGATTCTCTAAGCCAGCAACATATAGATGAAACTTTTACTTAGTTGAGCAAGGTGCCCTCATGTGGCCCCAAAAGGGATTTGTAGAAACAACTATCATGGATTTCAGCAGTTTTAGTTGCTGTGATACTTGTAAAGGATGAAGGAACCATAAATTTAGGCAGAATGTAGTGTCTCCCTTTCAGTTCCTCCTATCTAGCATTAAAAATGACCTTGAGAGGTTAGAGGTGGCGAGGGAAGGATGTAATCCCTTTAGGATTATTGGGAATATGAAAAACTCTAATGGTATTGTATGAAAAAATGGAGAGTATGAAGTTTGGGCAACGAATCATATGAGTGTGAGCGAAAAATGATTTATGTCAAAAGATGATGTGGGGAGGGCCAAATAAATACCCTTATGGAAAATTAGTTGGATTCAAGGCCAAAAGAGCCATTTATGGTGATTGGAGATGTCAAATGCTCATCAAACAATCATAAAAGGGCTGTAGCGGCAAAACACTGACTTTGAGAAAGTGAGGGACCTCTTCAAAGGGGGCTGCGTGTTTTTCCAATAGGTGCAGCCTGGCTAAGAAGGACGCTCAGAGGGGTTGGATTGGAGTGAGAACTTGTGAAAGTGATATGTATGGTAGCTCTGCACAAAGCTGCACCTCAATAATTAGTTGCAGTGGATGAAAAGCAGGTGTTACAGTATCTAAAAGACTCAAGGTGCCAATCTTCAAAGGGAGGCTGCGTGTTTTTCCAATAGGTGCAGCATGGCTTATAGGACTCTCAAAGAGGTCAGATTGGAGTGAGAAGTTGTGAAAGGGATATGTATGGTTGCTCTGCACAAAGCTGCACCTCAATAATTATTAATTAGTTGCAATGGAAGAAAAGCATGTGTTACAGTATGTAAAAGACTCAAGGTGCCAATCTTCAAAGGGGAGGTTGTGTGTTTTTATGATAGGCGCAGCCTGGTTGAGAGGGACTCTCAGAGGGGTCGGATTGGAGTGAGAAGTTGTGAAAGCGACATGTATGTTAGCTCTGCACAAAGCTGGACCTCAATAATTAGTTGCAAAACATGCAGCCTCTTCAAAGGGGATTTTCTGTGTGTTTTTCCAATAGGTGCAGCCTGGCTGAGAGGGACTCTCAGAGGGATTGGATTGGAGTTAGAAGTTGTAAAAGGGATATGTATGGTAGCTCTGCACAAAGCTGCTCCTCAACAATTAGTTGCAATGGAAGAAAAGCAGCTGTTACAGTATCTAAAAGACTCGAGGTGCCAATCTTGGCACATATCAGATCCATGCTGAGATGGATTTGTACTTGTAGTAGATGATTGAGTTATATTGAACTTAACTTTTTGTGTTGAATGTGCTTGTTTAAACTTTGATTCATTATGTTGATTGCATGCGTTATATTTGTCTCTTCGTATTATTACTAAGAGTTACATATCTGTAATTTTTTGGCTGTCAATCTTCTCCATGCATACTTCAACACACACACACCCCTTAAAATTCCAAGTTGATACGGGTCTAGATTGTGCTTTCACCATAAATTAGGATTTTACGATGTATAGGCAGTCTGCTAAGTTATTAGTTTGATCTCCACATTTCTCTTACATTTGGGTGTGTATGTGTACATTTCAGAGTTGCAATTGGTCCTTACATATATCTCCATGTAATTCTCCTATATTTTGGTGTATAAATGATTTTTAGCATTTTTAAAACTTTTGGCCAGGATTAACCCATGTTTTAATTCTAGCTCATTAAGGGAGATCATTTGACTAAAATGGCCATTGTTAGTATATATAATTAATAATCTAAAAGGGTTTTGAGATAAAATACATTAAACTGATTCTAAAGGAAACTCCCTTACCGAATTTTAGTTTTCTATAACTAATTGCAAAAAAAAGGAAAATTGTTTTTCAAAGCCAATTTCATGTAAATAAAAATATATTTCTAAAACTAGTTTCATTTTGAAATTATTTAACTAATTTCAAGTTGAAATTATATACCAAAGATAATTCAATGAAAAGAAAACTTATATTAATGTCCACAAATGAACAAACCAGGTCAACAAGTCCCGAAAGTATAAACAACTATAATAGAGAACTAGGGTAAAAGCACCTAGTCTATGGAAGTGATTAAAGTCGGAAGCTATAGAAAAGAAGCAAAGCAAGTGAGGGTAATTCAAAAGCTGCTAAAACACAACCATATGATCCAAGTACAAATAGTGATGGAAGGACTCCCTAGTGAAAAACGGAGAAAAGGAAGATCAATATTTTTGACCAAGAATGAAAAACAATGTTGTCACATGTTTAGAGTAAGGTTTGGGCCAGAAACGTTATCGATATGGGAAGCTACAAAATATAAAATTCAAGACTTTGGTGATGTCCATTACATATGGCCTGGGCTAGTGGGGCCTGATTGGACAATTCTAGGAGGAAGCAAGGGTTAACCCTAGAAGCTTTGATAACACCCAGGTTGAGGAATGGCCAATGGTAGAGAAGAAACTAGTAGTACATACCTTTACTCAAGGTGCTATCCGTGGGCTACGGGTTTAAAGGGCCCAAGGCTGAAATGAAGCAACTCTAATGTGCCTAAAATGAGAGCAAACAAGTTGAGGTGCCCTAGTGGTTGTACACAAGGAATAGTGTTGTCTCATAGATTTGTCTCCCGAAAGGCAAATCGGCTGGCATCCAAAGGTTACTTGATACCAGCAAGTTGCAACTATTGTGATGATGTGCTGATAGGAGATAATTAGTGTATTAGTTGTATGAGTCCATTGTAAGGATCTAAAAGAAAGAAAGGAACTAATCATATTAATGTCCATATATGACCAAAAAGAGGTCAATGAGACTCGAGGATACAACAGTTAGCAATTGAAAGTTCTAGGCGAGAGAATCCTAGAAGCAAAATAACAAAAGTTCATAAGACAAATAAAGCAGTACCATTGCTATTGGTGGTATTGAAATCAATACAAATAGCAATGAAGGGAGAACCTTGAAAGCATGTGTCGATGAAGTCTAGAAGGAAATCTCATCTACTATCTCTGTCTCTACTTGAAGTGGAGTCGTCGTTTGGGCCATCGTTAACTGCCTTGGAGTATCCAAGATCGGAGGTTCCAGGTTGGGAGATACTAGGAGGAAGTACAACACTAATTCTAGAATCTCTCCTCACACCCAAGGTTGTTTTAGCTCCTGTGGTAGAAAAGAAGCTCATAATATGAGTCTGTCCCTGTGGTCTAGGGGCAGCTGGTAAGTAGTAGATCCATATTGCCGAGAAGGAGCAAAGCCACGAGGCTAAGGGGGAATAGGCTGGGGGGTCTAAGTACTTGAGTAGTAATGGTGCATTGAGAGAAGTGCCACCTGACTGATTTATCAACTTTGATATATGAAATACTGATGTCCAAAGGGTGTTTAGTGCTTCTTGTCACCTGGGTGGACTGGAAAAAAGAGCTGATTTGCAAAGGGCTCTAGATCTTGTAAACCCCTCTTGTAGGGACATGTGTCGGAGGGAGACAACCTCATGAAGATTACTAGCTAGGTACCATTGGTTTGGATATTTGAAGAAAGTAGACTAAGTATTTCCTAAGTCTCTGTAGAGGTAGGGGTATCTTCCCCAAATCTCATAGTAAATGGAACATTTGAGAATGAAGTGTTGCTTGGTCTCCACCTCTTGGAGGGCGCAAAGATGGCAGATCCAGCCCTATTGGAGAATGCAATGATCCTTTTCAACTCGTAACTGGCGAGACTAAACTCTCATCTAGCTGAGGGGAAATCTCAAGCCATGGGACTAGTGGTGCTAGAGACAAGCCACTAGAATGAGAACAAGTCACTTAATGCCTAATTGTGATAACCTCTTGAAGATAAAAGGTAAAACATCTTTGATGGCCTTTAAGTCTCTAATATGGACAGCGACACCTTCCCTATATCTCACGGCATATAGCACGACCCTAAAATAAATTGGTTGTTGGTCTCCACATCTTGAAGAGAACAGACACAGTCACACAATATGATCTTTCACTATGCGGATTAGTAAATGCGTAGAAAGGTTGAAGTTGTGGTGGTAATGAGCATGTTTTGCATAAAACACATTGATTTTTAGCATGCAAGCTTTCTTGGTCAGTTGCTGGGTTCAATTTTAATGGGAATGAGCAGGTAATAATTTTTAATTAAGAAATTCTTTGATGCATATCCAAAGAAGTAAACAATATGAGCTAATCCTTTCTTGGTTTTAGAACTTGGCTATCCTTGTAATGATGAGTTTAAGAATTTTGAGGTGCCAAATGTTCCTTTGGAATAAGGTGACATGATTATCATCTCCAATGCATTAAAATGCTTTTGTGTGGTTCTCATGCTAAATGTTTAGTAGGAGAAAAGTAATGCCCAGTGTTGTTCAAGGTGGGGTCTGGTTTATGCTGGGACAGGAGAAAAGGTCTTTAATGTAAAGCATTACGTGAGATGTTCCCTTATTATTAGTTCTTTTACTGGAATGTGGATGTTGCACTATCTACAGAAACCTTGAAAATGAATCCAATCATTTCAACAATTTCAAGTATTGTTAAATGTGAAATCTTTTGTACCGATGGTAGGGAAAAGTTCTGCATGTGATCTTGTATTATTTTTTTGAAATCCTTGCAGGATTGAGAAGCTTGAGAGAAAAGAAATAAGTATAGGTCTTTTGGTCTAAGTTCTTTTCTTACTGAAGGACTAAGGCTAGAAAGATCCAAATTAAGCTCTATCATCTTGCCTACCTAGAATGTGCTATCTATAATGATGCACAAACTATGCCATCAGAGCATCTAGTTGTGCTAAATACACGGGCTGCTATATTTCTTTTTGCAAATAAGTTTAGTACGTATAAGAATGAATGTAGAGAAGTGATATTGTTTTATAATACCATTGACACAAAACCCAGATTATCTAATCTATGAGTATGCTATTGAGGTCTGAACTTACATTAGGAATGCTAATCATCTTTATTTCTCCACATTCTGTGTACGGCCATTCTAGTATATGGTCTATGATGAAGATTGCGTAAATGTCAAAACTGTCTTTTCATGGCTGTATCAGTTATGGATGTAGATGCAAATTGTTTTCTTCAAGACTTTGGGTGTGCAATTTTAACAAGCTAGACGTTTAGAGCCTCTATTTTTACTTTGAGTGAGCTCTAAAACTGGATTAGTCTCTAATTAGCCTGAATAAAACGTAAATTTGTTTTCATTGAAGTTAAACAAAAATGGCTTAAACTAGTGGTTCTGTACTATCGGTCTACTGATTTTGTATTGAAATCCAAGCTGCTTTTATCTTCTTGTTTATTTATTTATGGACCTGAAATTTTGCTTCCATGTTGTGGATGACAATACACATACAACATATAACTTTCCGACTTGGAATTGGCATATGGTGTCAATGATCTCTTTTGTTTGACTTATGCCATACACATTCAATTACTTTTGTATGCTGCAGATGAGGAGCATGATGTAGTGTGGTTTTGGCTGGAGAAAGACAAACCTTACGAATGTCCTATTTGCTCTCAATATTTTCAGGTATGACATGTTTAATATTATAATGCTATTGTGTGTTATTTTGACAACCATATTTTTATTCTATTAAATCCTTTTGGAGCTAGTAAGCTTGTCTTCTACAATTCTATAGGATTCAAGCAGTATGCATATTGCATGTACTTGCGCAAACCAGAAAACTGTGTCAGGATATTGGACTGAAATGAAGTGTATGGTGGATAAATATGTTAGCCATTCGATCAATCGGCTAGAGTCCAATATGGCTTAATTTGTAGCAGCATTCCATTTACATGGTATAAACGAAATTCAATTACTTGGGTTTTATACTAGAAATTCAGGTAAACTAAAAAGCGACAAAATATACATAAAACTAGGGAAAATGTTTTTGTTATTTCATGCCAAATATGCCTAGAGATAAAAACAAACATAATGTATAAGAACCAAGTTTTGTTATTGTTGCCAATCACAATGTTTTGTAAAAATTGTCTCAAGTATAGATTCTCAATGATTCAATTACAACTAAGAACACAAAACAAAATATTATGAGGCTACGAGCTACATATTACAAAATTGAAGCTACAACATCCCAGTTCTCCTGCATCGATTGTGG
Organism: Taxus wallichiana var. yunnanensis; assembly: GCA_018340775.1. Taxonomy (NCBI): domain Eukaryota; kingdom Viridiplantae; phylum Streptophyta; class Pinopsida; order Cupressales; family Taxaceae; genus Taxus; species Taxus wallichiana. The sequence goes on from CM031241.1 coordinate 248,706,829, forward strand.
TTATCCCATTCCTCTTTCAAGATCGCCAAGTTATTATCTGAAAGCATTTCATCATTAGGTGGCATCCATTATGACTTAGGATCAATCTCATCAAGATCAATTGGTCGATCCTTTTCGATGGGATCCGTTCTAATCTAGGATCAACTTCATCAAGAACAATTGGTAGGTCCTCTTCGACACTCCTTGATATTATCAAGGCATAAGTTTATATTCAAGAATTTCAAATTAATTGCAACAAAGGCATTATTTCTTTTTCCTTTAGCTGATTGAGGAGTCGGAAGCCAAACGACCTAGAGTAGCATGCTTTAATGCACCTCACTGATTCTAAACCATGGGGCAAGCTCCCCCATAACCTTGGGGTAAGCTAGGAGGACCCTGTCAATCTGAATACAGAATTGAACACGAGACTCGGGCAACCTAAGTTGTTTGCCTCATCCACTCAGCTTGTGACCCCGAGGTCTACATAGTCTAAATTTAAATTAAGTGATTAAGTTATAACTTAAATAACTTCAAACCTCGAATCCTTTAATGATGAAGCTAAAGGTTGCGGTCCATGATCACCAAATTGTTTATATGCTTTTGGCCTATGGGGATGCAATTATTGGAGTATGACATTCGAATCCATTCGGGTGGGCAAAAAAATCCAAAAATCTGGAATTCTTGAAAAAGTTTGCAAAAACTTGGCGTGAAATATATACATATTATATATGAGCATAATTTTATACATTTGCAAAAATGGACAAATACAATTAAAAACACTAATAACATAATATATAATGTATAAGGGTGTTGGATGTCTTCAAAGTGCAATTTGTTTTTTTGATTAAAAAAGCAGGACCAATCCGGGGCTGGCTGAAAAACCTAGATAGATTCGGTAACTATGGCTCACTCAGCTTGACCCCGTGATCTACATAGTCATTAAAATTTAAATTCAGTGATTAAGTTATAACTTAAATAACTTCAAACCTCAAATCCTTTAACGATGAAGCTAAAGGTTGTGGTCCATGATCACCAAATTGTTTATTCGCTTTTGGCCTATGGGGATGCATTTATTGGAGTGTATGACATTCGGATCCATTTGGGAGGTCAAAAAAATCCAAAAATATGGAATTCTTGAAAAAGTTTGCAAAAACTTGGCGTGAAATATATGCATATTATATATGAGCATAATTTAGAAATATGCAAAAATTGACAAATATAATGAAATGCACTAATAACATAATATATAATGTAGAAGGGTGTCGGATGTCTTCATATTGCAATTTGTTTTTTTGGTTAAAAAGGCAGAGCCAACCCGGGGCTGGCTGATAATTCTAGATGGATTTGATAACTATGGTTCAAACATACTCTTAGAATGCTTTTAAGCAAAAGAAACCACATAGTTGGCTCAAATTCCACATTGAAGGTTGTGGTGCATAAACATCAAATCATTCATCCCCTTTTGGCGCAAGTGGGAGAATTCAAATAAACTCCAAGAACACAAGCAAAAAAACCACAGAGTTGGCCCAAAATCCACATTGCCATCCACTGTATCAATTTAATTTCCTTGACAAAATAATTCCATTATTGCCTTGACATTTTTTTTTTGCAAAACCAATGTGTTATAAACCCATAATTTATTTTAATGACATTTAAAAAAATTCGATTCATTGAAAGAAATATCGAATTTCAATAAACAAAAGGGTTAATGTTGATTGCAACTTAGTAACTGCTCAGTTGAAATTTAATGCTTGGATTCAAAGTCTTCCTTGAGTCTACAACACAATCTTTGGAAAATAAATCCCTTGTCTACTGTTACATTGCCAACTCTGCAATAACTGCTCATGATTCTTTTAATTAGGAAACATCTCACAATTCATTTGAATAAGCCCTTAACTTTAAGCATCTTTTCATTGTACTTAAATCTTTTTCTGTAAAGAATGCTGGATTTCAATAGCTTTGCATTGTACTTGAATCTTTTGTTGTAAAATAATACTGGATGTAAATGGTATCAACAACATTGAGATCCCACATCTCATCGATGACCTCTCACATAGGCTTGTAGTGCTCATCATTTTTTAATTTGGATCATGTTGCCTCCTTTGTCTTATCCATGTCCTCATAAAGATATCCTATGGGAACCTTTATCCACATCAAACATCTTCAATACCTTGTGATGCAACACAAGGTCATTGTGTTAAGTGAAAAACCTTTTTCCTTGCAGCAAATAAACAAATCACCTGACTATACCATATAGGCATGTACATTAGAATCCAAGCAAAACAACTTTATTTATAATTTGTTAAAGAAAATACTGAAGTCGAAAACAAATTTACTCTGTAATTAATTTTTACAAAAATGAAGAGCTCCAAGAAAGTCCCAATGGATTTGATCTTGATCTTGATCTCTCTTTTTCCTAGCTATGTACGGTGAATCAATTCCATCTATTCACCTAGAGATCTTTACCATGCCCACCATTTCTTGAAATGCCCAAGATGAGAAACTCGAGATTTCGGCTGTTACTAACAGTTTATAATTTTTATAGGTGAATTTGTTGCTTAACACAGATCAACGGTCACCTAACCATTGTTGCAATTACAAAATCATCGGGGTGGTTACACAACTGCTGGATAATGCAGATTGGCAGTTTTGCAACCACCCCTGCAGTAGTTGGTGGCTTCGTCACCAAACATGGGACACACTCAGTTTGAGGTTTGTTTGCTGACTTAAATCAATTCTTCTTTGGTCCATGGAGTTTACTAAAGTTAAGGTTTCTCCTAGATTCCTATGTATCAACTTCCATGACACAATAATGAATGATAATTCATCATGACATACTATATGTCTTTGGTTGATGCAAGATTGCTGACTACCGCGGATGCTCCTGCATTAGACATTCTGGGTAAGTGAGGAAAACTCGTCAGCTTCTTCTCATGTAACTCAAGAGAGTTTCTCCAATGTTCTCCCATGTTGGCGATTCTTGGAGATAGTCATCGAAGTTGAGTCTTCTGCTGCTCTATCATTTCACTTGACCAAATATTCCTTGTATTCCTCGTCCCTTGTCCCATTGACGATTCTTGAAACAATCAGTCTCAATTTCTTCTCTATCCTTTTTGGTAGCAGTGTTATTGGAAAATACGAATCAACATCATCCTCAAGTATATGTCCATCATGGAAAGTATTCAAATCTGTTGTGTTGAAGATGGGCGAGACACAAATTCCATCCGGTGGCTTTATCTCATAGGAATTTGTTTGAGTATCTTACATAGCCCAATCGTTTTCCACTTGAGCTTGTTGTATGTACCATTCAGAAATATTTCCTTGCTCAAGTGTGCTAACACCAAGTCCCCAATCTGAATTTTTCCCCCTTTGCGTGAGATCAGCATGAAATATTCCCAGGAGGCAAAAATCTCTCATGCAGCCACTCTAATACTTGCTCTTACTCTTGCTCAAGATTAAAGACAATTCAAACATCATTTCTCATCAATAACGTTTTAATTTAGGACAAGACTAGAACGTAGTTACCATGCATTAGGTACCTTCTACAAAGGAATTAGAAGATAATAGTTTTATGTGGTGTAGTGAATGTAATATAGTTTTATGTGATTCAAAAAGATTTTATTAATTCACTTCTTAGATTTAAAAATTTAAGAATGAGTTGTAGCTTGTATCTATGTTTCCGAGTTTCTTGTACAGAGACATGTTTCTGGTATGGCAAACTGTTTGCCAAATAAAACAATAGTGTACAGCCTAATATATCTTATCTTATCTTATCTAGCCCAAAATAACTTGTAACTTTTAAAAGTAAAGATACTAGATGTTGAAAAATACTAATAATTGTATTGATATTTATCCTTTTTGACATTTCATCACATCTAATGTCAAGAGTACAAAATATACTAGAAAAAATACTAAAGTGCAAGTTTTTGAGACGAGCACACATCTAATGAGTACCAATCAAGTTTTGAGACGAGCACCAATGAGTACCAATCAGTGTACCCTGGGGACACGTCTCTTGTGTTTTTTGGGGCATCCCCTATAGGGGAGTTTCGGCGATGCGGGGACGGATAGGAGACGTCCCAAAGACGTCCCTAGTTTTCTTTTTCATAGGAAGTGTATTGGGGACGACTGTTTTCCAATAGGGGACAGCAAGGGATGGCTAGAAGTCCCCTATGTCCCAACACATAAAAATACATTTTCTTTATAACTCTAAAAATTTGCTAGATCTTGAGTTATATGACTCCCCTAAAGTTGCACAATCTGCCATCAACATGATGAATGGATTCCAATTGAGTGGAAAGAAGTTGAAGGTCCAACTTAAGTGAGATAACAAATAGAGCAAGCCTTATTGAATAGACATGCCCATCATGCAAAGGGGAGGTTGGATGGATGGTGCTGTTCTTTACAAATTGAGACTGTTCTATTCAACATGTAGCAGTTATATGCCCCATTTTTTGTGGGTTAAAAAATGGCTTGATGTATGATATTGAAGGGAGCAAATGAAGATTGTGGATGCTTATATATGTAGCTCCAATGCTGTCATATGAAAAAGGTGGGAAGCAATAACTCCCTTTGGTGAAGATTGAAGGCTTGAAAATTCATGTCATTTATGTGCATATTGCACAATAGAACATGTGATCTAGGTGCCCTTGTTCCTTTTTTTTTTATATATATATATATTAGTGTCATGTGGGGAACATATATATATATATATATATATATATTAGTGTTATGTGGGACGAACACCCCCATTTCCAAGCTGTCCCAGTCGCCCGAGACGTCTTGGGGATGGGGACGAAACGTCCCCCCCACACACCCCCAAATGCAAAAATGAAGGGGACGTCCCCTAACTTTAGGGAACGCACACGAAACATCCCGAGTGTTTCGAGACCATTGGGACTCCAACGGGGACGCCATGAAGTCCTTGAGATGGCTAGAGGATGGCTAGGGGATGTCCCGAAGTCCCCGAAGTTCCTAGAGTCCCAAAAATAAAAAACATAAAGGATTATGACTTTGAAAAGAGGAAAATGAAAACTAATCCTTTTCTCATGCAAACTTACCTTCCCAAGAAATGGATTTTTGCTGTCTTATGTAGGTTCCAAAAGAAGATATTCTAATGAGAGGTCGTTATTTTACATTTTAAAGTCTTTCTTATACATGACAATAGCATCAATAAATTCATATGCATATTTAAAGGATTTTAGTTTCAAAATTTTGTTGTGCAAGTCTTTTTGCTTCTTTTTGTATGATATTGAAGGGTCTACAAATGTATTAGGAATCAGGATGTTCTATAGGCCAACTTTGTATTTAATTTTTAGTGTTTTTCAGTTACCTTAGCCGGTTTTGTCTATGGATGGCTATTCATGTAGTTTGCATGGCCTTCGCTTGTTCCAAAAGCTATTATTTTAATTTGAGGATATAATCATGTAAGTGACATGATAAAGAGATGTTGGCATGTTACAGGCCCTTCGGTAACAATATTGGCTATGGTGCTGAAATTATAATCTTTCATGTTTTTTTTCCAAGGTTAGGGGACCCATTGTATATTTTTAATATTTATATATTATTTTAATAGCCGTCCTCCAACCGTCGCCAAAATCTGGGAATTTTTGTTGTCCCAGCAACCCCGTCCCTATGTCCCGACGTCCCCCCGTCTCGGAGTCTTAGGTAACTATGATATATATGTAGTTCTGGAATTGATTTTTAGTTTTGTTACTAGTAGATTAATATAAGATTATTATTGTTATGCATTGCATCTATTTCTATGTTACAATGTTTTATGTAGCAGTGAATTTGAATGTGTTATGGTTATGCTGCTATGCAATCATCCAGACAAATTTTGTAGACCACTGTGTTTTGTACATGTAATTATGTAAACTACTTGTCTTGAACTCTCTCCTACATAAATGACCATGTAATTATTATATATATCCACATTGAATATTATGTGAAATCTCAATTCAGCTCTAATGTTATGTAATAAGGTTCTATAACATATATGATGAATGCCTTATCAATGTTATCATATGAATATTTGAAAGTTCCTATATTTTAATTTTTTTCCCTATTTTTAATAGCTGTCCCCTGCCGTCCCCTAAAAATGGCCTCCAAAAAAATCTATCCCGGAAACGTGTCTCCTAGTCCCCTGCCGTCCCTGTCCCGGAAACTTGGTGGAACATAGGTACTAGTCTCTGATGTTAGGAGTTTCCCTGCAGTGTTGCTTGCATGTCCTTTTGAGTCATTGGTTATTGGTGTTACTATGTTTTAATTACATACAGATGTTGACTCTTGTAAGTACCAGTCCTAAGGTTTCCTAAAGTCTTTACCTATTTTTGGGCAACTTATTACACCCAACTGATCTTTGAGCACTGACCTCAAACCCAAGCGATTGGATTTAATGGAGACACTAGTTTATCCAAGCATGTTTAAAGCTGTGGAAAATTGACTTTGGTCATTAGCAACACTCTGCTTCATCCAGGGGTAGTATTTAGATCCTCAGAATTTCTTTTATGCATGCCTCAAGACTACACCCAAGCCCACTTTTTGGGGAGAAGACATTCTCAATTGGAAGGAATTCAAGATCAGTTTCTGAAAGATACAAATCTCGCGAGAAAACACTCAACTGAGAAGATTTAAAAAGGTTACATTTTGAATGTGACAAACCTCAAATAACTACCCAACAAATATAACGGAAAGAAATCTGATAGTTCGTATCGAAGACCTTTGGCCCATTTTTGTCTACCCGACGGCCAAAGGGTGAGTCAAGGGTGACTAAGTTTTATTTATTTTACTATATTGTGCAAATATTAAAATATAAAATTATAAAATGCACATATAATAAAGTAATAAAGCTTAATATTAAAATAAAAGTTAGAAAGTGCCAATGTAAAATTACAATTAATTTTAATTGTATTTCTAGGGGAAATGCGACTTGCATATGGGGTTGAAAAATTAGAAAAATGTGACAAAAGCCCCATTTGAAAAATGTGACCAGCCTAGGGAAAAACATGGAATGTCATTGGCTGCCTTGGAGGTCAATTTGGGGTCCTTTCTCTTTTAAAAGGAGAGTCGACTTGCCTTTGGGGATATCCAGATTTTATTCATCATATTAGCTTTCAGCTTTGCAAGAAATTCCAAGGACGAAAACCCTTGAGAATTTAACTCTTGTGGACGAAAACCCCAGGAGTTTGAGAGGGTATTTCACTCAGAAATTCCCAGCGGTTATAATCTGATTTCCAGTTAATTTCAGCAGTGCTTTTTGGAGGTATTTTCAGAGATATATTGCAGCAGTTGGGTCGACCCAGTTTGGGACTGTTTTGGCATCATTCTAGAGGTATTTACTTCTAAAAATTATTGTCAGACATCTCCAAATATTTATGAATAAAAGAGCTGTGATTTCTTAATTTTCTGAGTTAATTTAAGAGGGTTTCCAGGCAGTTTATGATCAGTTTTCAGATCTGGTTTTTCTGAGTTATTTGGCTGCAAATAATACTGATTTTTACATAATCTGAGTTCTAAAATTATTTGCAATCATCTGGGATAAAAACATAATTTTTGAGTGTGAATTGTATGGAGATCCATCAAAAACCCTAGTCGCATTTGCTAGAAAAATCCAATTCTGCCCTAGTTTGCTTACCAAGGGTTTCAGCAGTCATATTTCATCATTTGCAAGTTATAAAAATCTAATTTAGGGTAAACGATCATTTGGGGATCTTTCAAAGAAATCTGAAATCTTTCTTATGCTAGGTTTATTTAAATTACTCTTCCATTCATGACTCTGAAATAATCATGACTTACAACTTGTGACATTCCATATATGAGATTAAGTATAGGAGCATACTCTGGATTAATTCGAATAATATTTTGGATCGTGGCAATGTCAATTTGAAATATGTGGATCCCTGTCGATGCCAATGTCACTATTGTGATCTGTGTCACTGTCTTAGAATCTCTTCAAGGCAATGCATCATCATCCAATCTTTATTGTGAAACTTCCACACACTAGATTGCTTTTGGTAACTGTTACTCTTTCTAGGTATTAGGAACGTTATTAGATCACACCAACCAGTAGATGGGCTACTTATCGGACTGGTAGATTGTCATATTCTATTATTGCTACTTTTTAGCATAATTATATAAGGTAATGACCAATTTTATCTTAAAATACTGAATATCTTCTTTACAAAATATCCAAAGTGAATCTTGGCACACTTATATTGATATATGTGTGGGTGTTTGGTGGGTGCAAAACTGGGTGAAACAAAAACAATTTAATCAAATTAAGATTGGGCGTACTTTAATTTACAGTTTGTGTCTAATAGTTTGTCATTTCCACAATTTCTAGAGAAATATTCTAATAATTATATCTGCTGACTTTTTGGTTTATTGCAAGAGCATGTTCTTGAAGCTATCCCGAGATAAGAAAGTTTTTATTGTATACCTTGTTCTCTCTTTCACGCAGTCTTTAATATGATCAGTTTTGATTATTGATTTGTTTTTTAAATTTCTTTTCGTTGGGGCATTGCAGCTGAAGGTAATAGGACCAGGAGGACCACCTGGTGGCCACCATCACTAAAAACATGTGAGCCAACCATGCAGAGTGCCATCTTGGCGACCTGGGATCATATCCACAATAAACTAGCTGCAGAGGCTTCAGAATTCTTGTTAGATTATGCAAGAGTTTCAATTTTTAACCTTTTGGAAACATGCAAAATCGTTTTCTGGAAACAGTTACATGTGCGGACTGTAAGCTGAGACAATAATGTAACTGTGTTGTGCTCCATGGTAATTTTTGCCTTCTATTTATGCAGTTTTGGGATTAGATCGTGCAGTTGTGGGCTAAACAATAATGAATATCAATTGTTTTGAAAACATTCTCATCTTCTTTAAAAAGCATTTTTGTCGAGGCTGAGCAAATAATTTGTTACATTAGTCCTATATTTAGAGAATTTTTGGGATTCTATGCCACTCAAGATTCAGAGTTGCATTTTCTTTTCTTGCCCATAAATGATATCAGGGTAGTTTTTAGCAGCGGATACTTAACTTAAAGTTTATGTGCTTTTAATCAGACGACTCTGGTCTCTCTGTCTGCATGTTATGTCATAAAATGCACACGGGGTATGGAACCTAGATTGTCTTTCACCTCGATCTGTTGGTAGATGATATCTAATTAGACCATGGGCTGCAGAATGAACAAGGCATGTTTCAAATGATGGTGCACTGTTATCCACAGTGTCTAGATGTTAATTGTTTTGTTGTTGATAAATGTACAATGAGGAACACTCTTTACTCATTGGAACCATAAGTTTATCCAATCTAATTAATAAACCGTCTGTATCTGGAAGACATCTTATGCTTTTTGCAAACAGGTTGAATTTCATTATTACCCAGGGCCAGGTTGTGGATGACATTTAGTGGAAAATTTCGTAAACAGATGCTTACTTTTAACTCCCACAGACTCTAGTTCCGGAGCTTGTGTATGGTTTTTAACAGTTTTAAAGTGTAACGAAGATTTTGACATTGTTAAGAGCAATAAACCTGATTTTGTATCTAGCAGCACACAGTGGTAAGTTTTAATACCATATTCTACTCAAGCTGCAATGCTAATGTTAAAAGCTTGCATGTTAGGAAATCAATTACGGGGTTTCAGCTTCTATAATGTTGTGCTGAAATAGCCCATATATTGTAGGTGGAAAGCTGTAACTCAACACTCTTCCTTTTTTAAAAATACCGATATTGATTTTTTGTCAAACAATTCACTTGCCTTCTGTATGGTTCCACATTTTGCATGCATGTCTCTAAAAGGCATTTGCAACAATATTTGACAAAAAATTGCTTTCGAAAGTTTTTTGATGGCTCTCCATGCGTTGTTCCAAAGCTTCCGTTTTGGCACAAGCTGGGAGGACACTGGAAAAAGTTGCAGGGTTCAGTTTTATACCTGCCAAATGCCATTCACATATAACTCTTCGAGGCTTTAGCAACAATTCTGTTTTGTGCATGTCCTACAACAACATACTGTGACACCACATTTAGTTTAGGCATTTAGTTGAATCATTTTTGTTTTGTGTATGGTTCTACATTTTTGGTACACGTCTAAGAGGCTATTTGTGTCTGCAATATCTGATAAAATCTTCCTGTATTTATACTTTCATGGATCTCCATACCTTGCCCCAGGGCTCCCATTCTGGGACACACTGGGAGGATGCAGACAAAAATTGCTGACTTGGTCACGACTGTTAATTGCTTATGCTTAAAAATCTCAAAGGTGTTTCCAACAAGGCCACTTTGTGTATATGCAATAATCATTGCAGTCAAGGAAACCACACCTTGTTGATGTGATAAAAATCTTCCTCTGGTTATTCTTTCATGATAGCCATACCTTGTTCAAGAGCTCCCATTTTGGAACACACTGGGAGGATGCAGACAAAGATTGCTGAGTTCAGCCACACAACTATCAATTGCATTTGCTTAAAAATCTTGAAGGTGTTCTCCGCAAGACTAATTTTGAGCATATGTGATAATGATTGATATCCCACGAAGCCACTCTTTGTTGAGTCAATTGTCAAACTCGTTTTGTGTACACTTCCAAAATTCTCTTACGTGTTTGCCAGGGCATTCATCACAATAATATTAGATTGAAATGTACTTATAACAATTTTCCATGATTTTGCAAATCATGCGTTACAGACGTTACATAATGAAAGAATAGCGCTGAAGCTGAACCGGCAATTGTTTGCCGCATTTTGTGAAGCAGTGTCAATTCCGTCGGAGTAACACCTTCACATAACTTGAAATTATTAGAAACAAAAATAAAAATAAAAATGAGCAACTACTATCTTACCTTGAACCATTTACGTGCAATTTTGAACATCAGCATACTGGTTGCCAAAGTCTTACTGGCAATTAATTATACGCAACTTTTTGTTTTAGGAAGATGTCACAAAAAAAAATAAAAAAACAAAAAAAGTTGTATAATCCGAATATTCAGTTAGTGTATATCAACTATGCCTTAGTAAAAAAAAAAAAGTAGCTGTGTGTTACACTTGGAGCTCTTGCTGACTATATTAGTGAGCGGTGTTTGAAAATAACACATTCACTAGTGTGCCTAGCATGCAACGACGAGATTGATTCTGGAATTGATCGATCTTTATTCATATCGTATCTTCATACCTATCTATTGTATCACCATCCCAAACATTCATAGAGAGCTATGTGACAAAAATTAAAAGACCAAGTAAAAAAAGTGTAAGATTCTCCCATAGAAAAAGATGTCAAATTTGAAGGCGACGTCTTAATTTATTTATTTTTGACGAGGTAAATGGTTTAAGGTTTTCAAAACAAAAAGATAATCCAAAAAAGATATCACCAATAAGAGGAATCAAACAAGATCAAAAGCAACTTGATCCAACTAGAATAAACAATAGACCACAAAAAGTAAGCATAGAGACCCAAAAATATGGGTGAATGCCCTAAATCAGTGTTAATCTTTCACTTTTGCCCCTTTTTCTTTTAACTTCATGCCACCCTCCTTAAGAGGGTTCCGTTGTGATTGATTGCAACTCGAACTCCTTAATGTCAAGAGGAGAGAGTTTGAGATCAAGTATTCAAGATTTGACTATGTCACTAGTTCCTCGTGTGAGTTTGAATTCTTTGATACGTGGCCCTTCTTCAACCCTCCTGATTGTGAATCCTCTATGATGAAAAGTTGCTAGTATTTACATATCAATGGAAAAGGGTAAACTAAAGGCACAATTAAAAATAAATTAAATAAAATATCACTATTTTACATAGGCTAACTTCTAGGATTGGTTTCAACGTCTTGGAAGGATTTATGAAATTACGTATATTTAGAAAATAATGCTTTTGAAAGTGGATTTTGCATGAAATCAACGAGATTCTTCAGTAATTATGAGACATGCTACACCACACATATATGGAGAGCTGCAATCTTCATTTCCCACTAAAGACGAGATTTGAATATTGACCGAGACAATCAATGAAAATTCGAGGATAATGCAACATCTAAGTAACTCGTCACTTTATAATTTATAGACAATGTTTAGTCAAAATGACTTTTATGTTGTACATACATATGCATTAAATAAAAATTGATTATGCATATACAACATGCTAGAAATATTGACGGGTTTAAGAGAGAATTACACATCACTAAAAATGGTTACAATTTTGTTCAAATTGTCAAATACATTATAACCAGGGAAAATGTTTAGGATGGATGTCAAATCTTAGTTTTGTTTCCCACCATTCAAATTAAATCCCAATTATCATTTGGGATTATATTTTTGATTAAAAATAATCAAATATTTAGTATCTTACAATTAAATATCTTAAACATTAAAATAGAAGATAACTTTGTTTCTTTGAAGGCATAACAACTCTTCTTGTTTGACTCTCAACGGCTACCGATGTTTTACCAATAAAAATTGTCAAAATATTGTCCTTATTTGCAAAAGATATCGAAAAACATGTTTTCCTTTCAAAATGTAACCATCTACTAAGAAATACAAAATAAATCCTTGTACCACAAATATTGTTTTACCTTGCAAAATCACACATCTAATACAAATCGATAAATAGTTTTAGAAAAAAACACCTAACAAAATGCCAAGAGTCTAATTAAGCATAGTGTGCAAAATATCTCTAGTTGACTTAACATTGCTTATGTTGCATGTGATATTCATACCAAACACTTTTAGTGTATCTAATAATTTCACTTCAAGTAATGTATATGTTGCAAGTAAAACTATGATTTTCAAGTTACAACTACAATTTAATCAAGTGTTATGATCTTAAATGCTACACAAGTGCAACAAACGTCTCCAAGCCCCGAATGATTACAAAAAAGCCTTTATTGGGTTGTCAACGAGGGAAAAAAGTTAATGAGATAATCAGCTCCAAAACATGTAATATGGTGGGAAGGATCATCATAGGTGTAATTGTAAGCTCTAAAAATGCATTCTTAGAGATGCAAGAAAAGGTAATGGGTTTATGCGTATATAGTTTTTCTATAAAAGCCTCGAAACAATATTGAGACACATCTAAGGCAAATCACACTCTTAGTGATTATTCATAATCATCCATAAGGATAAGGGCGTAGAGATCTCGGGCACTAAGGGTGAAGTACACACCGTTATAAGAGCGTTGGTGTCTACAATCTTGTGTGGCCCCATGACCATTTAAAGAGAGCAACAAAGATGACCCTATATTCAACTCAACCATATTGAGGGAACAACAATCGACAATACTTGCCAAGACATTATTATGAATCTTTTATTGGCACGCACTCGCTTGATGCTCATGTAGATACTATGCCACATACAATGCTTTCATATTTTGTCGAATCCAATCATTTAAATAGAAACACCAACTCCACTCCTTCAAAAATAACAACATAGAATTACAAAACAATATGCAAATGCTAATTAATCCATCACTACTACATGAAGTACAATCTCAACTAAAATTAAAGTTTTTCTTAGTAGAAATATAGGAAGACAACAAGATGGATTTTTTTGTCCCTATTTGGATTGTCTCCATTGAAGTGAGAGATAGATGGACGAAGATTGATGAAGGAAAATAATAATTTGTATATATGTAACTCTTCACCTTCATATTGATTGTTGTGAAATCAAACTATTACGAGTTCACACATTAATCTACCATAGAGATATATAGTACTACGAAAGGTAGTTCCAGTGGCTTGCTCTCGAGGGCTATTAATCCCCGACTAATAAACACCTCGAAATAGTGTGACACATCCTTCCCTATGTTATACCCCTTGTTCTAAATTTTTATAGAATATGTTTCCTTTCATAAATGACAAGTGTGAACACCTTGGAAGGGTTGAGAAGGGTTCAATTTGATCATTGAACATTGACAAATAAAGTTGATTGTGAATGTAATGAAATATGAAAGATATATTCACATTTTTATCAACGATTTTTAAAAAAATTTAACTTGATAAATTGTCGATATGATTCTCATAATTTTGAGATACTAGTAATGGTGGAGTTTATTTGTTAAATAGATTACTCTATATAGACATTGGAATTAATATTTTCAAAATGTTATTGAAAAAAGTTGTAGTTCAATTGGTGATGATGATGGTTTGTTAGACCATCTATAGAAATACAAATCTTTTAAACTATCTCACATGGAGAATCAAACAAATTGTTGATAACTATAAATTCTAAACATACAACAATTTAAAAAAGAAAAGAATTGAAAGCATGTATTAACCTAAAACATTTAAACGAATTACAAGCACACATTCACCTAAAATAAAATATGCATGTTATAATTGAACAAAAATGAAAGTAAATAATAAAATACAAGTTAAGAAACAAAAATAATTCATTTTGGTGGGGCTATTTATAATCTCTCGCTTTTATTTGGTAACACTATAAACCTAAATCATTAACTATGATAAACCAAGACATGAAATAGAAAATCTCATTTGAAGATGTATTGCAACAAAACAAGGAATTGAAAAGCATATTAAGTACACGAAATATGATTTATAAAACAAATATGGCTAGCTTTTTATTATTAGAATAACATAACAAAGACACAATAGCAAGAGGCAAAATACCAAAACCCAAAACCCAAAAAAATAACATTAAAAATGTCCAGTTGTGTTAGTTGAACCTTTAATTTGTCATGTTCCATTAAGGTTTGCTGTTATGGATGCATGGAGAGTGACAAGCAAAATGAAAACAACAATTGTTGAAAAGAAAATTATATTGTATATAGTTAAGTAAGCACTTATATATGCAAAGTATGCAATGCAGTTGGAATTGTACAACAAAATAGCTATTGATTTGAATTGCTTAGGAAGACAACATGTGGACAAATCAACCATGCACTTAGAACTCGATAATCTACTTTGAATATCGAGGTCCAAAGAGTAAACAATATAAATAACTAGATTATTATGCAAAGATGGAATGCAATATGAAAACGAAAATAAAAATTGCTCAATAGTTTTTATTATTGAAAAAGGTACATCAAAAGCATTTTCATCCATTGTTGTAATCTTTATTTATTTTTGAACGTATTAAGAAGCCAATACGAAAATAGAATAGCCACAAACTTATAAAAGTTGTTAATGAAAAAAGCAATGTTCAAAAGATTAATTGAGTGAATACAATTAGAGGTGCATAACGAAAGTGTTGTTTTCCTAAGGGATTTAGAAATAGGTAAAGATAATTTGACATTTTAAAAACAATGTAACAATTAAAAAATTAAAAAAGGCACATCTGTTTCATGAACATCCGTGAAGACAATTTCCAACTTGCATGAACTTCCATATCTCACAACATAGTTCCCTATGAGCCCATCCATCACTGGATGCCACTAAAGGACCTACCCATCCCATCTATGAGCTTCATTCAAGGCATGCTAGGAGATCAACAAGGGACGAAGGGAAAAAAACCATGCTTCAAACAATAAACTAATTGAAAAGTGACCAAAAATATAAAAACATGAAATTATGGTTGGTTCCTTTTGTTTTGCAACCGATGTGCCATCATATGATAAGCCTAGCTCATGTTGGCACCCCTACAATCACAAAAAATGAAATAAGTTTATGGATGCTACAAAAATAAGTAATGAAATAATTTAGTGCAAGTATTGGCACTTGCCATTTCTTTTACCTATTTTTAATCAACGTTTGATATTGAAATTATTGAGGAAACCCATTTGATTCTAAAGAAAAATTCAAATAGAACAAACCCGGTTAAATGCTATTGGAATAACATAACCAAGGCAATAGTGACAAGCAAAATGCGAAAACAAAAAAAATAACTTAGCATTTAAAAAATGTGCAGAATGTGTTCGTTGAAATTTTAATTTGTCGCGATCCATCAAACTTTGTTGTTATGTAGGTAGGGAAAATGATAAGAAAAATAAATACAACAATTGCTGAAAAGAAAATTAAATTGGATATAGTTAGTAATGTGCAACAAAAGCACTCTTAAGATAATCTTTAGAAATGCCCGTATAACTTTTTCTATTGAATTCTATATGAAGACAACAACCATAAAAATCAACCTTGGAGTTATGCACATTTGGCTAGCAAACTCCTATGCCATTTTTCTTTTGACAATAGAGTAACAAGAGCATTTATTGTCTTCAATGCAAAAACCACATGTCACATATCGTTCATCTAGATTGCATTTATTTTGTTGGTATAAAACATATAACATAAATATAAATGCAAAGTTTAATAAATAATGTTTATTGTCTTCAATGCATAAACAAGAGGCCACATATCTTGCCTCATCTAATTTGTGGATTTCAATTCAGCTCAGTATAAAAAAGTTGCTTTGGAAAGATTGTGTACACTAGTTTCATAGTTTGGATTTATTCTGCATGTATAAGACAAACCAATTCAAATTTTAATAGGCTTATTACAGACAATTTAAAAATAAAATAAACACAAAGTTTAGGCTTGAATGGTTTATTCATTAAACAAAATAATGATGGTGATTTTTCCAAATATCATATTAAAACTATTAACTAAAAAAGAAGACAATTTGTTGAAGTAGATGAATATTAATTAGGATGGAAGGTAAGATCGATTGAATTCCATAGATTGAATAAGAGAAGATATGTGGTTGGTGGTTTTTAAATTGACGCCAATACATACTTCCACTTCCATCACACTTATTCTTTTTTAATTCAAGAGGCTTATTGTAAAATATTGCTAAAAATGAATATTATATAAAATCTTGTAAGAAATTTATGACGAATATTATCGGCCAAAATAAATTTAATAATCATTCAAAGACAATTACAATTACGGAAAAATATCATTTTTTCATGTTGTATGGAAAGTTGATATGAGAGGAATTTGTGAGTTGGGCTCTAAGTTTAACAAATAATCACAATCAACTATATATTTTATACGTTAGACAATATTCATTGATCTCCCTGTCTCATTGATAAGCACATGTATGTACAAACTTATCCATATCCTTTTTATAAAGATGAGTATCAACTAAGTAATTGACTAAGTTGACTTCGACTATTAATAGAAAAATACTTTAAAGTATATCTTTAACAAGAATTTATCTACAAGAAATCTACTCTCCAAACCTAACAAGAGCCTCTACTTGTTTTTATAAAAGCACATAGAGCTAATGTTAGAGAAATTTCAGTGTGAAAGAGAGATTCAATGCAATACTCCTACCCTCCTTAACATTTGAGATTTTAATATATCGTTAGTAACTCTACCTTGATTTATTTGTGTTTTTATTGCTTTAATTTTTCACATATATATGCATGTATGTGGGTGTTTGTTGTGGTTGGTGCAAATATTCTGGAACCTTTCAAGTATTCTTACTTGGTATGAGAGCAATCATAGCTTCACCTCATATAATGTAAAGCATAAGAAATTTTGGGAACTTATTCATGATTAAAATAGAGGAGTATCAATTTAATTAATTGTCACTTTAAGAATCATAAAAATAAAAGTTTTCTCATTAAGTTAAAGTTTTACTAGAAGGTAGATCCCAACTTATAAAAACTGTCATGTGTCAGATGTTGAATCGACATTTAAACAACATTTTTGGTATCCTTGAGATTTATGAAAAAGTCAAGTGGTTTGTTTCAATTTTTCTTGAAGGTAGATATTGTTTCGTAAATCAAACATTTCTTCTTCGTAAGAGTTTGAATTGGTAGCCATATGGTAATGTAGACATCATCAAAATTTGTGCAAAAATTAGAAAAATTCTAGGTCATCTGAGTTTTTGCAAGTAGGTAGATTATGAATTTAAAGCATTTTTATCTTTTGCTAGGATATTGGATTCTCTATAGATTTCAAGATATTATGAGTTCTTTAAACGTATTTTCAACGCATTCATTGTCCAATATTTTTGTTTTGTATTTTCGACATGAGTTAGTCTAACCAACTAGTAGCCCTAACATTTTTAGTTATTATGTGATTGAAGAGTGGATTTATATGCTCCACTCTTACATATATGCTCATCTATCCACCCGTTCAACATTATGGGGGTGTTTAATGTGGTATACTTTTATTGGTGGGTCTTGAGCGTTCCTTGTTTCTACTACATGTAGTTATTTGATGATTATTTTTGTATTTTCAACATGAGACAATGTAATCGGCTAGTATTCCCAAAATTTGTCATTTTTAGTAATTAAGAAGCGGATCCATGAGCTCCACTCATACACTTTTTAATTCTACACTTTTTACAAAGTACATCTTAAGGGACATGTTAGTATTTTTATTAAGCATACACTACCGCATGTATTTAAGATGCACTCTTATTATTTAATTGTCAACATGGATGAACACATGTGTGAACTTATTCATGTCCTATTAGTATAGAGGAGTATCAATTAAGTAATTGACTTAGTTGACTTTGACTATTAATAGAAGAATGCTTTAGAGTCCATCTTTAAGAAAACTTTCTCTCTCAAGTAATCTACTCGTCAATCTCTACTTGTTTTTATAAAATCATAGAGAGCTAGCGTTAGAGAAAATTTAGTGTGGAAGAGAGATTCACTCTAATACTCCAATGGACCTCCCTTACCTCTAAGTTTTTAATATATTGGTATTAATTTAAATTTGACATATTTGTGTTTCAATTGCTTTAATGTTTTATTGGTATATGTATGTGTGTAGGTGTTTGCCTAAAGGTTAATGCAAATATCCCTGAACTATTCCAAAATTCCTATTGTGAGATAATAAAGTGATATGCCAACATGAAGAGTGAGGGGTGGTAGGGTAAGTGCGTGAGGTGCAAATGTTCTAGTTAGGGAACAAAGTTATAAATAACAACAACAAAGGTGAACTCACTCAACCCCAAACAATCTTAGATTTGAAAATCCACAAGTTATGTTCTTCATTATGAACTTGCACATAAGATTGCACACTACATCCTCAAATGAGTCTTGCGTGGTATCTCAATCCAACTCCAATGACTTCACGATTTCAATGATAGATGTGTGTTATTAAGATTAACTCATGATGGTAACACGATATCCTAAAAACACACCTAGGTATCCCACACATAATAATGGTGATTCTCTATACAAAAATTATCTTTACAAGAAACATAGTTTGATGTTATGTTATTGAAATACATGCTTGCACTATTTTCTATAGGATTTTCAAGACTCTAGCAAGCACCACGAACATTTCTCGCTCCTTTAGATATGCTACCAACATAAGACAACTATGAACTCGTGACAAGAAACTTACACACATCTATAAACTGCGTGGAACATTACAAGCAAATAGGAACACTAAAAGATATGTGCAAAATGAAATTACATCACTTGTACACTTATTGTGGGTGAAAAACACTACCAAAATATTACACGCTAGTAAGTCAGTATACTCATTACAAGACATATGCACAAATTTGGACTTGCACAAGGCATATAAGAAATTCTTGGCACAATTAAAACTTACATGATGGTAGAATTACCTTATTTTTCTAATTAACATGTTTTAGGGGATGCATGATTACAAGTGAACTGGATGTTCTTGCATCAAATTTACTCTAATAACAAGTAATTCAATTTGTGTAATAAGAGACCAAGTTAATGGAAAAATTCCTTGTAACCTTGAATCCAAAAATAAAATGGATACACACTCATAATACCAACATTCAAACTTTGAATGAAAATTTAGTCTTACTTGAATTAATTTTTGAAGTGTAGAGGTTACACATTCAAGACACTAATTTTATTTATCTGCAAACAACAACATGGAGATGAATTCAATATGAAATTCCCTCAATGGACTAAAAACAATCTATACCTTGTCATGAACTTAGACATTCCCTCTATAATTTCCTATATGAAGTACTCCTCCCAAACTTGCTTTTGTTTCTTATAAAACTAATCCCCAACTTGTAATGAAATTACTCGATAGATATGAATATTAGTGGCAATGTAACACCAAATGAAACAAAGTATAGATAAATGATCATAATATGCAAGTAGAATTACTTGGCCAATTCGAAGGACAATCTCCAATCCATACAATAAGACTTAAATGCTCAATATGATGATTATCTACCACTTACTAACTCCTATATATACCCTAATTTGGTATGTAAAAACACCATGGATGACCTACTAAACATATGAAAGCATAAATAAATGTGATATGACATATTATGAGATAATTTTAGCCACATGTTGGCTATACATGTCTTGATATATGACCTAGGATAAGGGCGTAACATGCCCCTCCTCTTCAAGAGAAACATTGTCCCCAATTTTTACCATTTTAGGAGGCTTATTCAAATAAGTATAGTTCTCAATGTCGATGATCTCTGGATGCTGGTACGAGAAATATTCCTCCTCCCATGTTGCAACTTCATTGTATCGATTCTCTCACTTAATTAGATGCTTAGTAATTACTCTCTTCTTCACCCTCTTAATGCACATTTGAATAATTTCCTCATGTTTCAAACTAATTTGGCCTTCTTTATCCAACTCAGGTAACTCTATCTGGGTTGAAACATTTTGTACAATGAAATTCTACAAGCCATAAATGTGCCATGTATGCGAAACTGGAAAACTCTCTTTGAGAGTAGAGTGCTTCAAAATTTCAAAAAATTGAATCTTCTTACCATCCACTTGATATGATACTACAATGTATATGGGTTGATGGAGTGCCAACATGTGCCACACATCCCCTTAGTTAGTTATATCTAGTTAATATATGGGGTCACATAGGAACTAGTTATATTGGGTAATGAGTTGACCTACATTGGGATTAGATGTTACCCATTAAGATTATGTATGCCTATATAAAGGAGTGAAATGCCATTATTAGGATTACATGTATGAGTTGATTCTTCTACTTGGTAGAGGTGTATCGAGGTATCCCCCTCGAATTGGAATTCCCAATTTGGGAGATTAAGGAGTTACTCTTTCCTTAAGGAGAATTCTATAGTTTTTCCTTACCTTAAAGTATTATTCTATTTACGAGTATATTGAATATTAGGGAGTCTCACGGGGTTCACTTAGTAAAAGTATGGTATAACATGTTCGTTTGAAGGGTATTAAAGAATACCCTTAATGTTATTTTTTACCTCCAATTATTCAATTAACAATACCCCCTCTGTTATATTATTAGGATGGAAATACCCCCTATTTTTCCATGTACCTTACTTACCCATTTTTCTATTACAATTTTATTTACCCCTTTTTATTTCTACCCTAATATATCAAATAGAAAATATTTTTATTTCTACCCTAATATATCAAATAGAAAATATATCATGTTTTCCACTCAATTATTATTTTCTTAATATGTCTTTTCTCTAGAAAGATATTTTGAAGCCATTCAAGACATATTATCAATTACGTTAATGTTAAACTTTAATCATTTATCAATAATTATTCAAATAATTAAGATGGTGAAATAATATCATTTGTGTTGAAAAACATACTCAATCCTAGTTTTCTACAATATTATTATTTCTTGGTTAAGAATATCCTAATTGATATTTCCTTATTCAAAAAGAGATTATAATTTAACTTCATGAAAACAATCCTTTTACAATTTTAAGGTATTTATTTTTAAAAACTAGGGTCAAATATTTTAGTTTAATATTAAAATTAACCCCACCTCTTCTTTGGCCCACCTCTCTAACCTACCCCCAATACCTAATTCAAAATATTAGTAAATTAACCCTTTCACCCCCTAATGTCTACCAATATATTGAATTTGATTTTATCAATTTTAATTACCTCAATATGAATGAACATGCTAGGATATTGCCTAGCTAATGACCCTTGTGGGAATCTTGGCCAAAAATTATCATTTTTGTTGTGTTATGTTATACATATAGTTCTAATTATTCATTTATTATATGCAAATATCTCACCAAGTGATATTAGAGCATTGACACTGGAAATTTGTGGGATGAAATCGTAATTTCGATGATTTGCATAAATGTTGAGATTGAATTTGAGTTTTAATGATTTTTTTGTATGAATTGGAGAAATCATTCAAGAAATCTACCCTCAAATTTTTAAAATTTTAAGATCTATTTAGAGAAATATATTCTAGTTTTAGGGTTGAAACCCTAATTTAATTATTCATATATTTCTTCCACATTGCAAGAAGGAAATTTGAAGTGCGGTTATCTTTTGTGCATGAAGTTGAATTGTTTGAGGGAAACCCTCAAAATTTCAAAAATTTGGCTATGTTTTGTTATAGTTATTTCCATTTTATTGTTTTGCACAAATTCACTTTATAGGCTAAAATATTTGGAAAATTTCTTTTTAAATTTTTTCGAAAAGGTCTCAAAATATGATTGGTGTTTGTGTTTGGTATTTTCTAATTTGAGGCCGACATCGACCAAAAAGGGTAGGAAAAATATTGATGAAATAGGGTCTATTCTTGAAACCTTAGTTTTTGTCAATCACGAGACAATAAATTTCCATGGAGATGGTAAGATTGATGCTAGAGAATGGTGGATCTGATTTAAGGATCCTTATTTTTAGATTTATTTCCATGGTTTTATTTTCAGATTTGGCTTGGTGGTATAACACAAACTTGGTGGTATTAAGTCAAACAAGAGAGTCTAGATTGGTCTTGGGAAGACATGGAACAAGTTTTCTTAGATCAATGGCGTAAAAGATGAAGAAAAATATGTAAATAATGAGGATGTTGTAGATAAGGATGATGAAGAAGATGGATATGAAGAAGAGGAATAAGAATAAGAAGAAGAAGACAATTTTGATGATGAAGAGGCTACACATGATTCAAAGTACGACAATGGATCAAGATAAGAGTTCAAATAGTGCATCTCTAAATAAGGAATCTTCCATATTTTAGTTTGAAGGGTGTATTCAAAGGAAAAATACATTTGTTTCCATAAATGCTAATAACAAGTATAACTTCATCAACATGGATGTAGCTAAACATCTACATGTTCAGAAAGGAATATAAAATAAGCTTAAGTTGATGGCAAACAAATTCAAGTTATTGAATATTTAAAGCTATATATGGAAAAAAATATTTAACACTTAAATTTTTATGCTTTAGATATGGATGGTATGCATATCCTTGGTTAGATACCTTGGGAAAAATTAATATTAATGTGAAAAATAAATTCATGAAGATATGGTACAAGAGAAATAAGGTTACCTTGTAATATATCACACTTAGAAAGGAATACAAAATGTCTATATGGAGCACGAAGATGATTTTGAAGATGATGAAGAAGGGAATAAGGATGATTTAGAAGGAAAAAATGAAGAACATGATGAAAAATAAGAAAATAATGTTTCATTTACTCAAGAGAAAAAATAAATAGTAACAAAAAAAAAAAGATGGAAGGGGAAAATAAAGTTGAGGAAAAGGTTGATGAGGTTGAGGATATTAAGTCTCATCATATAGACATCCACATCATCATGAGAGGCCAAAATCATGGAGGCACATTAGGGCATATGAGAGAAAAAATATAGATGGATATGCAGTCATTAGAGAAACAATCACTATGGATATACATGGAATCATTAGAGTAATGAGTATGCGATAGGGAATTATAGGAATACTTACTATGGCTATGTATGAAATCCGATGAGGAACAACTATTGATATGGATGTAATTAGAGTAACACAACTGCATTATGGAACCAAGTGTAGAGATGTATTACCCACTAATATCACATATGGGTGTTTGGATGATCGAGCACAAAGACACATGTGTGATGATTTGAAACTCACTCATAACATGGTTTTCCTCATATTTCAAGGATGAAACATGTCAAGGAGGTAGACATGCTATGTACCTTGGGATATGATATCATAAAATATATGGGTTGATGGACATGCTAACATGTTGCACACATCCCTTTATTTAGTTATATGTTTATAATATATGGGGCCACATAAGAATTAGTTATATTGGGTAATGAGTCGACTTAGATTGAGATTAGGTGTTTGCCACCCATTAAGAGTATTGTATGCCTCTATAAAAGAGTGGAATTCCATTATGAGGATGTCATATATGTGTGGAGTCTTCTAATTGGTAGAGATATATTGGAGGTGTCTCCTTCAAAATAGAAGCCCCATATTTGGAGATTGTAGAGTTATTTATTCCTTAAGGAGCACTTATGGTGTTTCCTTACTTTATGAGAAATATTATGAATATATTGAATATTTGGGAATCTTGGCCCAAAAATATCTCTTGCGTTGTGTTGATATTAATTATATTATTCATATTGTTGAATTAGTATATGCAAGAAATATAACACCAAGTAACACCAAAATATAAAACAATGATCACAATATGCAAGTAGAAATGACTTAACCACTTCAAGAGGAAACATCCGAAACCATACAATAAGACTCAAGTTATCAATATGATGATCATCTGCTAGCTACTAAATCCTATTGTTTATTCCCTTATTAGATTTTAATATCTAGATTAGCAATTTAAGTACACTAAAGGATGTAAAGGGAAGTTATAGGAGGTTATTCTAATTAATTAACTTCCAACATTAATCATGTAGTATTAGAACAACACATGAATTCTTGTAACTAATGTACAAAGTAAGATATGAAGTTGAAAACATAAGAGGATGAGTGCACTTAGCTGATTATAGATGGATTTTAGAGATTTTGGGTCTGTAGAGTGTTAAAACTCGATATTTGAACTTGATGATGCCTTGACATTGAAGTTGTAGATAGAAAATAGCCTAATATAGGAATGTAAAACTTTGTTAGGACCATCCATTTAGTAGTGAACCTACTATATGGTTTTGGACCTACTTGGAATATGGATTTGTAACTTTTCGAGGTTGTCACCTACCTATAAATATATATCATTGTCGAATCTTAATGATTACTTATGATACAAATATTTCTAAATATCTTGAGTGATATCTCAAACCCTAGCCATGTGTGGGAGACCTTGCAAAACAAACATTAGTTGGGTTGTGGTGTAATATTTATACCACTAACCTCGACACTAATTTTAAGAGGCCTCAAACCACACATAGTTCTCTACCTAGCATGTGATATTTGAATGAATGTAACTAGATTTGGAAATTGAGAACTCCTTGACAAGGCTTGGGTTGAGTTTGTATCTTATTAATACTTGGAATGGGGATGTTTGAATGCTTGAAAATGAGAGAGACCAATTATTTGACTTAGGAAGATGCTTTATACATATTGTGGTTTCTTCCCTAATGAGTGTGCATAAGCTTTGGTGAGATTTATGGAGCCTATGGTGACGTTTGCAAGTGTTGGAAGTGAGTGTATCAATATAATGCCATATGATTTCCAAGTTTTTAAGTGAGGTAGTGTTAACTTGTTTATATATGGTTTAGAGGTGAATGATCATAGAAAGGCTGACCCATAGGATGTAAATGTCCCAACAAAGATATATAATTGAAAGGAAAGATAGAGGATATGTTAGTTTAAAATTATACAGTCAACCAAGAATGGATATCGCAAGTGACCAAACCTGTATGATTTTTATAAAGGGATGAAAAACATGAGAATTGAAGGTTACATCATGTTGATTTGAATTTGTAAATGATTTTTATGCATTTAATTCTTAGATTTTGATGACATATCGTAGTGTAGGGATAAAACATATAGATAAGGGACCTCAAGATGTAGTGAGCGGGGATAGAAAGGGTGTGTTTGTCTTAGCGAGACAATTACCAAATTTGAGTTTCTACATTCACTCTCCTTTAAGTATGAAATGAAAATTACGTGCTTAAAGGAAAATATATTTGAGTGTGTAGAGACACTTTGTATTCACTTGGAATTTATTTTACAGAGTCCCATTTTGTTGGTGTTGGCATACTCTATGATGAAACCTGCAACATAAAGTGTAGTTAATTTCCATAGTAAATAATTGAACTTTAACTCAAATGTAAAATGTAATATGTAAAATTTTCATTTGCATAAAATGAAAGAGATGTTAAAAATGAAAGGAATACACCTGTTTATTTTATAGGTGGATGAGTTACCTTTATTTTCTTGCACTTGGAAATTTGAATTGATGAGTTTTTGAAGGATCGGGGTGATCATTCCCAATGTGATGAGGAGAAACCAAAGAATTAAGTGCATGTGACCCTACAAAAGAGAGAGAGAGAGAGAAGAAGAGTGAGATACGAAGCATCCCATGAAGGAAGAAGACCATATATCAAAGTCATTTGAAAAATATGATATATTCCTCTTTTATTGTAAGAGGAAATGAAGGATTTCCCACAAAGAACTTAGTAGTTTTGATACCTTCCGCGAACCCATGGACCAAACCATTTGTACATAGATCTAGGACCAATTCTATAAATAAGGAAACATAGTAGAAAAGAGGATGGGTACCCACTTTCCCTTCCCATGTGCCACACAACCGATATCACAACCGTAATGTATTAAAATGTAGATTAGGAAAGGAGACCCATGCCCCAAGATACCTAAAATGAGTGTCATGGTGAAGGAGTGAAATATTCTATGCCCTTGTAACTAATTTAAAGTAAGTGAAGTGGATCTCAAAATGTGTCAAGAACATGTACATGTAATTGGAAATTCAAATCTGTTGAGCAAGTTAGTGTAATTTCCTATGGGAAAAACTATGTGAAATCATCATAGGCTTCCATTCTTGATCGAGCTATACATTTTTGTATTTGATCTTGTTTGATCTAAGTGCATGTGACATGTATTTATGTGGGTATGAACCCTCTTTTTATGCATGCATGATAAATCACTTGAGCACATGAATCAAATGAAAACATGGGTGAGTGTACAATGGTGAAGATGTGGCCACCTTGAAGAACTTGTACTTGAAAAAGGCGGTTATGCATGGTGGAAACCATGACATTGTTAATCGGAAAAATTTGGTTAGTGCTCCATTGATATTTATGGGTGAATAATAATTACATGTGTAATTATTATCTTGGTGAATGTGAGTTAGTAAAATAGTAAATAATAATTACTATGGTAATTATTACTTAATAAGCTAGTGATTTGTTATTTAGTTGTTATATTAAAATAACTAATAACAAATATATTGTTATGTGAGTTTCAAAAACTCACATAGAATCATTTGAGAGGTTATAACTACCTCCTTAGGGGATCTATTATATATATATATATATATATATATATATATATATATATATATATGGATGTATGTAATATTGAGTATTGATTGAATGAGATTGAATATGAATTATTATTTTGTGTTATATTGTTCATAAATAATTCTTCTTCGTGATCTTTCTATAACTCCATTTGGATCATCCTCCACATCTGGTATCAGAGCAGGTATGGCTCTATGAAGAGATCAATGAAGGGGCATATCTTCTGTAAGTTATGGTTGCCCCACCTATGTGAATCTTTATTAGTTGTGAGAATGAAAGTTTAGTATTTAGATTTTTAGCAATCTTTATAGAAGTGCATGAACTAATTTATTATAGATTATTTGTGTGAGAGTGAATTGGTAAGAAGTGTGCATAGATCAAATAAAGGATATAAAGGGTTATTTTTTCTATATTTTTATTCGGCATCATCCTTCTTTAAGTTGGTTTTTTAGATTGCATCCAATAGTTTTGATTGTAATTCTTAAGTTGCTTGATTCATATATAAAGATTTTTTATGTTGGCGTCTACCTTAGGAAGAAATCCAAAGTTGAAAAATTCAAACATGGGTAAAAACATAGATATGGAATTTTTGTTGAATTTTTATAGTGATCTCTAACGATTCTATACCCAAAACGTAATCACCACTGATTAGGGATAATTGCAAACGATTTTGCTGAATTGCCAATGATTCCTTAGAAATCACTAATGATTCTTTACACAATTGGAAATATCTTGAAACCATATTTCCAAGACATTTTACGGTTTGTAAAATGGATCTCTAGTTCTCAAGTTATTGTCAAAACATCAAAATTGTGTTTTTTTTTGTAAAATTCAAAGCTTCATCATGTAGATCAACAAATTTTACATCATGAGCCTCAAAGATAAATCATGATGATTTAGCAACATGAGACTAGAGGACAAAGTAAATAGAGGAAGGAGGTCATTTAACAACCTCTTGTCACCACCAATGATGAAGTTTTTTTTGTGTTGCCATTTTTGTGGTGTAAGTATTTGCTTTCGCTTTGCAGCGTGCTTTCCGCTTTGTTTTCAAAGTACCAGCTTTTAATGTGCTTCATATTTCAGTGATCATGTTGTTGTTGTGTTGTGTGAATAAGTGGAAATTTCACATTGAGAGGGGGAACATGATCTAATGTTCCATTTCCTATTTTTAGTTTGTGTGTGTGAGCATTAGAATTCAACAAATTTTCCTATGTTATTCCTTGTAGTGAGATATTGACGAGGGATGATAATAGTACTTGGAACATCATGATGTGGTTGTAGGTAAACCACTTGAAAACCTTCATTTTTTGGTTTGTGGTAAACCACTTTGTAAAACCACCATTTTTGGTTGTTGGTAAACCATATGCAAAACCATCACCTTTTTGGTTTGTGGTACTCCAATTTATTAAACCACCATTCTTGGTTCGTGGTCAATCGTATGTAAAACCATATCACCTGCATGAAAGTCATCCCGCAAAAATAACCTGTTTTCCCCATGTTCATAAAGGGGAATGTTAGGAAAACTTTGGTTAGTGTTCCATTGATATGTATGGGTGAATAATAATTACATGTGTAATTATTATCTTGGTGAATGTGAGTTAGTAAAATAGTAAATAATAATTACTAGGGTAATTATTATTTATTAAGTTAGTGATTTGTTATTTAGTTGTTATATTAAAACAACTAATAACAAATATATTGTTATGTGAGTTTCAACAAAATCACGTAGAATCATTTGAGAGGTTATAACTACCTCCTTATTTATAGGGGAGTTATTACCTATATATGTGGATGTATGTAATATTGAGTATTGATTGAAAAGATTGAATATGAATCATTACTTGTGTGTTATATTGTTTGTAAATAATTATTCTTTTGTGATCTTTCTGTAACTCCATTTGGATCATCCTCTATAGACATGTACCAAGAGGAATAACAAAATATTAACAATGATAATAACATATGTATAAGAAAACAAGTGTGAAGATATATAAACCATAAAGTTAGAGACAATAGTATGATAACAATGTCACACAAAAGGCATAGAGCCACAAACATGGGAAACCATGGTGTCACAAGAAAATCAAGGCCCATATTCCTACAAAAATATCACACAAGATAGTCATAGATCCATAAACATGAGAACCTTATGGAGCAATAAGGCAAGAAAGGTACTTAGGCCACAATTAATGAAAAAAGTAAGTAGTAACACACACAACTAGTACACATGTATGGATAACAAGAGTGTTAGAATATGATGAAATGATACAAAAACTAATATAGGTAGAAACATGTGAAGTAAGAGGTGTCAACACTTCACAATTCACATGTGTTAGTCTTGTCAACTCAAAATATAACATGTACACAATATATGTAATCAATCGTAATGAGGAAGTATAAAGGACTCAATTTATTTTCAAAATATATGCATGTTCTATTTGTAAATAGGGGCATTCTATGAAAAATACTGATATAATGGGTTAAAAAAAGTATTCAAAACCATAACAAACCAAAAACACCAATCCTCATACAAACAATAACCTTCAAAATATCAGTACAATGGACAATTTTGTGTGTGCAAGAAGCAATAACACCATGGAAACATTACCGATAAGGAAGATGATCACTCTGATGGGATCAATCATATGATGCACAAAGAGTGTATAAATCATCCTCAGAAAACTCCATCTGATATATAATTCAAGCACAACTAGGTACATGAAATGATCAAGGATTGTTTCACCACACAAAGTCCACCTCCCACAAAAAAAATAATTTCCTTTGGGGATAACAATTCCTATAAATTTCAAGGCACTAGGAATAATAAGTTTCCTCTCGACACATAATAAAACACAATAAAAAATATTATGTATGTCTTTGGACTTACCAAAAATCAACTATATGTGAGTCAACTATTGGAATAAAATACATGAGTTAAATATGATTATAAAAAACTCATTGCTAAGGAAAACAATTGTACAAATATATAACACCGAAGATATGATCATATAAATTTTGGGTACTTAGTCTCACTCATCCAAATGAATATGGTTTGAGGTTTTCCATACTTGAAGAAATAAATAGATATACACACCAATCGTCTAGTAGGGAAACAACACCAAACACCTTTTCCAAATAATTCATATAGAGCCACAAGAAATTTAGACATGTTCATACCAATCTTAGCATGAAAAAGACACAGACCAATACTAGATATCAATACTTATATTTTTTTTTGATGATTATTCAAAAAATATGTGGACATACTTGTTAAAGACCAAAGATAAAAACTTCCAAACCTTTAAAGGTTTTAAGGATATTGTTGAATAATAAACTAGTTGTCATATCAAAATCCTCCTCTTATATTGAGGGGAATTAAATAGTAATGCATTCTCTATATATTTTAAAAATAATTTTTTTGTCATTAGTTTACTATACCTTATTCTCCACAACAAAATGGTGTTGTAGAATATCAAAAGCACATAATCATAGAAATGGTGTGGTTCTTGATTGAGGATGTAGGATTGGATAAAAATAACCTAGTAGAAGCATCCAAAATAACAATGTATCTACTCAACGGGTCATTAAAAATTCCACTTGACAATATGAATCCTCAATAAGTAGGGCTAGATAAAAAACCCCATATTACTCTTCTTTGAGTTTTTGGAAGCAAGGCCCATATGCTAATATCAAAGTAGAAAATGATAATGTTAGGAAAAATTCAAATCCATACATATATACTATATATAGTGATGATTCAATGAGATATAGAATGGTTGATTTGAAAATGAAGAAAGTATACATTAACATAAATGTTGAGTTTGATGAGAGAGGTCCTTCAAATATTCCTTCCATAGACTCATGCAATACAAAGGATACATATGATAGACCGATTATGCTAAAATGTAATGTCCTAGCCTAATCTGATGTTATGAAAAGTAGTAAATAACATCTAAATAAATAAAGGAAATGATCCAAGTAACTAAGTAAATATAAATGTGAAAATATAATGAGGGGTTAAGAAGTCCTCAGCGATTTGATGAAGGTGCAGGACTGTGTCGGAGTGTAAACAAGGTAAACATGAAGAGGAAATGACCACACTAAATCTTGAGAAAGTACAAATCTAAGCTCTCTGACTAAATTGAGGCACCTAGAAAGGGCTAGGGGCGCCCGTGGGAACCTTGATTTGAGATTTGGGCACCCTAGAAATGGCTTGAAAACCTCCTTTGAGGTGTTGCTAGGTATTCAACTGTGTTCTCCTTTAGTCATGTGTATGTTACTGATCTGTCGCTAGATGTCACTGTAAGAACTATAATAAAGAACCACATGCAAAACCCTAGACAAAGAATAAAAACCCTAAAAAATAAAGATGCATATGAAGGGGTCGAATTGTCCTTAGCTGCCACAATGGTGGACTTACTAACTGAGCGTTGCACTACATCTCAGACCCAATGTAGTTCTATGTGTGTGTGTGTGTGTGCAAATCATGCCCTAGGTTTCTCTTGTGCAGTCGCACTTTGTGAAGTAGCGAGCAAATAACTAGATGTAAAATGTAGTAAATGTGTGCATAGAAACAATAGACTCCCCTCTTATGAAGTGTGATGCAGATGAACCAGACTTGTGTGCCTTGTGATGGAGCTATATGGATGCTAATGTAACTTTAGGTTCCTTTGATGGATGCAACTCTAGATGATGGTAGTAGATGCCTAGTGCTTGGTCCTCATTATGGTCACATAACTTTAAATTTATATGGTTCTTGTTCTAATTTCATACTTAACCTCGAAAAGGCAACCACCAAAAGGATTAAAAACTCAAACAACTAGAAAGTGCCCAAAAGGTGAGAGTTAAGTGCAAAGAGGATCGGGGTGCCCCGGAGGGGACTAGGATGCACAGGGTGCCCTAGTCTTGGCTAGACACCCCAATTAGAAATAGGAAGAATGTAGAATGAAAATACATACTGGGAAAGTGTGGGTGAAATACCAAAAGTAATGATAGAAAAAAGGTAAATGACCAAAGACATGGGTTAATTATTACTCTTTTCACTCAAAACCATATGAATAGTAGTATGAGACCAAGACTAAATTATGACTCAATGTATGATTTTGTGTCTACATTTTCCCCCTTTATGTTGGTGAGTGGTAATCTCGGTAACATAAAGTAGATAGAGATGCGTACCTAATAATCCATGTAGAGTGATGTAGAAAATGTGCCAAAGGGCTAGACAAAGTGTTGAGTGAGAAAAAGATGGAGCGTGGAGACTAAACATTTAAAAGTGTAAAACAAGTGACAAGAGTGAACCTTGGAAAAAAGCACATGTGTATATACTAATGTGTGTAGTGGACTGTATGGTTAGTATCGCATGTGTGATGTACCCACCATGTGTGTTGTTATTGTTATTGATTACTTTCTTCCCATATGGATGTACCTATAAAAGAGAAATGATCAAATAGTCAAATACACATGTACATGTTTAAAAATGCATGTATATAGTAAAAATATCGTAAATGAAAAAGGAACATGTGCACCTGATCCATGATGAGAAAAAGGGTGTAGAATGGATATCTTGTAACTATTTATGGAGTGCTAGTTTTTTAGGTGATCTCACGCCACTGTAGCCGAAGAAGAGTAGGGTGAAAGATATGTTATTCTCCAACCTGTAACTACTTCCCTGAGATTGGTGAAGAGATATCTCAGATCTTGTCTAGTTTTTGGGCATTCGATGCCATTGGCCAAAGAAGTGTAGGGAGGAAAGTCTGATGTTCCTCCAACCTATAACTACTCCCCAGAATGCTAAGGACAATCTACCTATAAAATCCATTGTTTATGGGGTTTGTATAGACTGTCCTGAACCCACTCAATGTACTCTGTTATAGACAAAAATTGTAGACTAATTATCATCGGTAATGTGGTGTAAACCCCAAATGATGCCCTCCCCTTTAGGGGTGCATGTGACATTGCGGATAAGAGAATGCAACCTTAAATGAGTACCGATCATGTATAATGAAACTCTTCCCTTTAGGGGGAAGGTAATGCGCTTGGTAAAGACCAAGGCACATGTAAACAAGTGGCTAGAAAAAAGTGTTAGTATGAACAAAAATGCATGTAGAAACAAACAATGTGCAAGCTAGTATATAAGCACATAATCTAAACACAAAATAAGACAATCGAGACCGTAAAAAGTGGGTTGTAAACATGGGACACCACTCACATTGTCACAAGACACTCAAGGATGTAGTGGCCAAAAAAACAATTTTGCACACAAGACAAAGGGAAAATCCTACAAACAATAAAAAATAAAGACAAGCAATAGAAAACAAACAAATAAATAGCCATGGAAGCAAGTAATCCTATAAAACAAATGCTACAGATGAATCACCCATTAGAATGTTAGAAAGATAAGATATATGTCAAAAGCGTGTATAACCAATAAAGTAACATTCTAAGTAAAAAATGAAACAATAACACCTAGTATGCAAATGTGGATGCCCCCATTAGCCGTTGTGGGACCGGTAGTAGCCAAGTATCCATGCTATGTGTAAGAGATTTGTATCTACGATCACAACTAGAAAAATACATGAACGCACATGTGTGTATGGTAAAGATAATGATATACAAGAGATTTATCTAACATGTGTAGTAAAGTGAACATGTAAAGATAAGTGCAAAAAGAGTAAATATAACCATAAAATGTAGTATGTCGTGGATGGATGGAATGGAATGTAGTATGGATTAAGGAGCCATCTACCCCTTAAGAGTGAATGGAGTTGTATGCAGTGAGGTTCATTTAGTTTTCCCCTCAACAGATCAAGAATGAACCGTAAATGAGAGTGCGTCATCGGAAATGGTCAAACTATGTGTTGTGCAGAGTGCGTTGTGATGAGCGTGTGGTGATGAGATGTGACATCGCGATGATGTGTGCATGGATCTATAGCCTAAGCGTATATCATGAAAATATGAATAAAAAAGAGTGGTGATTTATCCTAACATATACCACTAAACAATGTAAGTGAAAGTGATGGTACTACCTATCACAAGAAGATGCTAGGAGAAGTGACCCTATAGCCTAAAGTGTATACTAATTCTATGAATGTCATATGAGAAATATAATATTGAATGATGAAAGTGTGATCATGATGTGGTCCATTTGTGTTGTATACCCTCAATGGTCTAGATATGGAATGTAGATACTAGAGTGCGTCATTAGGTAGTGAGTGCATCGTGTGTAAGTGAATGTACACATTGCATAATATGTATGGTAGAATAGGATGTAAATGCAAGATGTGCTAATTCCCTAAGATGTAGAACATAGCGAATGTAAGATGAAAGATGTAACATGTAATGTGAAGGATGTATAATGTAATGTGATGTACGTATGCAACATGTGATAGATAATCGTGTAGTGGGTGTAGAACGTGTATGATGTATGAAGACATGCAATACATAGTGTCTAGATGATGTGAGATGGTGTAATGATGTGCAATGCCTAGTGGGTAGTGACTACTGTGAAAAGTGTGGGGTCCATGTGTATAGAATTCCCTCAACATTCAAGTGTGAACCGAAGCATAAGAGTGTGTCATCGTGAAATGGTCGATGTATGTGGTGTAGATGAAAATTCCTATGGTAGGAGGTCGATAAATGTGAGTATAAAACATGTGTTAGTAATAAGATGGTGGGGGGATGTGGAATGCTATGCCCCCAAGTGTGGAAGATGAAGAATCCATCATGTAATGTCATCTAAGAGATCATTAGTTTCAGGGTCAAAGTCAAATGGATAAACATTAGAGACCTAATAAGCAATGGTGTTAGGTTGATCATGTAATGAGCCATTAAGATGCAAGTTGTACATACCCATAACATACTCTTCATTAGTGAATGGGGAATTGTAAACCATGTGTGCATACCAACAGTGAGATTCTGTGTATAACCAAGAAAGGAACTATTGCAAATGAATACATGACCTAAAGGCACATAAAATGATATGTTTGTATGATCAGGATCCGTAGTTCCCCCAATGTAATCAATCCATGATTTTCCTAATGTAAGTGGTGTAGATATAGGATCGTGTGCAAGGAAGAATGTGAGATGAAATACACGTAGGCCATAAGTGGTAGTGATGCGAATAAACCCATAATAAAGATGAGGAACATGTGGTGGAGGGTAGAGGTCCTCAAATGTAAATCCTAGTCGAGTCAAGCCCTCATGTGTATATACAGTTTCATCAAAAGTAGAATCAAATGGAATGTGCTCCCAATATGAATCATTCATGAAAAGTGCACATGTAAAAGATGGGCATGCTAATGAGGCTAGTTCATGTGAAGGTCTAGAGGATAGAGTGATATCTATAGAATGGACATACCCTCGATAAAGAATCATAGTAGTAGTAGCAATGGGTGAAGGTAATGAGTAGAATAAATTACATCTATCATACAAATAACACCTTCAAGTAGTGGAAAATGAGGTGGTTTGTCCATAGGTTGAGGATCATTTGTAGTATCAGTGTGTGGAATAGGAAGACTAGTATTAGGAGCTTGGTCATAATATTGGAATGGATCGAGGTCACGAAAAATAGTATATTCAATGCCTTCATGTAGGAATTTTAGACAATGATGTACAACAACAACTTGCATGATGTAAAGCAAACGACCTACCAAGCAAACAATTATAAGGGACTGGGAAATCGACAATGAAAAACATAATTTAATAATTTTTGGCCCTATAGTAATGGGTAATGTAATGCGACTAATGCATGGATGAATTGAACCATCAGATGCACATAGTGAAAGAAAATATGGACTAACATGGAAAGCGGAAAGTCCTAGGTTCTCAATGAATGACATGGGACATAAGTTGAGTTCAGATCCATTGTCAACTAAAGTACACTTGATGCCCGTATTGCTGATGTGAATCATGATATACAAGGGTGGGTCATTATCATTATATGTGAATGCTATAGGCTGAGAAAATGCATCGTCAAATGCTCGATATAGCAAGTCGGGGTGCATATGAATGTGAGAAGTAACAAGAAGATGTTGGAATCTATGCATTAAATCAAGATGCTCAAACAAGTAATCATTAAGTGAAATACTCATGATGACTAGACTCTAAGGGGACAAAAAAAAATGAAGATCCTAAAAGTGCGAAGATTGAGGCCAGTTCACCAAAATGATTATGATAAAATGGGATATCCTAGCCTAATCTAATGCTATGTAAAGCAGTAAATAATAACTAAATAAATAAAGGAAATGACCCAAATAACTAAGAAAATATAAATGTGAAACCTAATGTGCAAGAGAGGGTTAATAATTCCTTAGATGTTTCAATGAAGGTGGAAAATGTCGTAGTGTAAAAAGGTAAACATGAGGAGAAACCACCACATAGAAGCTTGAGAAACTATATATCCGAGCCTCTTTGACTGGACTGGGGTGCCTAGAAAGTGATA
This sequence comes from Taxus wallichiana var. yunnanensis, assembly GCA_018340775.1. Lineage (NCBI taxonomy): Eukaryota > Viridiplantae > Streptophyta > Pinopsida > Cupressales > Taxaceae > Taxus > Taxus wallichiana. The sequence goes on from CM031241.1 coordinate 248,743,361, forward strand.
AGGGCACTTGTGGGTACCTTGGTATGAGATCTGGATGCCCTGGTCTGTGAAAATTTCCTATAAACCTCCTTTGAGGTATCGCTAGGTATTCACCTATATTTGCATTTATTCATGTGTATGTTACTGAACCGCATCGAATATCGTTGTAAGACCTGCAATAAATAACCACTTGCAAAACCCTAGACAAAGCATCAAAATATGTATATAAAGGGGTCAAATTGTCCTCAACGGCCAAAATGGCGGACTTACTAACTAAGCACTACACTACATATCACACCCAATGATTCTATGTTCTGTGTGTGTGTGTGTGTGTGTGTGTGTGTGTGTGTGTGTTTGTGTGTGTGTGAAAATAATGCCCTAGGTTACTCTTGTGACAATCACACTTTGTGAAGTAGTAAGAAAATAACTAGATTTAAAATGTACAAAATGTGTGCATGGAAATAATATACTCCCCTCCTATGAAGTGCGATGTAGATGAACCGACCTTGTGTGCCTTATGATGGAGCTAGATGGATTCCAATGTAGCTTTAGGTTCCTTTAATGGATGTAAATCTAGATGGAGATAATATATGCCTAGTGATTTTTCCTTCATTATGGTCACATAACTTTATATTTATAAGGTTCTCTTGTTCCAATTTTGTAATTAACCCCAAAAAGGCCAACCACCAAAAATATAGAAAGCTCAAATGGCAAGAAAGTTCCTAAAAGGTGAGAGTGAAGTGCAAAGAGGATTAGGGAACCTAGGGGGACCAAGGCATGTTGAAACCAAAAATAATCCAAGTATTAGGGTGCATGAATATAGGCGCCTTTGGAAGCACGCGACACTATAATAGTATTGAAGTGCCTAAAATCAAGACTTAGTTGTTTTGTGGATAAGGGCTATTTTTAGAGATAGCGTGTGGAACACACATGGAGAGGAAGACTTGTGCTCTATGAATGGTATTTTGGGAAAAAACGGAAGATAACCGCCATACATAGTTTAAGATAATAATAGGATTTCTACTTGGAGTTAACTATATGACATCTATTGTTAGAGCACTTGCATGTTGTGCATACTATTGTAAAGGCACATGGATATTATCAGCATGTGACCTATTTTGAGAAGTGCATGGGTGGTGAAGGGAAAGTCCCCACCCCTATAAATATGTATTGAACTGTATAGTTTAGTAGTACTAAATTATTATAGAGTTGTGCTGTGAGTTTTGACGCGCACATGACTCATGGAGATACTTTATAGTGTATGAAGCTTCTGTGTTTTACAATATTTATGAAATGAAGTATATTGGTTGGATAATGGTATTAGACATAATTGAATCTAGATCTTGTATGGTTAATCTTATCATAGTTATTATTTAGCTCATTTATCATGATTCTCTAAGATCTAGATCTGGTTTATGCATTGTGGGTTAATTATTGCTAATTATTAATTTGAATATGTCCAACATCATCACACTAACATCCTATACAAGAAACTCTAAAGAGGGACCTGGTGCCTTTATGTGCTTCAGGTGATCGCTCAGCTTACGCTGAGTGATGTGCTAGCGCACCTAGTTTATTCACAATAAATTCTAGGCTGCATCATTGGTTCCATTGTCGGGACCTCTTTTTCAGTTGTTTTCAAGATGTTTCATGATGAAGACATATCAGTTAACCTTATCAAGTGTTGAGGAGTGGATAGTAGATCTAGAAGAAGAATACGCTCAGAGATTCAGCACTGGATCTGAGTTTGACGTGCACGTGGGTGGAGCAGAACTTGTATGACTATTTATATGAGAGTTTCTTTACTATCTTTCCAATAGAGCTGTATGAGTGGCTGGTTGCTTATGCGTCTAAAAGGAATTGGAGGTTTCACACACTTGTCTGGATGCGGAATAATTTCAAGCCCTCTATGATGCTGATCTAATTTGGACGCCAGCAGTGTAGAAACTTGGTTCCGTGGTGTTCGAATAACTATATCTTGGAGTACTCAATTTCCATTATTATTTCTTGAGGTAGTTGAGTTCAAGGTTTTACATTATCCCAGGGGAACCTATCTGCAAGGCATTCCACTGGTGATTAAGATCTTATTAGGTAACCCTGAATTTGGAAGAGAAGACGATGTCTAGCTAAAACCCACCATGCGTGGGGACAAGATCGGGTTGGTGAAGGATGGTGGACCTAGTGGTAGAGGTAAAGAGAAGAAAGGAAACTTAAATATAATGAGGCGTGTGAGAGGGAGTTAGGGATGTAGTACAAGATTATAGAAAAAATGATGTTGAGGAGAGAGATGGCTCGTGAAGGATTTGAACTCACACAGAGGGCATTGAGTCAAAGCATCTAGAACTCCCCATTTGGGAAATCATAAAAGGGAACCCTCATCAGCCTTTTATGAGATCACACTAATAGAAATGACATGGGCCGTGGACGCACATCTAAATCTACCTGGAAAGCTCGCCATTACGCTTGGTTTTCTAGTTTCTAGTATAGCTAGTAGTCAACAAGCTAGTTTGGGTAGTAAAATAACAAGAGTAAATCACATTAGCAAGTACATCTATGGCTAGGAAGACATGTTTCTTCTTATTTGGAGGTACCTTTTTAGGCATGTTGTTGGTGTAGAACTCGGTGCATAAATTTTTAGACTCACCTCTGGGAGTACCACCTCACAAACTATATGAGTTCATTTTAGTATCTTTTGGGATACAAGGTAGTACATCCTCTGGTTCACTTCTTGCTACATGTGGAGGATCATGGGGCATAGGTGGCTCTGGTTCTAGTGGATCTGGTGGGTCTGGAGGCAGAGGTAACACTAGAGGTTCTGGATCCAGTGGGCATGATCCTTACCAACCCCAAAATATTTACATGAAGATGTCACTTTGTCTTCCATAATATAGGGAATAGAAGATGCTATTGAGTATGTACACATGTGTGAGATATGGTGGCACGTAAAAGAGATCATGGATTTTGAGCCCAAGGCAATTTAGCTTGCATGACTATGTTATAAGGATGTGCACACAGTTGGTATATGAAGTTTGACCTGATCAGAATTGTGTAGATTATACAACATTATGGGATGCTTTCCTTAAGGAATTTTATATCCCCGAGTTCAAGCGAAGAGTATAAGCACTCAAAGATATAAAGTATTGCACTATAGAGAGTGTTCGAGAATATAATGCCCATTTCAAAACGCTTTTGTCTAAACTTTTGTATGATATCCATACAAGAAAGCATACAAATGGTTCATTGGAGGCTTGATCACACCTTTTAGGAGGGTGTTGTCACATAAAACATATATGGATCCACACGAAGTGCTTGAAGAAGTGCTACATGATGAGGCAGTTGGAAGTATAGACACTAGAGTGAGCCCATTTCTGGAAGCTCAAATTACAGCTATGGAAAAGTAGTTGGAGAAATTGTCGGCAAATTTAGTGCATGAGACATGCACGTGAGTATGGTGTAAAATTGTGAAGTGGAAGGACACACTAAGGATAGTTGTCCCCGCAGATCATTGCACTCATTTTTGTTGGATTGTGAAATATGTCATTTAGAAAATGATGCGAAGCCACTTGCCCACTATTAAAGTGTGTGATAAGGAAGAACGTATTTTACTACAAAGAAGATTTTCCGGTCCACAACTGACAATACCAAATATTTTAGGTTGATTGATCGATCCATGATGCTATTGATATTATTGTATGATATATAAGAGTATTCAATAACTTTAAAGGTAAAAGTGAGTACCATGATCATGATCACATTCAAGGGTGTTATGATCAGAACAAAGGGAGCTTTGAGGGAGGTCATGGTAGAGGTCGAGGATACCGTGGTGGATTTAGGGGCCAAGGCCATGGTGGTGGATGAAGTGAGTTTCCTCATGGAACATGTTATACGTGCGGATCTCCTAACCACTATAAGTGTGAATGCCCTTAGAATATTACTTGTTATTTTTGTGGAAAGAATCATAACTATGAGGAGTGCCCAAACTTATATGAGCATCTTAGCAAGCACCATAAATAAGATAAAAGGGTGCAAGGATGGTTAGAATACAACGCACCATGGAAAATTAATGGATTCCAGAGTTGGAACCGGAACCTGAGGTAGTACATGTGAAAATTACTACACACACTGAAGCTACACATGCTAGAGAAATGTTGCAACAGAAGCCTACCATTACTAAGGAGGAGGTTTTACATCCAATATACCTATATCCTATACATCAGAAACCATGGAGGTGCTTATAAATCTTCGAGGTAAAATGTAGTGTTTAAAGGAATAGTCACGAAAGTTGGAACAAAATAAGGCAACAGAGATGGCCCAGTCAGGTGTTGATGATTTGAAATAGGTATGCAAGATGTTGTGCGAGGAAATATTATTCCATTACTAGGAAATTTGTTAAAGGGAAACACTCTATGCGGAGGTATTGAGAATGGATGGAAGATCTTGCATGCTAATCTCCCCCTCATATCTTGGATTATGACAAGGAGATCAATCTAAATGTTATTGTGGATGGGTGGATTTTGAGCAATATATTGATTGACATATGCACAAAAGTTAATGTTCTTACTTTAGATGCATGGGTGCAAATGGGAAGACCTCCATTACAACCATCCTCTAATGTAATTTTTATGGAAAATCAAACTAAGTTCACCCCGATAGGAGTTTTAAAGGATGCATCCATTACTATACAAGGGGCCAAGTTCATTGGGGACTTTAAGGTTTTAGCACTTGTAGAAGCAGAAACTTCTTAGCTCTACTTGGGCACCCTTGGTGTTATGAAAATAATGTTGATCTATGGTTCAACAAGGGGTATATATGTTTTGAGAACAAAGAAGAATGAGTTATTATCCCTTTGACAGATGGGAAATATGCACCTTATGTTGAACCTTTGAGTGAGAAAGTACTTGATCCATTTAAGGAAGGAATCCTCCGGGGAAGATGCATAGTCTATTAGTGATACCACAAGTGTTTCTTGTGATAATTGGGTGCATGACACCTACGAGATGGTTGGGCATGAAGTAATAAGCACATCTGCATGAGGAGGAAGACCTCACTATATTAGGAGGATAGGTAACTACTATGCACCCAGGTACACTCCTGTGGTATTCTTGTGCACCATGGAGGAACAATGGAAGGATCAAGTGGACAAAATAAATATGTTAGTGTATACCCTACACTAGACAAAAACACTATGGTGGATGGTTCACAAGGATAATCTCATAGAATGGAGTGAAGTGAGAATTTATCTAACAACCCAGTTCCTCAAGAGCAATGCACCTAGTCAAATATACATATATAATGGTAATCAACCTATTCAGCATCACATTCAATAGTGTGAGAAACTCTAGATAGAGGGGAAGGAAGATTTACCACCTTCATTATGGGTGCACAAACTTTATTTCACTTTACGGCTATGCATATTCTTGTATGTTTATACGAATTGCATAGGGAGACTAGAAATTGGCAAGACTTGACTACAGGAATGATCTAGAATTTTGAATACTTCTCCACTAAACCTCTAGTGAAATAGGCATTATGGGTTATGGAGCGCTTGACTATGGGAGATAGTGCAAAGGCTAAAGAACTCATTCAGGAGTTATTTGGTGAGGTAGACCCAGGAGCGTATTTTGATAAAATAGATGAGATAGATGCCACACTACTTGAGTGTGCCTTCCTTGAGAAGGAGAAAGGGAAGATGGTGTACATAGTGGATGATGAAGAAGTAGAAAATTTAGACATAGATCATGTAGAGGGTATGTGTGAGGTTTTAGAAAGTGTGGATAAGGTGCAAACCTATCATGAACCTATGAAAATGAAGAAAGTGAACATTAAAATAAATGCCGAACTTAAGGAGGCCATAATTGGAGACTATTGGTTTGATTATGAAGTAGCTAAGATAATTGAGTTATTACGTGATTTCCAGGATTTTTTCCTAGGGGCTACCATGAGTTAAAAGGAGTGCATGAATCTTTGGGTGAGATGAAGATTAAGATAAATGAAGGTGTGCGCCCAATTAGGAAGAGACCTTACATGATGATCCCTAACTTTGTGTGTAAAATTTAAAGAAGAAATTGACAAGATGTTGAAATTTGGCATCATTAAGCCCCTAGAAGAATCTGAGTGGGTTAGCCCCATGGTAATAAGTATTAGGATAGATGGTCAAATTAGGATTTGTGTGGAATATAGGAGCTGAATGCTACATGCGTGATTGATCCTTTTCCTACACCTTTCATCGAGGAAATATTATAAGGCGTTACATGGTGTGGAATTTACTCTTTACGATGGATTCTCTAGGTATCATCAGGTAAGAATTGCAAAGGAGGATCAAGAGAAGATAAATTTCACCACTAAATGGGGAAGATTTGCATATACTATGATTCCTTTTGGTATGAAGAACGTGCCCGTAGTATTTTCATGCATAGTTGTTTAAACATTCCATGATTTTATTCACAAATTATTGCAGGTTTATTTAGATGACCTGGACGCTATATGGGCTTGTCAAGGATCATCGTGAAAAATTACTTGTGCTTAATGTTTGAGAGGTGCAAATAGTTAAGAGTCTCCTTAAACATCAAGAAGTGTGTATTTACTACACCTTTTGGAACTCTACTAGGGAATATCATCTACATGGGAAGGTTTGTTAGTAGATCCAACTAAGGTTGCAATTATCGTAGGCCTGGAGGATCCTACCAGTCAAAGTGAGGTGTGTGGATTCTTGGGCCACACAGGGTATTACAGAAAATTTATTCAAGGATATGCTAAGATTACTACGCCATTGAAGGAGCTATTGAAAGGTAAAGGGACATTCTATTGGGAGAACCACAACAATGCGCATTTGAAGCGCCGAAGGAGAGACTTACCACGATGCCTATTTTACATTTTCTCTCATGGAACCAACCTTTCACATACATATGGATGCCTCCGCATGGCCATTGGCACAATATTAACTCATTCTGGAGAAGGTATTATAGATCATCCTATCTGTTCTACTATTAGAAATTTGAATTCTGCAGTAATGTAACTATACAACTACAAAGCGCGAGGCCTTTTCGATGATCTACGCGCTACATAAGTTTAGAAAATACTTACTAGAACATGTTTTGTTTTATACATATCACATGGCATTGAAATACTTTGTAAATAAGCCCATTTTACAGGGGCACATATGTTGATGGGTGTTAATATTCCAGGATTTTGACTTTACAGTTGTGGTAAAACCAGGTAAAAGTAATTCTAGCCCAAACCACTTATCAATAATTCAATCAGGAGAGGACACACAGACAATTAAATATACAATGCTAGATGCACAATTGTACAGGTTAAGCTACACACCTTCGGAATTAGAGGATATTGTTGTATTTTTATGCATAGGTATGAAACCAGAAGGAATGAAAGCCTTGGAGAAGAAAAAAATTGTAATTCATGCCACACCTTTCATGTTGATCAATGGTGACTTATACAAACTAGGCCGAGATGAAGTATTGCACCAATGTGTACTAGAACATGAGCACACAGATATCATGGAAGAGGCTCATGGCGGTATTATAGGTGGGCACTATGTAGGTGATGCCACCATGTGCAAGATCATATTCGCTGGTTTATGGTGGGATACCTTGTACAAGAATTGTAAAGAGTATTTTAAGGTGTGTGATCACCTGTCAATACCAGAAAACATAAGAAAATAGAGATGAAATGCCTTTGAGGCCTATTACTAGTGTAGATCCATTTGAAAAATGGGCAATAGACTTTGTGGGTCATATTTCCCCAGCCACGTAGAACTAGATCACACTACATCATCACTTGTAAATATTATCTTACAAGGTGGGCATAAACAACACCTACAAAGGATTTTATAGTGGCTACAACAACAAGGTTCTTATGGGAAAATGTTCTTACTAGGTATGGATGTCTATTGAGTCTGAAAAGTGATAGGGGCATACAATTCTTGAATGAGACAATCATGATATTACTAGATGAATTTATGGTCACACACCACAAGACTACACCTTATCATCCTCAAGAAAATGGGACTACTGAGGCCTTCAACAAGATATTGAGCCATACCTTGACAAAAATTTGTGATGTTGGAAGGAAAGATTGGGATGATAATTTTTTTGTACTTTGGGAATATAGAATAACCTATTAAATGTTGAATAAGGACACACAAATTTATTTGGTGTTTTTCACAGTAGTTCTTCCCATGGAATTTATGTTACCTTCTTTACGTATTGCGCGCATGGGAGTCTAGCTGATAAGAAAGCATTGGAAGAAAGAATTGACAAGTTAATACAATGGATGAGAGGAACACCATAACATGTTGGATCGAAGCATGAAAATGCAAAATAGAAGGCATGACATGACAGATACATCAAGGACAAGAAGCTTGAGGTTGGGAAGATGGTACTTCTTTATGATTCAAAGTTTTTACACCACCCAGAAATATTAAGGTGCATTGGTTGGGAGCGTATGTTATCACTCACATACTTGAATTGGGTGCTTTCCAGCTTAGAGGTGCTTGATGAAACACAGCTTACTCGGGCCACTTTAATGGGAGTAGGTTGAAGCCCTACAATAAATAAGCTTTCTTGGTGTTTGTAATAAGACACTATTACCATTTAGATTAGATTTCCTTTATTATATTTTATTAAATGTATTTCTTTCTTCGTAGCTATGGTTTCTCAATTTAGTTCCATGTTTTGTGTAATAAGCGCATTTGTGCGGTAGAAGCTGATCACAATCTAAAGTGTTTATATACATATAGGACTACACATATCCTTAGTATGGGGTCGATGAATGAGGCATGGAAAAGAAATAAACTCACGGGTAACCAAAAGAGGAATAGAAGGAGTAAGGTTTCAAAATTCATGAGAACTTCCGAAGAATTGATAAAAATTACAGACCACACATAAAACATTGGGTGCTCAGTATAATTCAAGGGAGGATGTAGTATTAGAGACTACGTATGTTTGGTCACATTGGATAAACTACTTTAGCTTAAGGAAGTGCGGGTAGAGGAGATCTGTGATAAATAAGTAGCAATGCGCTAGGAAATTATGACTGAGGCATAAAATTTTGAGGTGTGAGACATTGAAGCATGGGATAATGAGGCACGCAACATGCTCAAGAGAAATTAATGCCGTGTATGGTGGTAGGTGGAGTAATTAATGAAGGGAATTTTTGAAACTTTGTTTAAAGTCACATTCTCAATGTCATTTGCTACCTTGTGAACTTGAGAAGAAATTGTGAAGTACGAGAAGGGCTAGAGACAAAGATAATTCTCGTAGATTGAGTAATATTTTCACATTGTGAAGCACAATGTTGAGTGTCTAGAACGTAAGCATGAATTAAGTAGTGGTGTGTGAGTGTGACAGAAAGACTGACTAGGGTTTTCATTTTGTAGCTAGGGTTTTCATTACGCATTTACAAAATCAAAAGGAGCAATGACACCACAAAGGGCTCCAATAGTGAGAAAGAGGTTGATGATCCAACAAAGGAGTGGCTGGTGGAGATGCTATATCCAGAAGGAGTCATTGAAGGGTGGCCGTGGACAACAAATATTACTTAGTGTAGGGTTTCATAGATTAACCACCACATTATAAAATGTATGAAATATGTTACGGCGAAAGTATACGAGGACTAACCGGTATGACGGATGACACTAGGGTTTTGGATGCCTCGGTGAAGAAACTAATTGAGTAATCAATTCTAGAGTTTCCTACTTTGGAGGATTACACACTGGTGAGGGTTTTGATGCCTACTTCCCGGGTGAAGAAACTAATTAAAAGCATGCACATAATGTAGATTCTAGAGTTTCCCTACTTTGGAAAGCCCGAGCAATTGATGCCATAAAAAAACCTATATAAGTATAAGTCGCGGGATGAAGATTTTTCTAGCTTGAAGACATGGGTAGGAGAATAAGAATAGTTTCCAAATGATCGGAGAAGGTAACATGGTTGTGAGACACGAGATCGGCCAGCAAGACCTAGACCTATCATTAGTTACATTGAGAGAGCTTGATGCCACAACAAATCTATCAATTATAAGAAGGTGGAAGATGAGATTTTTTTATCAAGGTTACTAACATTAAGACATGGACACATATGGAGTTTCCATTGGAGAACAAGTCCCCAACCAAAAGATATGCCAAGTACATGTTACGTGGGTCTGTTTCCAACATATATAAAGAATGCTTGGACATGTGGTTCTAGAGACTCGCACAGAGTCCTTTGAAGGATAATGACACATTTCACACAAGTTACCTAAGGTGTTGGATGGGGAGGTTGAATTTGTAATCTACCAGCATTTCACTGGGCACTTCCACATGAAGTCTAGAGGGAAGAGCCCATGGTGTAAGTTGCCCTTTTCATTTACCGCAAGATATTTTAAGGACTCTATGAATAGATTTCACGATGAGCATCAACTCTAGTTTGACGCTAAAAAAGTGGACGTACGAGGCATTCACATTTCTGCAGGCAAAAATATGTATGGCTAGGTAAGGAGGCCTATGTCGAAACTATGGAGTCTGATAATGTGGACATCATGCCAGAGAGTTTGTCTATAGGGTAGATTGAACCAATGCATGTCTATACATACCTTAGACCATGGTTCAAGGATGGAAAATTGGTGAAGGGAATGGATATGGCTCTTTAAAGACCTCATAAGAAGGGGAAAATAGAGGGGACCTCAAGGAATGTTTCATCTGCGCCCCTGCTCTAGAAAACCCAAGACATACAAAGACTAGAAAACATCCTCGAACAAGAGGAACCTGAAGACAATGCTGAAATTTTGCATACCAGAAGGATTCTGAGGAAGAGGTGTACTTTAAGAGACATTGGTGCTAGAACTTCACAGCCAGTAAGGAGATCACCATGCGTGACTCCTATAAAGGATGAAGAAAAGGAGAGGAGAAAGCACAAGAAATATGTTCCTATACAAGATAGTGAGGAGGAATCCCCACAACCAAGCGTGCAGAAGAAGAAGAGGAAACTCCAAGAATGAGTGGAGATAGAGTTGAGGCCACCCCCAATGTGGAAATACAGGATGATGAAGATATGGGTGAGTGTGTAGTCTATGAGACTATAGACCCCAGCAGATTATTCATGAAGATATATCTCGTGAAGGAAAAACAACGATGGTGGGGATAAAAATTCTCATGTGCCCCACATACAGGAAGAAGGAAATATGTGGAGGAATTCAACTAGGTGGTTGAGGGAGCTGTCCCACGGGATGCAGGCATAGCTAAACAAAAAGAAGAGGGCACATTAGCATATGAGGATGTTGGCGAGCATGCAGGCGTGCATGGGGAAGAAGAAGTGGTAGGTACTCAAGACTTGGGTTATATGAATGACCCTTCAAAACTATTTGAACCCATTTCTAGAGTACACTACCAACAAACAGTTATATGGCTGGGATTGGATGGACCCTGAAATGGCCAATACACGCACTCACAAGTAGCTATCTTAGGGCATGCAGACTTACATGGATGAGCTTGATTTTTATGTCTGCAAGGAGGCATGCACTTTGAAGAAGATGAGGAAGGTGCCTCATACACGCCATATGACCATTAAGCCAACCCAATTTTTAGATGAGAAGGTAAGCAATACTTTGATTAAGGTGTCCACAAAATAACATGCCTAAAATATAGATAAAGAGGCAATAATCCAGTGCTATTGGAGGATAAAAGGAAAAGGACATAGAAATCAAGTGCTTTACTCTAGAGTGTTATAATGCAATCACACAGAGGCCCATGATGTAAAGAAGATGGTGGAGTAGTTTGCAGATGAGATTTTATCAAGAGGCCTCGAGTTTCGTGAGAAGGTGCCTCAAGACTTTAAGTTTGAATTACACTATATGCACACAATTTCACCTACTTTTGGAGGAAGGACCAATGTGCCTCCCCAAGAAAAAGGATGTAGGAAAGAAGCAAAAAAGAGAGGGCCAATGTTCTTACAAAAATTTCAACTTATGAGGCTTTTCTCCAAACAATGAAATATGAGCCAAAGAAAGCCAATTAAGCTCTAAATTTATGTGTGGCACCGATGCCATAGTAAGGACAAGAACTTTAGTAGAGGACAATGAAGTTCTGAAGGCGATGAAGGATGAAACACTTGGGCGTATAAAAGGTTAGAAATGGTAAAAAAAAGCACAAGGCCTTGAATCATCCTATGATCTCACAAGGAAATGATTGACAGATTGGAAAACTCATAGCATAGAAGATGGACCTCATGGAGGGAATGCTTTAGGTATGGCCAATGTTTTCTGATACTATAAAATGAGGAAGAGAAGGATGATTTGGATGACATAGCCATTGATATTCTAAAGAAAATGAGGACCACGTTGAGTGACCGATAGACCTTAGAGGCTGAGCTAAAAAATGAATATCTATAATTAATCCTTCCAGTTGAAGAAGAGGGTGCTGCAGAATAAACTTTATTCTTTTGTATAGAGTTTGGTTCATTCTTTTCATTGTTTCATTACCTATTCTCTATTATTGAATACATATGAAGGAATTGTTGGTGTGTGTTATTTTCCACATCATCAGGTGAGTCATCTCACTTAGGTGAGATCATAGGTCCATGTGTCATTTAGGGGTCATTATGAGATTCTCTTACACGTCAGTGTGTCATATGCATCATTGGGAGTTACACTTCTATTCTGGGAATGTAACTCCCCCTCTCTACTCGAGTTGTCATGATTTTAGCACTGGGGGTTACTCAGCACCTCCTATATGTACACCCCATTTGATCTATGAGATAGAGGAGAGTTTTATGGCTTAACCAGGTTATGATTGTGTTTCAAATCTTTGCATGCACATTCGGTTGATGCTCGCTCCTCCCGAGATCTCTTCATGCTATTGCCGTTTGCACATCCGTTGATGTGCACGTCATCCCTCGTGATCCTCGCTTGTGGGTTTTAAACCCTCTTTCATGGTATCATATCAGATCTTGTGGATCTGTGCACTCATCGGCATTTCTATGAGTGTTTTCCGGCTTCGTGTGATATCCAGTTCTCGTTGCGTGTGTCGTAATGGATATTCCGTTCGTGTGTTTATTGCATTGATTTCGGGCATTTTCATACCTCTGTTCGGGTTGTTCGTGGTTTGGTTTTCGGTGTTCATGGATTTGTTTTTGGGGTTTAATGGTTTTGCATCCTTGCATGTAGTTTTGGAGCGTTTACAGTTTCAGATCTGAGCTCTAGAAGTGCTGGTTTTACTAGGTTTTTAGTGGTGAAAGGTGCTCCTGCGTGGACATTTTGGACCTTTCTCAGCTCAGGATTGCATTGAACTTTGGGTTTTTGTTGGCATAGACCAACTTGTAGCTCCTGGAATTCCTTTTTCAACCTTCCAACCCACAGCTCGGCTCACGTTTGGAACCTACAGCTCACTGCATTATCTCACTGCCTTGAAATTCCATGGATCTTGCCTTTTGCCGCCACCATGCTCAATCTGAGGCTCATGTTTGTTGTCTGGCTCCTTCTCACTTGTTACCACCTGGTTCAAGTTAATGGTCGTGGAGGGGTGGCTAGCACGTCATATTCAATGGCTCCATCTTTGCTTGGCACGTTTTTTTGTAGACCTGCATTTTCTAGCTCCAACCTTGCATTCTCGTATGCTCGTGCCTTGGCCTTGGAAACATTTTCTTGGTTTGAACTCATGTTCTATGCTTTTGACCTGCATTATTCTGTGATTTTATTTCTTTTTCCCCTCATCCATTTGATCCGGAACGCACTGCCCCGCACATTTCAGCGACACGCATTTTGTGTTGCATTTAAAATAAAAACATTTTTTTAAACCTACATTTTGTTTTGCCTTTAAAAAAATGTTTTTTTACCTGCCCACTATCCACACGGCTTCTTCCTTACAACACACATCCCTACATACCTACACACACCTCTACCGATGGCCATACCTCTCATCAACAGTAAGACTGAAGACACTGACACATCCCCCCAGCATTGTAACCTTGGCCTCCGCTCCCAACCTGCACGCTACTCCAACCGTTTCTCTCATGCAGAAAATATTCACTGCAGGCTACTCTTGACATGAGCCTGGGATCTTGGATGTATATCCTGTCAACTCAGGAATATATGTGTTAAAATGGCTCAGTCCGATTCAAGTAGCTGGCCGGTTCCCAGCAAGTCAACCCTCCAACTTGCACGTGGGCTTCCATTAGCATCTTGGATCGGTGTGACCTTGGCCTTCCAACATGGGCCCCTCCTCTCCATCACCTTATTTTTTAATGTTTTAGGGTGATTAAAAAAAAACATTTCGGTTCATGGCATTGTATTAATTTTCTAGGCTATTTTTGGCACGATTAATCAACCTCACGCTACGCTTGTCAAGACGGAGGCGAGGTACGGGTTGGCGGGAGGAGGCTAACCCCCAAAGTAAAAAAAAACCTTGCTAAAATTCCTTTCCATTTCCAACGAGTACCCACACGATACCCTTTGCACCCATCTCATGTACTTTTTTAATGCGTTTGCAACATCTAGTGTATTTTTCCATTAGTTGTGGGAATTGTTTTAATGCGATAAATTTTGACTCGTTGCTCATTTCTAAGCGCTTCCTTGGTCAAAGTTGCATGATTTTTCACACATTACATGATGGGATTATCATTTTTGTAAACACACTACTTTTATAAAGTTCCACATTCTAGGGGGGTTGCTTGTACTCTTGGGCCTACACACGCAGACGCATTATCGGCCGAGTCCGATGTCTTGCATTTGTGCATCTTGCATTTCATATCATGGAGAGTGCTCTTTCCAGGACTTGAGTGTCGTAGGATTACCTTACATCCTCCACCAATTCTCACAGGGGAGAGGAACTATTCAGTTTGGCGTGCTTCCATGGAACGTTACTTCACTCACGAGGGTCTTTCACCCTTCTTACTTGGGCCAGTTCTTGCACCCACTGATCATCGTCATCTAGAGGACTTCCTTGACACTTGTGACCATGTCTTTGGTCACTTGATGATGCATGTCTCTAGATCTCTCTGGTTTCACGTGGAAAACTCAGATCCACCCCACCGTGTCTGGAGCATTCTTCAGTCCCTCTATGGAGACCCTTCACATACGCCGCCATTATTGCCACTTTGCTGATTTAGTTGTCTCCTCCATTTCTTCATGTGATGACAGTTCACTGACATAGACTCGTTTGGTTCTACTTCTGATGATGAGGATTGTGCACCTAGTTCTGATGTAGAGAGCATTACAGAGGACTTCTCTCCTCTTTCTCTCACTATTCCAGAGAGTGTTGACACATCCCACATCTCATCAGATATCGAGCAATCTCCTACTCAGCCTCATACAGTAATTACACCACCTCCTTTCCACTTCTAGTGTGCGAGGCCCCTTTCACTCCTCTACCTTCATTGGATGACTCATACCTATCTGACATCGCTCTTCTGTTTGTTGAGCCCCCTCATTGGGATGAGTATCTGCTGACCTTAGTCATCTTTTCACGAGTCTACTTGTGATGCACTACAGGTCTCTCATCCATCTACAGGTGTTTCAGAGGAGTTCATCATCTTTGTTGTTAGGAGTGCCCCTTTCAAGAATCATGTCACTTCCACATTTCCAGAGACCTTCATTGATCCACCCTCAGCTGTGGATCCCTTTTTTGTTGTGGAGGATGTTCTATTCCCTTCACATCACTTGGACATCCTTTATGCGGGTGTTCCTCTTTTTTACTCTGACAGTTCTACGCACGTGGCATTACCTTTAGTTCCTTGGCACTCACTCGCTAGACCTATGTCACACTTCCATGCACCAGACTCAGAGTTCTTCGTGTTGCTGCCTTCAGTTTCCTTTGTGGAGTGGGCGGACTTCCAGCACGTCATTTCTGTCCTTCCTAAGGGTAGGCACATAGTTCGGTGTAGGTGGCTCTTCTTCAGTCCAAAGGCAGAGGATCTCGTCATCGACATTCTTCTGGGAGACTTCCTAGAGTTGCAGAGTTCAGATCCGTCCATGGCATCTTCTGCATTCCTCTCGTCTCCCTCTTCTTCTCTCGTCTTCTTCTTTCCGAGAGATTACCTCCTTATACATGGGTACCTTTTCAGGATCGTCTATGGCCGGGACCCATATTTGGCATCTTTCTAAGATTAGAGAGTGTGTTTTTATCTTGTGGTGGATGTTTTTCCCACTAGGTTTTCCTTCACTACTTGGGATCTTCTTTCTTGTACATGGGTACCTCATCGCTTTGTGTCGGGACCCATTTCACGTTTCTGACTTGGCGCCTCATCCTAAGTTACGATGAAGGGGGGGTGTTGGTGTGTGTTATTTTCCACATCATTAGGTGAGTCATATCACTTAGGTGAGATCATAGGTCCATGTGTCATTTAGGGGTCATTATGATATTGTCTTACGTGTTAGTATGTCGACGTCGGTGTGTCATATGCATAATTGGGAGTTACACTTCTATTTTGGGAATGTAACTCCCCCTCTCTACTCGAGTTGTCATGATTGCAACATTGGGGGTTACTCAACACCTCCTATATGTACACCCCATTTGATCTATGAGATAGAGGAGAGTTTTATGGCTTAACCAGGTTCTACTCGTGTTTTAAATCTTTGCATGCACATTCGGTTGATGCTCGCTCCTCCCGAGATCTCTTCACGCTTCCATTCACATGTTTGTTGATGTGCATGTTGTCCCTTGTGATCCTCGCTTGCGGGTTTTAAACCCTCTTTCATATGAGCCAAAGAAAGCCAATTAAGCTCTAAATTTATGTGCGGCACTAGATGCCATAGTAAGGACAAAAAAATTTAGTAGAGGGAAATGAAGTTATGAAGGCGATGAAGGATGAAACATTTGGGCATGTAGAAAGGTTAGAACTGGTAAAACAAAAGCACGAGGCCTTGAATCATCCCAGATCTGCACAAGGAAATGATTGACGAGATTAGAAAACTCATAAGCGTAGAAGATGGATCTCATGGAGGGAATGCTATCGTATGGCCAATGTTTTCCTGGATACTACAAAATGAGGAAGAGAAGGACGATTTGGATGACATATCCATTGATATTCCGAGAGAAAATGAGGACCACATTGAGTGACCGCGATTGACCTTGGAGGCTGAGCTCAAAAATGAATATCTAGAATTAATCCTTCCATTTGAAGAAGAGGGTGCTTTGCAGAATAAACTATATTCTTTTTGTACGAGTTTGGTTCATTCTTTTCATTCTTTCATTACCTATTCTCTATTATTGAATACATATGAATGAATTTCCATCATTGGGATGACAATGTACTCTAGTGTGGGGTAATTTGGAACAACAAAAATAATTCAAGTATTAGAGCGTGTTAATATAGGGCGCTAGCGACGTTATAATAGTATTGAAGTGCCCAAAATAAGGACTCAACTATTTTGTGGATAAGGGATATTTTGGAGATAGCATGTGGAGCACACATGGAGAGGAAGACTTACGCTCCATGCAATGGTATTTTGGGAACAAGTGGAAGATAAATGCCATCCATAGTTTAAGCTAATAATATGATTTCTACTTGGAGTTATATAGACATCTACCGTTAGAGAACTTGCATGTTGTGCATACTATTGTAAAGGCGCATGGCTATTATTAGCATGTGACCTATTTTTAGAAGTACAAGGGTGGTGAAGGGTAAGTCCCCACCATTATAAATATGTATTTAACTTTGTAGTTTAGTAGGGTACCTTGAATTATTATAGAGTTGTGTTGCGGGTTTTGATGCGCACATAACTCATGGAGATACATTACAGCAGTGTATGAAGCTTCTATGTTTTAGAATATTTATGAAATGGAGTATATTGGTTGGATAATGGTATAAGACAACTAAATCTGGCTCTTGTATGGTTAATCTTATCATATTTATTGTTTAGCTCATTTAACATAATTCTCTAAGATCTAGATCTGGTTTATACACTGTGTTAATTACTACTAATTATGAATCTGAATATGCCTGAACATCATCACACTAACATCATGTACAAACAACTCTAAAGAGGGACTTGGTGCCTTTGCACGCTTCGGTGAGTGCTCAACTTAGGGTGAGTGATGTGCCATCTCACCCGGTTATTCATAGTAAATTATAGGTTGCATTAGGGCATTTAGGGTGCCCAATTTTTGGCTGGGTGCCTCAATTATAAATAGGAAGAATGTAAAATGACAATATAGATTGGGAAATTATGGGTGGAAGACCAAAAGTTATGATAAAAAGCAAAGGAAAATGGTCAAAGAGATGGGTTAATTATTACTCTTTTCACTCAAAACCATATGAATAGTACTATGAGATTGAGACTAAATAATGAATCCAAGTGCGTAATTTTATGTCTACATAGACCTATAGTTAATATTTTTTTGAAAATTATGGTGACTATAATAATGGGAAAATTATATTTGAACAAGCTCCATAACCCACATCTCAACTTACGCCTTGAGATAGTGATAAAATGTTATACAAAATGCCAAGCTAGATGGAGTCCTGACACATTTACCACTAGAATGGCCACCCACCGGAGAAGCATGAAACTATGAGAGAACCTAATTGTTAAAGACATATTTATTGCATAAGTATAACTAATCCTTGTACCACAACGTATCCCCCTTTCATACATTTTTTTAAAATGATTGAATCTTGTTGGAGATTTTGAATGAGGGTGTGATCCTCTATGTCATTTTACCATTCCAAACTTGTATGATTGATCCAATCTGCCTATATTATGGATATAACATATAACAATGCTTTTGTGGACTCATCTCTCCTAGATAGTGCATCAGCTACCACATTTTATTTTATTTTCTTGTAAATGATCTCAAAGTCATATCCTAACATCTTAGTGACCCATTTTTATTGTTCTTTAGATGAAATTCTTTTCTCTAATAAGTATTTCAAGCTTTCATGACTTGTCTTAACCTTGGAGTGATGACCCATGAGATACGGTCTCCACTGTTTGATTACATGAAAAATATCCAAAATATACTTCTCATAAGATGGTTTTGATATATTATTACCTTTGAGTTGATGATTCTCAAAAGAAATGGGGCGACCCTCTTGCATAAGTCTCGTACCTATGCCACACCATGAATAATCACATTCAACAGTGAAGGTTTTGTAGAAATATGGTTCCCAACACAAGGATGCCATTACTACATTTTTTCCACTTGGAACTTGATGCATATCAAAAAATCCTCCATTTGGTTGTTCCAGGTGATCGAATCATTCCCATTTAACTTACACATTTCCAATTTTAAAATAATGTTATTCGATTGGCAAGAAGACCCACCATGTTGCACGAGAGGATCCTCCTTGGTTAGTGTGGTTTGGAATTGGGTGCACATTTACTAAAGAATTTATGTAGACTTGAATGATAATTCATGCCAATATTCATGCTTGAAAAAGTGAACAACCCTAGTCACCATATTATTAACCTTTTCATAAAGTTGGTTGAATACCACTTACTACTCTCAAAGATGAAGATTCAAAATCCATATCTTCCTTATTTGGAGTCATTCCTAGAGTGGATTTACCCTAGGCTATGCCTCTAGTTGAGATCCCTATCATGATGTAGGGTTTGGGGTTTCATATGGTGATTGGATGAATAGAAAGAAACAAAAAGAACACGCCTAGCTATGTTTTAACAAGCTTTCCGGAAATATAAGAAACTTAGAAAAATCCCGAAATAACATCCTATGGAGAGAATTTATGAAATATCCTATAATGGCCATAACTATTAAAAGTATGTCAAAATATATTGAAATTTAGAGAGAAACTTAATTGACTGATTTTCCCACTTCAGTTAAAAATTTGTAGAAAAAATTTCCATGTGTTTGGAGATATAGCTGAATATTTCTCAAAATAGACAAAAAATATATTTTTTAGGGTAGATTCCTTGAATGATTTCTCCACTTCACACAAAAATTTCATATAAAATTATAGTACATATCAAGATATTGGAAAACCACAAAAATAGGGTTTCATCCCACAAATTACCTAAATCGATGCTCGATACCATTTAATAATATATATTTGGATATAATACTTATTATGAAATATGAAACATATAATCAATATCAACACAATGCAATAGATATTGGTGGGCCAAGATACCCAAATATTCAATATATTTAGAATGAAACCCTTAAGGTAGGGCAACATCATACAATGCTCCTTAAGGAAGGAGTAACTCCACAATATCCTTATATGGGATTTCCACTTCGAGGGGGAAACCTCTAATATACTCTCCAAGTAGAAGACTCAAACCATACATGACATCTCTCATAATGATACCTATATCCTTTATATAAATTTACATTACTCTTAATGGATCGGTAACACCTAATCCCAATGTAGGTCAACTTATTACCCAATATAACTAATTCCTATGTGACCCCATGCATTATAAACATATAACTAAGGGGGATGTGTGCCACTTGTCAAGATATCCATCAACCCATACACATTATAATATCATATCCCAAGTTACATAACACAACTCAAGAAGTTCAATATTTCCAGAACCCCACGACAACTTGTAGTGCATCTTCGATTCCCATGCATGTTAGGATTTTCCAAAATGATAAAATTAATCATTTTAGCCCATCACTCTCTTTTTGAGGATGATGCATGTGAATCCACCTCTTAATGCGAATCGGTGGTTGTGTAGTTGTATCAACAATTATGAAATCTCCCAACCAATTGTAAAACTAACAAATTTTCGAGAATGTGGGTTTTAAATGGCCTCTTATTATTGCAAAGGCACTTTTTGGCTTTTCCATAATGTAGAGTTTTAAATTTTTTGAAAGGCGATAACATTTTCATGTGAACTTAAAATTCAGTATTTTTTATAATTTAAGTGCCTAAATTTTTGATGTAAAATATAAATATGTAATAAAATTAATTGCCCCAAAATCTAATACTTTTAGGTTATCAATGCCATAGTTGTAACTTACATACTATTAACATTCATATCATTGAACCATTTGAGTTGGGTATATTTTTATAACTAAAATTGGTCTTATATGATGCAATTAATACCTTTGAAGTGTTAGAGTGATGATGATTTCCATGCATTAACATATATCGACTAAAAAGACAAACACATTGATTAACTTACTAAAAATATCTTTACAAGTTTCCAGATAATGCATAATAACTTATAAACCCAAGTACTACTACATCATCTTTTATGATAACATACACAACTACAATCTACACAATCAAACAAAACATCCCTATGTATATTGATGGCATCATGCTATACATTAAATTATAATTGAATATAAAATTATGCAATCAACACAATCAATATAATTGTATTTATTTTACCTTTTATTATTTTGATAACTAATATTCCTCATATTAAAGGTCTTTGAACATGTAACATGCGCATATGTGGGATTTCTCCACTCCAAGTATTATTTCCTAGTATGTATGATGGCATCATTGTATTAGTATTAGTACATTCGAGTTTAAAATTTATACATACATTAAACATAACTATGTGTATTGCCATTTAATTTAAAGAAAATAAATACGTTTACATAATTTTAATAAATGTTTTGATTAAGGGAGAGGAGTCAATCGTGGAGCATGAACCGATAATGGTAAGAGTAGATGTAAATTTAAGGACTAGTACATGTCAATTTCTCACTTAAAATTTGAAAAAAAGGCCAATAAAATGAGTCACATCAAATCACATCAAACAATCACCCAATCAAATGATGCCACATAAGTGGAAAAAAATGCATGACATAATGCCCTACAAATGGTCCACCCTAAATTTCTTTGTATGGAAAACTACTTGATTTAAATACCTTAAAAAATCACTTTCCATACAATATAAATGCTCAAAAGAAAATATTTAGATTAAAAATAACAAAATTTATTAAAAGATTTTTATATTTTTTTCAAATTTTATGGTATTTATATGATTGTTGTACACCCCTCAACTTAGAGTGCACAATCA
This sequence comes from Taxus wallichiana var. yunnanensis, assembly GCA_018340775.1. NCBI lineage: Eukaryota > Viridiplantae > Streptophyta > Pinopsida > Cupressales > Taxaceae > Taxus > Taxus wallichiana. The sequence goes on from CM031241.1 coordinate 248,765,273, forward strand.
ATGGCTCCTCTCCCTTATATAAATGTTATATAGAAGTGTACATATTAAACACAAACCTTAAGAATATTCTTATTATTGAAATTTGTATATGTGATTTTATGCTTTGACATGGTTAAAAGAATTATAAAAACATGGAATTTTTGCATTACAAGGCACATATATATCACTTATGGTATAAAGACTTTGTATTAATATTTTTATAATGTAGAATACTAAATAAAAAATAAATTTGAAAAAATATTATAATTTTTTTATTGATTAATACTTTTGATGGGAGCTTTGAACTTGGGGGTGAATGGAGTCCCACCTTTACGAGAAAGAGAAAGAAAAAATAGAAACATGAGAAAGTGACAAACTACATATCAATATCTCAAGGGGTATGCCATTCAAAGAGACCAATGATAAACATCCAATAACAAAGTGGCAAGATCTTCAATTCGCCACATTACAAACCAAAAACGGTAGCATGAAAAATAAGACGTAAAAATTCAGGTCATTGGGAACCTCCATGAAGTCCGTAGAAGGAGCTCCCTGAGCAACCACTTCTTTTTTCCCCCTAATTTTCTTGATGCGACAAGCTGAGAAATCCTAGAGAGGAAGGTGAAGGATGAACCCGCTTGTGCATGAAACACCGTGAACCGGTCCAAGGAGGGCCAATCGGCTCGACCAAAGCCATGAAATTGATGGAAGGCACATGGCAAGGGCCAACACCTTTAGACCTAAAAATAGAATTCAAAAAGACCACAAATCAAGAATTTGGTTGTAGCAGACTGCTCCATTTAAAATAGATAATCACTTTTCACCCACCGAGGAGAGTTTGGGTGAGAGACCAAGAGAAGAGAAAAGCAATATGAACATTTCCGCAGAGCCTTCTCTTGGCCAATGCAATGGTGCGGCAGTGAATGAAATACTTGGAAATAAAGAGAAGGATGACCTTGATGGGTTTCAACAACAACAAGTGAGAAAAAAATATGCTAGCAATCTTCGAGTTAACCCTAGCTAGGCCCGAATTATGTAGATAAGCGGGGTAATGATTTTTTCAATAGATTTTAGGACCACATGAGAACCCACCCTCGAAAATTTTGTAAATATGACATTGAGAGACATGACAAAAGAAAGTGACTTCAATTTATAACCACAAAGATGGAGGATGGGAAAGTCAGGGAGAGCCATGTGGAAATGAAATACGAAGGTGGAGGAGAAGGAATGCTAAACAACCCAAATCGATCGCAATAAATAGACACCATCCATGCAAAGAGAGGATTACTACACATGCAAGGATCCAATGGTGTAATCATGGATTAACATAACCTCCAAAAATCCCGATTAGCACTAACAAAGAAAGAAAGGAGTCATTGATTTGAAATGTACCATGATTGGCTAGTGCATATGCCATAGTGTTGATTTCTCGGAACACATGTTGGATGTGTCACTTTGAAATTTAGAAAATAAATGTATGATTTGCATGATGAGGATATTGAGTTGCCAAGAATTAGCTTTACCTTTCTTTATGGCATGAATAACAATTTGGGAGTCACCTTCCACATTAATTCTTGAACAACCTTGTTGAGATGCCATCTTGAGGCCAAAGAGAAGATCTTTAGCCTCAACAAGATTGCAAGTGCCTATACCGAGCTTTAAGGATCCAACACTTAACATGAGACCCTTAAAATACCTTAAAGCACACCTTGCCCCCAATATTGGGGATTTCCCTTAGAGCTCCGCCAAAATTAAGTTTGCAAAATCCGGGGGGAGGGATCCATTTAGCTTTTTTCCTCGAAGACATTTTTTTCAGCTTTATAGAGACCCCTTTTGATGATTTCACCTAGAGAAGGATTGCGAATAAAAGGCCAAGCTTTCCGAATTACAAGATCTCTTCCAAAGAAATTTATGTGATTTATGCTCTCTGGAGCCGACATTTTTAGATATGAACACTTCCATTTTGTTAAGGAAGTTGTAAATATCTTGAGATTCATCCTGAATATCCTTAAGTTTTGTTCCCACCATAATTTCCTTAAAAGGAGAGTAGGCACACAATTCCATATCGAACTCAAGGTAGATTTAAAACTTGGTTTGGGCCATGACAAGATGGTGGTGGTGATATATTCACCCGAGCCTAGGTGAGATCAAGACAATTGCATAAACAATACCAGCAGAATGAGAGGATAAAGGACAATGTAGGAGAAGATGATTACTATCTTCTTGAGAATTGTTGCAGAGTAAAAGCTAACGGGTGGGCCCAACATAACCCTATATTTTTTGATGGTCTTGAGTGAGAATTCTAACTTTGAAAATGATCCAAAAAGGCATTGAATTTAGGAAGGCACAGAAAGTCCCAACATCTCGTCCAATATGGAGTATCCACAACAACACGATTACAAAGCTCCATATAGCCCGATTTTACTAAAAATCCTCGACTTATCATCCATCCAAAGAATACTTGTCCTCTTTAGGAAGGAAGACCGCTTCCCTGATCCTAATTTTTTCTTTGAAATAAAGTTTAGAAGCTTCAGAAAGGTTCAAATTGGAAGGATATTTCAAGGACAAAGAGGGAGATCCATCAACAACTTGAAAAATATAATCCTGAACTTTAGATCCCTCAGCTTTCTTAGGTCACTACGTCAGCTTGTCAAGTTTAGGAATGACGAAAATATGAGGGAGACCATTCCATGAATCCTCCCAAAATTTAGCCATGGAAACATTGTCGATAAGCCAATAAACTTGATTGGAATTTTTTTATGCAAGAATAAAGAAAATTCCATATGTGAGAACCTTTGGGAAGCTCGTTCTCGGTGATAATCAGATGAAGAGGACTGTTGCCAAGATAATTTTTCCTTAGGATGTGATTCAAAGATGATTGATTTGGAAAGAAGATTATAAACATGTTTTCCCCAAGGCAACGTTTTGAATCCCATGTCAATGATAATCGACATAACCCAAAGATTTGGGAGTTTTGCCAATGCTCCACTTTACTAGGTGGGATTTTTTATCCTCGTAGATTTACCTTGCCAAAGGAAAGAGTAGAGGAATTTTTCTATCTTAAAGAGCACCATGCTCAGTGTTTGTAAGACAGAAAACATGAAAATTAGAATGAAACTATGAACATATTTAATGAGAAGCATTTGACCAACAAAGGTGAGCCATTTTCCTTTCCAAGAGCGGAGCCACTTTGCAATAAAAGAAAAAAAAATTCCTATAGAGAGGAACGACATTTCCTAACAAACAATGGATTTCCAAGATAAGAATGAATAAGTGACCCCATTTCAAAACCAAGAACATTACGATTCACCTCTATAACCGAGGCGAAGTGTTAAAAAATAAAATCATAGATTTATGAAAATTAATAACTTGACCAACAAATTTAGCATAAATATCCAAAATAGATAGAAAAAGTTGGCTTCATCAACTGTAGATACACCAAAGAGAAAGGTATCATCCACAAATTGATGGTGTGATATGGAGGAGAGGCTTTGGGATTGTGCAATCCCTAGATGCTACCAAGATTTTTATCATGTTTGTTGGAAATACTCAGGCTTCAACAACCAAAAGAAAAAGGAAAGAAGATAGAGGGCCCCTTGATGAATCCCTCGATTAATTTCAAGAAAAATCTTTTGCAGAACCATTAACCAAGATAGAGAAGCAAGGAGAGGAGATGCAACTCATAAATACAGCTCTAAAACTCTTCACGTAAGCCCATCTTGAGAAATGAAAGCATAAGAAATCTCCAATTGATTCTATCATAAGCCTTGCTATAATCAAGTTTGATGAGAATACTAGGTTGTTTATTATAAGTTAGAAAGTGCATAAGCTCATGAGCAAGGATAATATCGTGTAAATATTGCACCCAGGAATGAAGCCACATTGTTCTTTGAGGTGAACCTATCCATAAACGGTTTAATCTTTCCTAGTTTAGTAACTTTGGAGATAATCTTGTAAGAAGTATTACATAAAGAGATGGGTCTCAGTAATTGTCAAGAGATGAAGAGTTATATTTTTTGGGGAACATGTAGATAAAGGTGTGATTTAGACCCCCAAGGATTTTCCTAGAAGTCCTAGACTCCTCAACCACCACCCAAACATCATGCCCCACTATATCCCAAAAATCTTGAAAGAAGTTAGCTTGAAAACCATCAAGACCGGGGGCTTTGTCACGTTCCATAGAGAAACCACCGAGTAAATATCTTCCTCGGATAAGGGGGCCAAAAGAGTAGCATTTTTAGAGGCATTGAGAAGATGATTACAATATTGAAACAAAGAGTTTTAAAAATCATGATCGAATGAGACTCTCCACCGAGGAGATGAGATAAATTCAAGATAGCTTCATTTCGGATCGAAGATTGGTCGGAGAATTCACGCCATCCAATGACACAATTTTGGAAATGTAATTAGAATTTCTCTCGGATTGGACCGAGGCATGAAATAACTTGTTGTTTTTATCCCCATATTTGATCCAAAATTATTGTGATTTTTGTTTCAGGTATATCTCTTCACAAAGAATAATTTCTCCTAATTCAGCAAGAAGATGTTTTTCTTGGAGATATTCATCCTATCCGATACCATGGGAGAAAATGTGTAAATTGAGAGAACTTAACTCAGTTTCCACCCAAGCCTTCTTAGCAAAAATGTTTTTGAAATGGGATATATTCCAGGCCTTGAGTTCCCCTTTAAGCGTGGATGACTTCGAGAGAGAACAAACATCTTTGTTCCTTGCGCCATGAAGGAGGACCACCAGTTGAGAATAAGATTGTGAAGAGAAGGATCTCGCAGCCACATGAGTTCAAAATTAAAGGACAAGTTCTTTGGAGCCATATCCACAGAAAAATCCAAGATGATGGGGAAGTTATCCGAACCCGAAATGGGAAGAACGAAGATTTTCGAATGATGTTTTTCTGGAACCATTCTTCATTGCAAAGGAACCTATCAAGGTGTTCGATAATGTTACTTTGAAGCTAAAATGCCTATTGGTCCACGAGAACCAACCAACTTCAGGTTTAATGTTGAACAAAATGGCCCTGTTAACAAAGTGAAGAAAGTATCTCTTAGATTAGGGGTTTCTGACCATTCTACCTATCCCTCATGCACGTTCACAAAGGGGATATTTATTCAAAAATAGTCAAAATTAAACTAGATAAATGTTGTGGCATGGTAGTGGGCCTCGTGCCTATTATTTTGGAGGTCACTGGTTCAAATCCACCTATGTCCTTGCGAACTGCGCATGAGAGATAAGCTCTGTCATTTCGACAATGCCACCCAATTTTCTTTTCGGATAGGATAGCATTAAAATCACTAGAAATCAAAAAGAGAGAATTAGGAACATCCGACATCTCTTTCTTAATGTTATCCCATAATTTTTTTTATCAAGGATGTCATGAGGGCCATATACATTATCGATAGGATAGCGTTAAAATCACCAAAAATCAAAAAGAGAGAATCAAGAACATCGACATCTCTTTCTCAATGTTATCCCATAAATGTTTTTTTATCAAGGATGCCATGAGGGTTGTATACATTACAGAGAAACGAAAAAAATTAGAGTGAAAAATTTGAACTTGACACCATATTATGTATGTTGGAATATTTGTGGAGCAGAGTGATGTTAGCTTTAGAACATTTCTAAAGGATACCGAAACGACCGAATCCCCATGGGAGTTGTTGAAGAACCTTTTCCAACACTTCCATTTTTGAACCATTGGGATTTAACTTCGAATCGAGCATTTTAGATTCTTTAATCAAGAATATATCACCTTCTTGCTTAAAGATACAATGATTAAACAAGATTTTTTTGTCAAGGGCATTGAAGCCCCGACATTCCAAGAAGTAATCTTCATAGGGAGGAGGGGAGGTTAGAATCCTCTCGACCTGAATTTTTTAAAAAAACACTTATGAGATTTTGTTTACTAGAAACAACTTCGATGCGAGAGTTATCTTTGAATGATCTTATGCCAAGTTTGCTAGAGGGACCACAACATGGTGCTCCTCCCAAGCTAGACATGGGGGCCAAAACCATAACATCGGACACTGGTAGTGGGGGTCTTATTTTTCTCCTTAAGGAAAACCATCTTCATCAAACAGAGATGCTCTGATGGAGGGATTCATTCTCCATTACCCACATATTAAGTTCTTCCATAGATCCACTATAACCAACATCCATGCCTTCTCGAAGAAGACTGAGGATGTGAGAAGAGTCCTTCACAATTTTTTTGGTATTAACAAGAAGAGTGCGGGGTGTGAGGAAAGGACCAGGTGGAGGTAGGGGGTCCGATTGGGCAAGATGGGGTGAATAAGACCGAATCGGAGAAACAGAGAGGGAGATGTCACGTGGGAGGGCAGGTTTGAATCTTGGGCACCCATTTCTCCTTCAACGTGGGATTCTTAGAAAGACATTCAAAGTGTTTATGCCCCATCTATTTGTAGTGGAAGCACTTGAAAATGAACTTCTCCACTTTGACTAGTTGGGACTAGACAACCGAAGGTGAGGAAATCTTAATGATACTTGGAATCTGGGTAGAGGCATGAACCAAGATACAAACTCTAGCAAATATGGCTAGATTACCATCAAGGTTTTTTGGATCAATGTGAGAAACATGACCCAAACGATGAAATTTTTCGTGAGCAAATGGGGCTCCAATATTCCATCGAAAAGGAGTAAGGGTGGTAGACCAAATTTTCCTCAATAAAAAAGTGTTAGGATCAAAGTTAAGGATCCAAGGGCGTAGAAACAAGCTATAGTTGAGGAGATAATCATCGCAAAATAGGAGGGTTTTCACATATTGGGATTCACTTTTGAAAAGGACAAGAAATAAGCCATTGGAAAGGAAAGGGATACAAATTCCACTCCCCATTAACACTCACACATGGCACGAATGTTAATAGTTTATAACCAACGACTTGTAAATTTAGCAATAATACCTTTGAGAAGGTAATCTTTGACATTGTTAACCAAAACGACCTTAGTGCCGAGATCCACAACACATTCAAGGTTTTCACTAAAGCATTTAGAGCCGAAGGGAGGGGGAATTTTTCTGCCTAAGCCGTAAGAGGAGGAGGGAAAACCGTGAGCACTCTCCAAGTCCGCATTTTCAAAAATCCAATCAACATTAAATATTAGTGCCAAATGTTTCAATAAAATAATAAAAATTATTATAATTAATTCACAATATTTTAGTGTTATAATTTTTTTCCTATTACAAAATGGACAGTTCATGTAACGCTTCGCTAATTTTCCCGCACGAAACCCAAGAACAACCTAGAGTTAGCTAGAAAAATTAGAAATAATTTTTTTTGAAAAAAATGTGCCTGCAAAATGCTTTAAAATACAAATTTGTCACATTAATGTTTCTAAGTCACTTATATTTAATAATAATATTTTCTCCATTGTAACAAAATATTAAAACTCTCATTACATTTTAATGACTTGATTAGGCTAAAGCATGGTTTAATTTCCCCCTAAAAGTTATTTTAATAAACAATTAAATTCCACTATAGTTGAAATTTACACATTTTAATCTCAAGGGTAAAGGGGCTAATATAAATAAATACTAAAGTTATATTAATCCACAAGGTGACTAGGTTTAAAAACAATTAACAAGGTCCTCAATTAGGCATAAGGTTAGAATAATAAACACACCCCTACACCATAAAGTGACCCCTTAAAAAGTCAACCCATGTATTTTAGATTTTAATTTAAATTTTTAAATTTACATTTCTCTCACCCACTCCCCACCTAATTTTTGTAGGGATGAATCTCATCCCTTGGATGGATTCATTTGGGGCCCTTAGATGAGGGAGAAACAACTAACCCTAAAGTTTTCTTAAGAAAGCTTCTTTCTCTTTTCTTTTGACTTATTATTTCTCTTTTGTTTTGCAAGTTGTTGGTGAGGAAGGAGGAAGCCATTGAGGCTATCCTAAGCTTTTGGAAGGATCCACATGATCCATCTATTTTCTTGTTTATTTATTTATTTATACCCTTACCTAGGGTTTCAATGTATTTCATTTATTTGGTTTGGCGGCCTCTCGACCGCCTTCTTAACAACTTCAGTTCTCTATGGCTCGGCTGGATTGGACATATATAGAGTATACTCTCGACCCCCCTCTCTCTATATGGCTGTTGAAAGGGAGAGGTCATTCTCTTATGGCTATGGCCTTCGGTCGAGTGGGGACCTTAGCACATTATTTTATTATTTGTCCAAGTGGGCATATGGGTTTTCCCATTTTAAAAGAATGGTTAAATTTAGTATATTTTTTCAATTTGGGTAGAAGATAACACACACACACACACACACACACACACACACACACACACACACACACACACACACACACACACCGCACCACCCCCCCCCCCCCACACACACACACACACTAGATCGGATTTAAGGAGGGTTCGGCCCAGTGCGTGGGTACCAAAACCCGCGGCCATACTGCAAAGAAAAACACAAAGAAACAAGGTAAACATGGGTACCCCTATTTGGGGTTTATTAGCATTGAAAACTATTGGGGTGGGTCGCCACCCCACCACCCCCACCATTTCCTTTAAACCCATAGGCATGGGTCACGACTTTAACCTTATCACAACATTCCTTCTTCTTTTAAAAGTTTTTACATTTATAAATTTTGTTTTATAATACATATAAATATGTATATATATATATATATATATCATATTCTAATATTTTTTCTATGACTATAGTTTATAATAGCATACTTTTTATTAATATAATAATATTAATAGTATATTAATATTAATATATTATCATATTAATAAGTCCATCAATATTAATAATATTTTATTATTAATAATATTTAAGATATTAGCATTACTATCAAAATAAAAATGAAATGTAGATAGTAATATGGGTAAGTTAAAAGCTTGCATTAACACTTTCTTTTCTAGCCCATTTGGTAAACATTATATAGAAGGTAAAAGAGAAAACATTTCATTTCCCTTAAGAATTTTGTAGTAGAATTAGAATAATTTTTAATTGAGAATTACATACTAGAATTAGAAATTAGCCTACTTCATTGGCCAAGTAAAAGACAATTTAAAACTTAAGTTCTCTCCATCTACTTGAATAACTTTAAAATTTCTTTCCACCACTATAAGAGAATGAACAAATATAACTTTTTTCACTACTCTATAAGTTTCATGTAATAAAAAAGAAGTAACTATTTATTTCCTTTTACAAACTACAAATTCCAACCATTCTCACAAACAATTATGTTAGGTTGTGGAGCCTGTTTTCATGTGAGAAAGTGTTGAAGACTGTACACTAAGAGTACTGTACACTTTCCATAGTTGTCTCTCAGAGTTTGGGGCACAACCCCGAGAATTTTTTTTTGGCCCTTAAAACGTGCCCGATATATCGGGAAATATTTTTTTCTCATATGGGCAGGATTTTTGACCCATAGGTTTATGGGACAGTTTTGGCCCATGGTTTTGATACCTGATTTTGTAAAACTACTTAAGTAGTTTTCTACTTATATGGTTTTATGCATATGGTAGGTATAATGTAACATTGTAGATGTGTTTTGAATTCGGGTGTGAATTCTATAGAGTTTGTTGAGCATAGTTCCAAATAGATCTAGGTATTGTATTAAGAGAGTGGTGGGTATTAATAAAATTTGAGCAAGTGATTCTTGGTGACGTAGCCTAAATTGGGTGAACCACGTTAAATACCGTCTTTTTGTGTTGTGTTATTTTATTCTGCACTTTTATTTGAGATCTTAATATTTTTGCATATTAGTTTCTACTGTTGCATTATGTTAGGAATTATTCCACATATTTTATCCCTTATTTCCTAAAAAATTATAACAAGGTTTTCAATAAGTTTTAGAATAAGAACTACTAACTTTCTAATAATATCTACACACTTATATGAGATAACAAGCCAAGTGAAAAGAGGAATAATTTGTTTTTCCTTCAACTTCATTTTCCATTTTAATTCATTTCTTTACATACTACAATTTGAGGAGAAAGTAAATTATACAATTCCTCAATGAGCTTCCTTCAAAATAATAATACAACTTGGTAAATGAAACTTACAATGCAACATTTTAAAAAAATACAATACTACAAGTCTTCCACCTCAAGTGGGAATAACAAGAAGGTTTTATCACAAGGAAGGATTTCTTTTGGACATCAACAAATGATCCAAGTTTCACATCATCAATAAGAGCTCCACCATGTCTTCACTTGATCCACAACTAAAAAAGGGAGAGGCAACACTCTCCACCCAACCAATAATCCAATGAGGAGAAGAAGTTATCCTCCTCATTGGCCCCCGAGCCCCAACCACAATGCAATAAAAGGTGGATCCAACTCATGGCAAAAATACAAGCTTCCACATCACAATACAAAGATTTCACAGCCATACCAAAAGACAATCAACACAAATTACAATCACAAGAAGGAAGCTAACAAAATATACAAGGCTTCAAATACAAGCCAATGGAGAAAAGAGCTATGGGGAGATCACTTATGCCTCCCAATGGGAATTAGGTTCCCACCTTAAAACCCTCCAATATACATCTCAAAACCCCTACACAACTCTTATGCCTCCCTCCCTACTATCTCTTATGTCTCCCTCATAAAAACTAAGTAAGAAATGCAAGCATTTTCTTGTCCAAGGTGGGGCACCCAATCAAAATCCCTCCAAGAAATGAAATAAACTCTTATGCATCCCTACATATAATATCCCCATATCCCTCTCCCACACCATACTTAGGCCATCTACCCAAGGACCCAACAAGCATACCAAAACACTCAATAACATACACATATACATAAGTAAAAGAAAAACAATAAAACAAGGGTATAACTCCTACCTTTCCATGGTAGAGATTGATCCAAGAGTCACCCACCAAGCTTATTCAAGCCCAAAATATCACCAAAAATCTCCAAAAATCCACAAGCACTCCAAAATCCTCCAACTCCAAAAATGCAAGAGCACAAAAAGAAATGAAGTAACCCCCAAACAAGCAAAAGAACTTGAATAAATAGAAAAGGGAGAGAGGAGGGTGAGGTGGCTCCATGTAGGATGCCACATCACTCATCCTCAACTCCACCTCACAAGTCAAACCTCAACCCCAATGCACAATAAATTGGTGGGTGAGAGGAATGAAAACCTCTTACACACACAATCCAAACCCACACCCCCTAAGGAAAACTTTAAAGCCCATGTAAGAAAATTGCAATAAATGCCACTTTTGTCTTACAAAACACATAATGGGGTCTATTTTTGACCCCCAAATCCATAGGTAGGGTTGGTATAGTAATTTAAGAGGTGTGAGACAAGTTTAACTTGTCCCACAAGCCTCCAAAATTGGCCCTTAAGGTCAAATCCGAATTTCCAAGATGAGGTAGAGTGTACAACACTCAAGATCACAAGCACTCAACTTACAACACATAACCCAAAGAGCCATATAATATAATAAATGAATTCTTTTGTCCCATCCATAATTAGTTTAGTAACATGATTAATTTACTAATCTAGACACAAATTAAATAATTAATAAAAGGAGAATACATCACTATAAAATCACATACTAAAATTAAATAAAAGAAATATAAAAGAATAACACACAAGCCCCCTTGGTCACAATTGGAGGTAATCCCCCATGGGAAACCCCTAAAAACAATTCAAACACATGCAACAACATAACACACGTTGCCATGGTGACCATTGTTGAATTCATCTAACATTCCAATGTGGTTGGTATCTAATCCCCCCATTGTTTGTTGTGATATGTTTACCTGCAAAACACATAATACCTCCTTCGGCCTCATGGCCACATCAAAACATCCAAGATAAAATATACAATATAAATCCATAATCATCTACATATGAATCAAATCATCATCTAGGAAAGTAATGTTATCATTTATAATTTCTAACAACATCTCGATTCTACATTTCATCAATATCAATAGGATCACAAGATTAGTTCAATTGTTAAGGTCTACTCTATATGACGAAAATATCGCATGTCAAAAATATATAACTATGTCAACAACATATCATCATCAATATAAAATGTCTCTAAATAATCCACAAACATCATACTATGAATTGAAATCCAACAATAGTCCAAGTATCTCTATCATTTAGCATTATGCTAAGTCAAAATGATACCATAATATCCATAAGTATAGTCAACAGTATCAAAATCAATAAGTAATAAGTGTCAAAGGGAAGTGGGCACTACATCCCCTCCCCTTAGACTTGAATTCCTCCTGGAAGTCACTGGAATAGGTGTGGAAACTAGACTCGTAGCAATGTAGCATCCTCCCATGTAGCAACAGTCTCATCATACTTGTCCCACTTTGGACTCAAACCTAGTCAATCTCTCTACCTTGAAGGCCCAGGGTCCTATGCTCTAAAATACGGATGGGCTCCACCATCACCTACCCTTGATCCTACACCTGCAATGAGGTCTAATATAACACATGAGAAGGATCTGCAATATACCTCCTAAGTACATAAACATGAAACACATCATGGACACGAGACAAGCTAGGTGGCAACACTAGACGATAGGCCAAAGGACCAATATGCTCCAAGATCTCAAAGGGACCCAAAATCTAGGAGAAATCTTAGAACCTTTTCCATAATGGATAGGGCTCTTATGTGGTCTTGACACAAAGAAACACCTTTGTGCCCACCTCAAAACTACGATCTGTCCTATGTTGATCCACATACTTCTTCTACCTGTCTTGCGCCTCCTGCAATCTCTACCTGATCATAACAACCTACTACTCCATGTCCTATAGTAATCTGGTCCAAGAGAAACCCTATCCTCTAACCTATCCCAACTTAGAGGTGTCCTGCACTCTCTGCCGTATATTCCTAAAAAGTAGCCATGTCTATCAATTTTTGAAAACTATTATTGTAGGCAAACTCCACCAAGTACAAATACTCCTCCCATCTCAACTGATGATACATAACTTACATCTAAAGTATGTCCTCCAAGATTTGATTCACCCGCTTAGTATTTTCATCTCTGCTCTCAAGGTGATAGGCTATGCTGAAATTGATTTTCTTCCCAAGAGCATACCGCATGGTAGTCCAAGAAGTGGGAAGTGTACAAAGGATCGTGGTCGCAAATGATCTTCCGTGGAATCCCGTGCAATCTTAAAATCTTATCAAGATATACCCGTGCCACTACACTATCTGTGTAGATGGTCTTCACTTGAGAAAAATGAGTCACTTTCATCAATTAATCCACTATGACCATGATGGCGTTGTGGTGGTATCTCGACGTCTGTAACCCAACTATAAAGTCCATGGAAATGGTGTCCCATTTCCACTCTGTATGGCGTGAGGAAAGAGAAGGCTAGCTGGATGCTAATGCTCGACTTCACCTTCTGACACTCTAAACAATGTGACACAAATTGAGCCACGTCTCTCTAAAGTCCCCTCCAATGGTACAACTATCTCAAGGTGGTGTGCATCTTCTTCACCCCGGATGGGCTGAATAAGGTGCACGATGAGCCTCTGTCAAAATGTCCTATCTCAAGCCTCCATCTCTAGGAACATATATCCAACCTCTATGTCTGAGAATGCCATATTCCTCTAATGAAAATCCATCAAATATTCCCTCAAGGGGTCTCTTGAGACTCAATCTATGCTCTAGCTGCAAGGTAGAAGCTATCGTGAGGAAGCTGCTACAAAATCCTACTCCACAAATTTGTACCCATCGAAGTATCCATAGTCACATGTCTCTGTATACTAGAGGCATCTCAAAACCACATTTTACTTCCATTTCACATGCTCTATTTCCATGTTGTACTCACAAAGCAACTCCATCCAACACCGCCGACGAGCGTTGAGATTGGGTTGCGTGAAGAGGTGGTGAAGACTCAAGTGATCAGTCTTGAGTGTGAATCTCCAGCCAAGAAGGAAGTGTCTCCACTACACCAAGGCGTGCATAACTATTGCAAGCTCATGGTCATGAGTTGGATAATTGAGCTCATAATCCTTGAGTTTGTGAGACTCAAATGTAACTACTCTACCCTCCTACATAAACACACCTCCAAGTCCTACCAAAGAAGCATCCGTGCAAACGAAGAACTCACCCTGAGGGTCTCAGGTATTACAAGAATAGGTGCTGATGTGAGGCATTCCATCACTTTATTGAAGGCCTAGACACATCTGTCTAACCATAGGAAAATTTTCCTTTCTCCCGAAGGGAAGTGATGGGGTGCGCAACACAAGAAAATTCCTATAAAAATCTCTTGTAATATCCTCGCCAAAGCACATGAAGCTGCGCACCTCGGGCCACACTATTGGGTCTTGGCCAATCCATAATAGCTAAAATATTGGAGGGATCGACTATGATACCTTCCCTAGAAATGATGTGTCCTAAATACTCGCACCTATATCTGAAAGAACGTACACTTATCCAGGTTATCATAAAGATGTTGCTCATGAAGACACTGAAGAACATGGAAAAGGTGCTCCTCATGCTCCTCACATGTACACAAGTAAATCAGAATTTCACAATGGAAAATAATCACAAAGTGATCCAAAATGTCCGAACACTCCATTCATCAAGATCATGAACACTGCTGGGAGCATTTGTCGGACCAAAAGGCACTACCGTGAACTCATAAAGGCCATATCTCATACGAAAGGTGGTGTTTTGAATATTTTCCTCCGTGATCCTCGATTGATGATACCTCAACTTAAGATCTATCTTGGAGAAAATTATGGCCCCCTTTAATCTAATCAAATAAATCATCAATGCGCGGAAGGGGGTAATGATTCTTGATCGTTACTTTGTTCAGCTAGTGATAATCAATACACAAATGTAGAGATCTGTCCTTCTTCTTTACAAAAATCACCGGTGCACCCTAAGGGGATACACTAGGAAAAATTAGGACTTTCTCCGTAAGGACTTCAGCTCAAACTTGAGCTTGCATATCTCAAGGGTAGTCATCTGATAAGGTGCTCATGAGATAGGCTCTGCTCCAAACTAAATCTATGTGAAAATATATCTCATGTGGGGGTGGTAACCCCGGTAGCTCCCCTAGAAAGACATCAAAAAATATCTCAAGATGTGATGGTCATCAAGAGATGGCCCACTAGACTCATCCTTAGATCTTTCACTAACCGTAATAGCATACATCTAGCAACCTCATCACACACACTGCTTTAGCTACATAACAGAAATAGTGCGGATGGAAATGAGCCTCCTAACTCTTGCTATCACTGACTCAACTCCTAGATCATCTTGTACATGATATAGTCTTATGGTAACAATCCACTCTGGCTCTGTGTGCAGATAACCAATCCATGCCTAAGATGACTCCATATGAACCCAACGGAAGGATACAAAGATATGAGGTAGTGGTGAAGGGTCCCAAATCCACTACATACTCCTTAACTAAGGAGTCTACATAGATTTTTTCTCCATAAGCCATCTCGACATCCCAACTAAGAACCTACCTAACTACCACCAACCTACAACGCTCTACTAAGGATGGTGCAATAAATGAATCAGATGAACCAGAATCAAATAATATAGAGGTGGGAATACCACCAATGCTACCTGTAGTCTCTATCACGGTACTCTGGTGCTCACCGCCACGGTTCTTGATAACACGTAGATCTAATGGATATGTCCTATGTCGCCAACCGTAGGCTCTGAAATATGAACCTTACCCTTGTTACTAGGATTCTATGGGAACTCTCTCCAATGATGTCTAACAATGCCATAACCATAACAACTGCCTAGTCCTCTCCAATGAGATGTAGCTCTAGCCGGTACTCTAGAGGTCTGTGCTGTGGATCTTGACGATCCGGCTATGGACTGTTGAGGTCTCTACTGATGAGCTCCTGCTAATTGAGCTCTCGGTGCACCCTGTGTCCTAATGGGACCCCTAGGAGGAGGCCCCATACTCCATCCCCTCTGAGCATCAAATATCTGAGTAGGTTTGAATGGTGGACGAGTTTGCTGCTGCTACTACTGAGGTGGCTGCTTGTGGTGGCTTGAATGAAGACTTTGCAGAACCATGTCCACCACAAGGAGGAGGGGTTGACCCCCTGACCTACTATCCTATATCTACTATATGCGGCTCACACTCTATCTTTGGATTGCTTCATCTTCCCCTCGTGTCTCCTCTGTAATATAGGCCTTCTCCACAGCCTCTGCTAAGGTCTGTGGGTAGTGAATGCACACCGCACCTCCCAAATCCAAATTTAGGCCCCTCATGAACTTGTGAATCTAGAATTGCTCATCCTACATATAGTCGATATATTGGGGTAGGTCCAGAAATCGACTCTCATACTCAGCTACAGTCATAGATGCCTGACGGAAGTTGTGGAACTTGTCTATCCTCTACTAAATAAACCTCCGATAAATACCTACTCCTGAACTACTCCTCAAAGAGCTCCCAGTAACTGTCTCTGAGTCAACATGGATATTTTTCTCCTTGGTCCTCCACTAGACACCTACTCCATCCCTCAGAAGATGGATTGCAACACGAGCTTTTGTGTTGCTAGTACAAGGGCAGAGCTTGAAGCATCCACTCAAGCTCACCAACCAAGCCTCTACCTGAAAACCACATGTATCTCCAGAATAGTGAGATGGTCGTAGCTTCAGGATCTCCCTGATATGGTCTAGAAATTGATGACTAATGACCCCTAGGTCTCTTTGCATGCTCCTCCCTCTTCCTAGGGCTCCGAGATCTATCCATGTGTCCTGAAATCCTGTCTCCATGCCCCCTTTGTGGTGACTCTGCCCTAGCCAACTCCACACGGGAGTCTCTTCCCTATGCTCCTCGTTGTGTTGAGGAGATGTACGAGCCTCAACTGATGGCTCCCTATCCTGTCTAGCAAGTCATCCTCCTAAGGACCCTCCGCGTATAGTGACATTGACGTCCTGAAGCGTCTATAAAATATGAGGTAGAATGGCCGCTACTACCTGATCTGGAGGTGAAAAGTCTAGATCTACGTGTAAGAACCCCTCGTCTAGTCTCGCGCCTCCTGCACAAACCAAGGTGAGAGTTAGTTCATCATTCTAGGTTTTTATTTTTAGTTTTCTACGTTTACTACAATATACAATTATCAGACAATGTTTTTTTATAGGTCTAAAAGAAATATTTGTGTAAGGTTAAATGTTCATGTCTTGTGTTTTTCCAGTGTGCCCATGGGTCCAAAATTTGAACACATGGCTCTGGTGCCAAGTGTAACACCCGCTAATTTTCCAGCGCGAAACCCAAGAACAACCTAAAGTAAGCTAGAAAAATTATGAAATATTTTTTTTGAAAAATATGTGCCCACAAAAGGTTCCAAATACAATTGTCACATTAATCTTTCTAAGTCACTTATATTTAATAATAAAATTTTCTCCATTTAAGAACAAAATATTAAAACTCTCATTATGTTTTAATGACTTGATTAGGCTAAAGCATGGTTTAATTTCCCCCTAAAAGTTATTTTAATAAACAATTAAATTCCACTATAGTTGAAATTTACACATTTTAATCTCAAGGGTAAAGGGGCTAATATAAATAAATACTAAGTTATATTAATCCACAAGGTGAATAGGTTTAAAAAAATTAACAAGGTCCTCAATTAGACATAAGGTTAGAATAATAACACACCCCTACACCATAAAGTGACCCCTTAAAAAGTCAACCCATGTATTTTAGATTTAAAATTTAAATTTTAAATTTAAATTCCTCTCACCCACTCCCCACCTACTTTTTGTAGGGATGAATCTCATCCCTTGGATGGATTCATTTGGGGCCCTTAGATGAGGGAGAAACAACTAACCCTAAATTTTGCTTAAGAAAGCTTCTTTCTTTTCTTTTGACTTATTATTTCTCCTTTGTTTTTACACGTTTTTGGAGAGGAAGGAGGAATCCATTGGAGGCCATCCCAAGATTTTGGAAGGATCCACATGATCCATCTATTTTCTTGTTTATTTATTTATTTATACCCTTACCTAGGGTTTCAACGTATTTCATTTATTTGGTTAGCACATTATTTTATTATTTTTCTAAGTGGGCATATGGGTTTGCCCCATTTTAAAAGAATGGTTAAATTTAGTATATGTTTATATGTATATATATATATATACATTTTGTGAAATTTCATATTAATATAAACCCACAATAATGATACACACATGGTATTACACACACACACACACACACACACACACACACACACACACACACACACACACACACACACACACACACACACACACACACACACACACGATCAGGATTTAAGGAGGGTTTGGCCTGTGCGTGGTACCAAAACCTCTTGGCCATACTGCAAAAGAAAAACACAAATGAACAAGGTAAAACATGGGTACCCCTGTTTGAGGTTTATTAGCATTGAAAACTATTGGGGTGGGGTCCACCCCACCCCCCCACCATTTCCTTTAAACCCATAAGCATGGGCCACGACTTTAACCTTATCACCGCATTCCTTCTTCTTTTAAAAGTTTTTACATTTATAATTTTTTTATAATACATATAAATACATATATATATATATATATATATATATATATATATATATCATATTATAATAATTTTTGATGACTATAGTTTATAATAGAATAATTTTTATAAATATAATAATATTAATAGTATATTAATATTAATATACTATCATATTAATAAGTCCATCAATATTAATAATATTTTATTATTAATAATATTTAAGATATTAACATTACTATAAAAATAAAAATGAAATGTAGATAGTAATATGGAAAAGTTAAAAGCTTGCATTAACACTTTATTTTCTAGCCCATTTGGTAAACATTATATAGAAGTTAAAAGAGAATACATTTAATTTCCATTAAGAATTTTGAAGTAGATTTAGAATAATTTTTAAATTTACATACTAGAATTAGAAATTAGCCTACTTCATTGGCCAAGTAAAAAGACAATTTAAAACTTAAGTTCTTTCCATCTACTTGAATAAGTT
This sequence comes from Taxus wallichiana var. yunnanensis, assembly GCA_018340775.1. Classification (NCBI taxonomy): domain Eukaryota; kingdom Viridiplantae; phylum Streptophyta; class Pinopsida; order Cupressales; family Taxaceae; genus Taxus; species Taxus wallichiana. The sequence continues at coordinate 248,784,223 of CM031241.1, forward strand.
TAAAATTTCTTTCCACCACTATAAGAGAATGAACAAATATAACTTTTTTCACTACTCTATAAGTTTCATGTAATACAAAAGAAGTAACTATTTCTTTCCTTTTACAAACTACAAATTTCAACCATTCTCACAAAAATTATAACAAGGTTTTCAATAAGTTTTAAAATAAGAACTACTAACTTTCCAATAAGATCTACACACTTATATGAGATAACAAGCCAAGTGAAAAGAGGAGTAAGGTGTTTTTCCTTCAACTTCATTTTCCATTTTAATTCATTTCTTTACATACTACAATTTGAGGAGAAAGGAAATTATACAATTCCTCAATGAGCTTCCTTCAAAATAATAATACAACTTGGTAAATGAAACTTACAATGTAACATTTATTTTTTTTTTAAATACAATACTACAAGTCTTCCACCTCAAGTGGGAATAACAAGAAGGTTTTCTCACAAGGAAGGATTTATTTTAGACATCAAAAATGCTCTAAGTTTCACATCATCAACAAGAGCTCCACCATGTCTTCACTTGATCCACAACAAAAAAGGGGGAGAGGCAACACTCTCCACCCAACCAATAATCCAATGAGGAGAAGAAGCTATCCTCCTCATTGGCCCCCGAGCCCTAACCACAATGCAATAAAAGGTGGATCCAACTCATGGCAACAATACAAGCTTCCACATCACAATACAAAGATTTCACAACCATACCAAAACACAATCAACACAAACTACAATCACAAGAAGGAAACTAACAAAATATACAAGGCTTCAAATGCAAGCCAATGGAGCAAGGATCTATGGGGAGATCACTTATGCCTCCCAATGGGAATTAGTTGCCAACCTTAAAACCCTCCAATATACATCTCAAAACCCCTACACAAATCTTATGCCTCCCTCAAGATCCTCTTATGCCTCCCACATTCTCTTATGCCTCCCTACTATCTCTTATGTCTCCCTCATAAAAACTAAGTAAGAAATGCAAGCATTTTCTTGTCCAAGGTGGGGCACCCAACCCAAATCCCTCCAAAACATGAAATAAAATCTTATGCCTCCCTACATATAAGATCCCCATAGCCCTCTCCTACACCACACTTAGGCCATCTACCCAAGGACCCAACAAGCATACCAAAACACTCAATAACATACACATATACATAAGTAAAAGAAAAATAATAAAACAAGGGTATAACTCCTACCTTTCCATGGTAGAGCTTGATCCAAGAGTCACCCACCAAGATTCTTCAAGCCCAAACTATCACCAACAAGCTCCAAAAAATCCATGTTGATCGAGAACATTTGATAGAACTCACACAAGAGGTCCGCGCGGGAAAGCAGGCCAGGTTTAAGGGCACAAATGTACATAGGAATAGCACATGCGCGTGAGGGAAAGTTCAACATTCAGGACTTAGACTATTTTGAGCATGAAGACCTATTTTTAGAAGATGGCATGCGAAACACCCCAACGATGCAGGGATGTGTGCGTCACACATTGTCTATCTTTAGAGGATTGAATCGAAGCGTTTTACATGTAGACGAGCTAAGAATATGATTGTCACTTCAGTTAATTGTAAGAAGTCTATAGATAGCACACTTACATGTGTGGCTATGTATGTAAACAACGCGTGGGCTATGAATAACATGCGGCCTATTTTGGAATAGAGAAGCTATGAAGGACAAGTCCCCACCCTATATACATGATGCAAATCACATAGATAGAGATATAAAGAGATAAACAACGGGATTATTTTCGGATCCATACACACATTGGTATAGAATGCCATTATTGTAAGGAGCTTATGTGTTTATTAATAGATGGAAGTTATTGGCTGAATCTAAGTGTCATTCTTGTGTGTAATCAAGTAGTGCATGTTCTTGATTCAATCATGATTATTGTTTAAACTTGTTCTTTCATAAATCTAAATATGGTATGCATTGTAGAATGATGGATTAGTTATGGATCTATTTATTCATTCATAACGTTAGCATCCTGCTACAACAACCCTAAAGAGGGACCTAGTACCTTTGCATGCTTCGGGTGAGCGCTCAGTCTAGGTTGAGTGATGTGCCAGCGTGACTAGGGTGTTATCTAGTAAATTCTAGGCTTCATCATTGGTTATGTTTCAAGGGACTCCATGGACTCTTTTTCAGATTGTTTTCGAGGATGGTTCACGATGAAGACGTACTTTTAACTCTAGCAAGTATTGAGGAGTGTATACATGATCTAGAGGAAGAATATGCAGGTGCATTCTAGCAAAGGATTTGAGTTTAACGCATGCACTTGGGTAGAAAATAATATGTATGACAACCTATATGAGTTTTTTTTTCCATCTTTCCAAGTAGAACTATATGAGTGGCTTACTTGCTTATTCATCTCGAGTGGAATTGGAGGTATCACGCACTTACCGACACATAGGAAGAGTTTCAGACCTTTATGATGCTGATTTAATCTAGACTTTCATTGTGGACTATGATGGTTTCATACGTGGTGTTCAAAATAGTTATATTTTGGAATATTCAATTTTGACGTATTCCTTCCTGGAGGTAATTGAATTCTAGTTTTTACGGTATCCTAGAGGAACATATTTGTAAGGCATTCCCCTGGCGATCAAGATCTTGATGGTAACTTTGAACCTGGAGAGTAAACCAATGGCTAAATAAACTTCACCATGTGTGAGGGCAGGAACATTTTTGGTGAAAGATGGTAGACCTAGTGGTAGAAAGGCAGAGAGAGGAAAGGTGGCTTAAGTATAATGAGGCACGTGAGAGGGAGATAGAGAAGCAACGTTTTGTTGTAGAAAGTATGGTGTTGAGGAGAGAGATGGATCGTGAAGGATTTACAGCTCACGTAGAATACATGGAGCCAGAGCATTAGGAACTCCCCATCTTGGAAAAAATGATAGAGATCCCCCCTTGGCCTCACATAGAAGTGTGCCAACAGAGACTACTTGGGCCGCGGGTACACATCTTAATCCACTTGGTGACCTAGCCCTTATGCTTGGTTTTCCAGTATCTAGTATGACAAGTAATCAACAAGTGAGTTTGTGAGGTAAGAGAGCAAGTACATCAATGTCGGGATAGACGAATTCAATGTTATTCATAGGTGTGTTTTTAGGTGCATCATCCACATAGAACATAAGCACGCCGAATGTTGGATTCACTTATGGAAGTGGAACTACCTCACAAACTGTAGGGGTTCAATATAGTACTATTGTTGGAGCATAGAGGAGTACATCTACCGGTCCTATTCCAACTACTTGGTGGGGAGTCAAGAGGTATAGGTGGTTCTAATTCCAAAGTGGATCGGTGGTTCTGGAGGCATAGGAAACATAGAAGGTTTTGAGATCAAGTGTGGTCAAGGTCTACAAGTAACCACAAAACATTTATATGGATGTCTCTTCATCTTCTAGAGTATAGAGGCATAGAGGATGTTGCTTTGAGCATGTGCACGTGTGTGAAATCTTATAGTGTGCGAAAGGATCACGACTCGACGAGAGCACAAGGAAAGTCAATTTGCTACTACTTGCAAGGATGAGCACACATAGTTATAGGAAGTTTGACCCTAATTAAACTTGTGTGGATTATGTAACGTTGAAGGATGCTTTCTAAAAGATTTCTATATCCCAGATTTGAGAAGAAAAGTATCAACGCGCTCAAAGATATCAAGCAAGGCACTCACGAGAGTGTACGTGAGTATGATACCCACTTTAAGACACTTATATCTAATATTTCTTATGATATTCATGTCAGCCAACATGCACAATGATTCGTTGGAGGATTGATTACACCATTCGAAAGTGCACTTTGTCACATAAGCCATAGACGATCCGAGCTACGTAAAGCACTAGAAGTAGCTTTAGCATGCTTTGAGGAAGTTGGGAGCATTGACACCGGTGTCTAGTCCATTCTTAGAGGCAAAGATTGTAGATATGGCCAAACAGTTAGAGAAGCTATCAGCAAATTCAGCCCATGAAATGTGCTCAAGAATTTGGTGTACATATTGTGAAGTAGAAGGTCACACCAAGGATAGTTGTCCTCACAAAATAGTATGCTCATTATTGTTGGATTGTGAGATATTTCATTTGAGTCATGATGTGAATCACTTTGTCCTTTGTTATAACGTGTGATAAGGAAGAATGTATCCAGCTTTTACAAAATTTATAGGTCCATAACCCATGATACTGAGGATTGTCGATTGATTGGTAAGATCCAGGATGCTATAGACATTGGGGTACAACAGACAAGTGTAATAGATAATTCTAAGGGTAAGAATGAGAACCAGGATTAGGATCATAATCAAATGTGCTATGACAAGAATGAGGGCCATTTTAAAGGAGGTCATGGAAGAGGACGTGGATATCATGGTGGATACGGAGGATGAGGTTGTGGTAGTAGAAGAAGAAGCAAGTTTCCTCAAGGAACGTGCTATACATGTGGATCCCCTGATCATTATAGGTGTGAATGTCCCAAAAATGTTACATGTTCTTTTTGTGGAAAGAATCATAGCTATGAAGAGTGCCCAGACTTATATGAGCATTTGAGTAAGCAACATAAGCAAGAAAACAAAGGCACCATGATGGTTAACATCCAGCATGCGGTGTGAAGATCAATGGATTCCCGAGATAGCACCAGAACATGAGGCCTTAACTATAAATATTACCATACCCGGCAAGAAGACACACAAGAGAGGTATCGTCTCTAGAAGCCTACAATCGCCAACAAGGAGGTTTTCATGTAAGGTACCTAGATCCAGCTCATCGAAGGTGGTTTATCGGATACCATGGAAGTGCTAAGGATTCTTCAGGGTGAAATACACTACTTAAAGGAGCAAAATAATGCATTAGAGACAATCCAAACTGATATCGATGATCTGAGATAAGTATGAAAAATGTTGTGCCGGAGAACATCATCCCAATATAAGGAAGTTTGTTAAAAGGGAACACTCAGCGCGCAAGTATTGAGACAGGACAGTAGATCCTGCATGAAAATCTTCCCCCCGATAGCATTGACTATGACAACAAAATTACTCTAAATGTTGTTGTGGATGGATGGTTGTTGAGCAATATTATGATAGATACAGGTGTGGAAGTAAATGTGCTTATATTAGATGCATGGGTACTGTTAGTGCAAAATCACAACACCCCCAAATGAGTTATGGATATGCTTTTCTAAGGCAGGGTCATTTGGTGTGATTTGCATAACATTGGATCATTCCCCAAGCTATGGGACTTGCAAATGGGAATGATCCTCCAGAGAAGGCTGGTTCCTCTTCCTAATCCTAACACTAAACTACTTCTAAGGAAGGAAATGTGACTATCTACTCCTAATCTAATAATTCCAAGGGACCAGGAGAGAGAGAGAGCATGAAAATAAAGAAATCCTACACTATAGAGGTGATAACACCGAGAAAAGGAACTGCTTGATCACAAACCCAACTGCCTAAAATGGAGAGAGGTGAGAAATGGAGAGGATGGAAAGATGCATCACAGACCAAGGATAAAGTTCACACAGAACACCATTTCAAACCCCTTAAACACAGCTCCCAAAACCTATAATGGACATCAGAGATATGCACAATATACCTTGCAATGGTGAGAGGTGAGAAGAGACAACAAAATGAGCAAAGGATGGACAAAACACATCACGAAACAGATTTTATTGCTCCAGAGTTCACACAGTACACCATTAATGGGCAAGAGGCAAGAAAATTCCATTACAAAGCTAAGGGAGGAGGCTTAAACTCCACATTTGACCCTAGAGAAGAAAGAGAGAGGGGGCAGGAAGAAGAATGAACAACCCTTTACAATGAATCCTGCCCCTGTATTTATAGATTTGATTAGAGAGAAGAAAGAGAGAGGGAAGCGGGAAAAGTGGGTTGAAGCTCAACCACTGTGTTAATGCTTCTGATAAAATATGCCCCAAATCCATCTTTACTGCATGATTCCTTGATTTGGCACCTTGAAAGAAGAGGAAATGATGGAAATAGATCGAATCCGATCTTGGTTGTTGAGACAAATGGATCTTGCATTGAAGGCCCGAAGATGTTTCCTCCATTTTCCTTTACCTAACCTCCTCAAATTAAAGTCTCAGACCTCCATGGCATAGGTGAGGCCGAGATCTTTCCAATGGTGTCAGATTTGTAATATTTTGAGCCCTGAGTCGAAAGATATGCCCCTTCAAAGTTTGTATTAGGTCCATACAAATGGGTGGGAAAACCAATTTGAAAAATAGGCCCTTTCTTTAATGTGGGACATATGGCAGCTAGATTAGGGAAAAATCAGGTTTGCGGGCTCAGAATTTATCTTTTCCCCTTTTTTCGTGAGAATCACAAAATCTAGAAAAATCCCATGGCCCCACTACTCCGCTTGGACACGTGGCACCCTTTTGTTGGTTGGGAGGTGCACTCCAATCTTTTCCTTTGTGCCATTTTGTCAAAAGGAAAATTTTCACCTTTTCCTCCGACTCCCCACTTTGGCTTTGACTCGGGCTCAAATGTTGACTTTTTCCCTCTTGGAGTTACGGGCCATTTTGTAACTTTTACCCTTTTTGTGATAACAAGGGGCAAAGAATCAAATTTTCCCCCGATGCCCACTTTCCTCTGGGACACACATCACATTTGGAAATCATTTTAAAACCCTTTATCTATTCAATCCTTGAATCAACACCATTTGGACACTTGGCAGCCTCCACTGCCTTGGGCTATGTATTGAAAATTCAACTGACTCTACCCCTTTCTGATATAACATGTGAAGCCACCACGCTTGCTTGCAAACCTGATTTAAAATTTGCCTTTGTAGGAGTGTCAAGTTGACACTTGGCAGCCTCTATAGGTCTGTGGACTTTTCAACGGCCCCTCTTATCTTTTGGGACTCTCTAAGCTACGTGGCGATCTCGCTCATTTGGGTCTCCGCCTTTGGACCAACTCTTGGAAATGCGCCAGGATGACACTTGGCACTCTCCACTTGCACATTCATACTTAGCCACTTTTGAGGCCTGCCCCGTCTACCTTTGACTCTATTTGACCACTTGAACCTACCTCCGTTCCCTTCTCACCTGGAGAATGTGGAGATGCGGCGCTTGTTTGAGCCTCTCTCTTTGGATTCATCTTTGGAGGAGTGCCGTTAGGACACGTGGCTTCCTCCACTTACTTCTCCATACTTATTTAGTTTTAGAATCTTTCCCGAACTGTTTTCGAGCCTTGAAAACTTTGGATCCTTTCCATTTTTCCTTTCTTTCTCCTGGCCTCTCTTGTGGCATTGCCCCTTCTTCTCTGACCTTGTAATTCCATTGTTGAATCTGCATGAAGCTTGTAAAATAGATTTAAGACACGAAACGGCTTGACATAGTCATTTTATTCACATAGGGTCGTTTAATCATTCTTTTCCCCTGCCACTCCATTGTTGAGTCCTCCCTCGACCCTTTAAATAGATTTAAGATATGGAAACACTTACAAGAACTTTTCTTCTATTTCTTCTTGTGCAGGGTCAAATTTTGACTTTCTCGGGCCTCTGTTTTCACTTTTCCTAGTTTTAGAACTCGAGCTCATGGGTTTGAATCACTTCCCTTCATGTTTTCTTTATGTGTAGGATTTTTCTGACCAAATTTTTTGGGGGAAATTTGGGATAACAATTTGGTGACTCACGGGACATTTGCTTGCTAGATGAAGAGACTAGTGGCCTTGAAGCATCCATTGGGCATGGAGTCTACTTGATAAACATGAAAATGATCTGAAATTATAAGTCTGATCCTTGAGCCACTACGAGCCTAACTATATGCCTTTTCTATGTTTTGTCTGACCTTGAGTCTGCACTCTCAATTTTTATAAGGAAATCTTGAAAATGGAATTTCTGAGAGTAGAAAATTATTTTAACTCTGGGGCTTTCATCTATCCCTAAAATGGACTATTTTGAAACAAATTTAGTTGCTCTGCATTTGTTTTATTTGAATATGGAAACTATTATAGGTAACTATGAGTTTCCTACTAAGAATACTGAAGAGCTTGGCTTTATGCACCTTTGGAGCAATGCGAACAAAACTTATATACAAAGACTAAATCATACATGCATCAAATGAGACATGCACAGTGTGTGCATAAGCACTTCTTCTACTAGAAGCAAAGTCTACTCCTACCCTACACTAACCAGAGAGAAAGAATGCTAAACACATCTTGATATAGGCAAGGAGAAGTAGCTTCACTTTCTCAAGAGGGGCAGCCATGCAAATGATTTGACACTAAATATAGCTTTACGTGTATGAGTGAAAAGCTGACAATAAATTTGGTCCTCCACCCAAATCACCAAATTATTAATGAATAGAAAACCAATAGCTCTTTGAGTTTCTCTACATTTGGATTGAAGAGATATGACTATGATGAATCCTTGGTGCTTTGTAGCTCATCCTCATGCCCTGAAATGGGCATGACCAGATTTGGCTTCTCCTTTGGCTCCAATGAAGCCAAATACTTGATTGGGAAAGGTCTGATCCTTTGAATGTGCCCCTTGTTCTAAATTTCAACTCCAAGAATGGAGTTTTCTTGTGGACCTTCTTGGATGAATGGTGTGAGAGAGATGATGACATCCTCCTGACTTTTTCCTTCCTCCTCTTTTGAAGAAAATGGAAGATCAAGATCTTCCAACTTTGGTTCCAGAGGGCCATTATGGAGTGTAGGATTTTGCACTTGAATATCCTCCTTCATGGCAGCAGGTTCATGTGCGTGGAAGATGGATGGAGGAAAAAATGATGTGATCTCCATGGGTTCCCCATCAATCAAAAATCCTCCAAGTCGAGACAAGTAATCTTCCTCCTTGCTATCCTGCTGTAGGTGCTAAACCTCCTTCATGGTGTCCTCCTGATCTAAAACTTGTTCACCATGGTTTCCCTCTTCCTCAAACATGAATTTTGAAAGATCAAACTCTTCTCCAATATCATAGCTCGAAGGAGATGAAGTGGGAGGAAGAACTAAAGGTTCTTCTAGAGCCTACTCTACACTTGGGGCCTCTGAAACTATATGGTCCTCCTCCATTAAAGGTTCATCAATCAAATCAGTTCCTTAAAATGAAAGCAAAGAATCTTCAATGATGCCTTCTTCATCGAGTGACCTCAACATTGATTTGATCTCTCCTGATGCTCCTTTTGATGGGACTTGAAGTTGATTATTCCTCCTCCTTTCTTGGTTGTGTAGCTTGGATTAGATCATCATCCTCTTTAGGCAAAGAACCATAAACAAATCATTGATTTTATTATTTGTTCTTAATCTTCTTCTTCACTACAAACTTAGCCTCACCACCACTAGGTTCTTTAATCTTGACCTCCTATATTGGCTTGACCATTAAGGGGATCTTTGTAAACCCAAATTTGGCATCCCAAATCTTCAGATTATCTATCATTTATTTTCTATTGGGCTCCTCTTCTTGTTGTTCTCCTTGACTAGATTCTTGAGTCTCTTCCCAACATGGGCTTGGGAAAGCAAGAGGAGTGGCAGGTTGGGGTTCAACCATCTTTGTAATTGTTTGTGGTGGGAAGGGAGGTGCAACTTCTTGTTTGTTTGGAGGGGATGATTGTTTAGAAGGGAAAAGGACAGAAGAACTGAGATGAGGTGGAAGAATAGGAGATGGAGAAATGAAATCAACACTTGGGGCAAAAAGTGAGGGGCTTGACTCTTGCCTCTGTTGAAATGATAAAGATTAAGGGAGAGAAAATGAAAGGCAGGGAGCTGGTGATTGACTTACCCATTGACAAGGTTGTCCCGCACTTTGCTCATAAGCCCCAATGTCCTCAATCCACTATGTAAGCTGAGGCAACACTTCAACCATGAAGTCAAGCTTCTCTTGAGGGTTGTAATGTCTTGGAAAAGGGCCTTCCCATGGACAAGGTTCCCTGCAACCAATTCTAAATGCCTTCATTTGAGCTGTAGCTCTTGACTGAACCATGCCAATCTCCATTTTTTGGATCTTCTCCAACAGACCAACATCTTGCATTTGATTTTCTTCATTGTTTGCATACCCCTGCTCTTGGAAAGCTCCATAGCCAAACTGATTTTGGCACTGCTGCTCATAGGGGTAACCATGCTGATTTTGGATTTGCTCAAAATGTTGATTTGAAGGATTTGTAAAGCTTATTGGAGTTGGAACGTTATTGCTACTGTATAGATGTGAATTCTATGGTGGGAATGAAGTCATGATTGCAAAACTTCATGGGATTGAAGAAGATGAAGGAGATGGAAGAAATAATGGGTGGAAATGGATGGGAAGAAGGTCTACAACTCAGAGGATGGGTTGTTGACCAGATGGAGTCGCCAGATGTGCTTGAAAGTGCCTTCAAAGGCTGAAATCTTCACCAAGAGCACATTGAACCTGATGAAGTGAAGTGGTAAGGTGCTTCAGAAACTATCCCACCATGCATGCCAAAACTATTAGTGTGAAATCAAATCACCCCCAAATGAGTTATGAATCTATTTTTCTAAGGCAAGGTCATTTGGTGTGATTTGCATAACATTGGATCATTCCCAAGTCATGGGACTTTCAAATGGGAATGATCCTCCAGAGAAGGCTGGTTCCTCTTCCTAATCCTACACTAAAATACTTCTAAGGAAGGAAATGAGACTATCTACTCCTAATCTAACAATTCCAAGGGACCACGGAGAGAGAGAGATGGAAATAAAGAAATCCTACACTACAAAGGTGATAACACCAAGAAAAGGAACTGCTGATCACAAACCCAACTACCTGAAATGGAGAGAGGTGAGTAATGGAGAGGATGGATAGATGCATCATAGACCAAGGATAAAGTTCACACAGAACACCATTTCAAACCCCTTAAACACAACTCCCAAAACTTGTAATGGACATTAGAGATATGCACAGTATACCCTGTAATGGTGAGAGGTGAGAAGAGACAACAAAATGAGCAAAGGATGGACAAAACACATCACAAAAATAGATTTTATTACTCCAGAGTTCACACAGTACACCATTAATGGGAAAGAGGCAAGAAAATTCCATTACAAAGCCAAGGGAGGAGGCTTAAACTCCACATTTGACCTTGGAGAAGAAAGAGAGAGGGGGGCAGGAAGAAGAATGAACAACCCTTTATAATGAATCCTACCCCTATATTTATAGATTTGATCAGAGAGAAGAAAGAGAGAGGGAAGTGGGAAAAGTGGGTTGAAGCTCAACCACTACTGTTAATGCTTTTGATAAAATATGCCTCAAATCTATCTTTACTACATGATTCCTTGATTCGGCGCCTTAAAGAAGAGGAAACGTAAGAAATGCAGATCGAATCGATCTGGTTGTTGAGAGACAGATGGATCCTGCATTGAAGGCCCAAAGAAATTTCCTCCATTTTCCTTTACCTAACCTCCTCAAATTAAATTCTTAGACCTTCATGGCATAGGTGAGGTGAGATCTTTCCAATGGTGTCATATTTGTAATATTTTGAGCCCTGAGTCGAAAGATATGCCCCTTCAAAGTTTGTATCAGGTCTGTACAAATGGGCGGGAAAACCAGTTTGAAAAATAGGCCCTTTCTTTAATGTGGGACATGTGGTAGCTAGATTAGGGAAAAATCAGGTTTGTGGGCTCAAAATTTATCTTTTCCCCTTTTTCGTGAGAATCACAAAATCCAAAAACTCCCGCGGCCCCGCTGCTTCACTTGGACACGTGGCACCCTTTTGTTGGCTGGGGAGGTGCGCTCCAATCTTTTCCTTTGTGCCATTTTGTCAAAAGGAAATTTTCACCTTTTCCTCGACTCCCCACTTTGAATTTGACTCGGGTTCTAACGTTGAATTTTTCCCAACTTTTCCCCCGGAAATTGCGGAGGCCATTTTACAAATTTTACCCTTTTTGTGATAACAAGGGCAAAGAATCAAATTTTCCCCGATGCCCCAATTTCCTCTAGGACACGCGTTAGTCCCGCACTTGTTTGAAAACCATTTATCTATTCAATCCTTGAATTAGCACCGTTTAGAAACTTGGTAGCCTTATTTGCCTGACTTTGGGCTATGCATTGAAAATTGACACTTGCACTCTTCCTTGACTTCATACCCCTTTATGATATAACACATGAAGCCACCGTGAGCTTGCTTGCAAACCCAATTCAAAATTTGCCTTTGGAGGAGTGTTTCTTCTATTTCTTCTTGTGCGAGGTTGAATTTTGACTTTCTCTAAGGCCTTTGTTTACGGTCAAATTTTCACTTTTCCTAGTTTTGGAACTCAAGCTCGTGGAGTCTGAATTGCTTCCCTTCATGTTTTCTTTATGTGTATGGATTTTCTAACCAAATTTTCCAAGGGGAAATTTAGGATAACAAGTACAAATGGGGAGACCCCATTGCAGCCATCATCTAGTGTGTTGTTTATGGCGAACCAAACTAAGGCCATTCCTAGAGGAGTTTTGAAGGATGCATTTATAACTATACAAGGGGCCAAGTTCACTTTGGGGATTTTGAGGTGTTAGCACTTGTAGAAGCGAGATAGTTTTCTATCCTTGCTTGGATGCCCTTGGTGTTATGTGAATAACGCCGACTTGAGATTCAATAAGGGTATATCAGCTTTGAGACTAAGGAGGAAAGGGTTGTGATACCTTTGATAGATGGGAAGTCTACACCATATTTTAAGCCTCTAAGTGAGGAGGACTTAAACAAAATCTTATGTCCATGATTTTCAAAATCCAGAGGTCAATGAGCCATTAAAGGAAGGCATCCTTTAGTGGGAGGATTCTCATTCTATCAGTGATACTACAAGTATTTCTTGTGACAATTGGGATCATGGTACATATGAACTAGTAGGGCGCGAGGTGAAAAACATGGTTGTGCATAAGAAGGGACTTCATTCTATTTGATGGATAAGTGGCGCAGTACCTTGGTATACAGGAGTAGAAGATCTTCTTGTATTTTTGGAAGCCATGGAGGCACAGTGCATAGACTAGGTCAGGAGAAGAGACATGTTAGCATATGTCTTGCGCGGCAAGACAATAGCGGACTGGGTGGGTAGTTCATAGAGATAATCTTATGGAGTGGAAGGAGATCGAAGTGCCCTATCTACTAGGTTTGTAAGAAGTAATGCACCTACGCAGATCTACACTTATAATGGTGATCAACCTGCTCAACATCACATTCAACAGTGTGAGAGACTCTGGACAACAGGATATGAAGCATTACCACCTTCACTGGGTGCATAGACTATATTCTACTCTCTGAAGCATGCTCATGTGCATGGTATGTATATGCGAACTGCATATGAGACTAGGAATTGGCAAAATTTGACTACAGGAATGATCTAGACCTTTGACTATTTTTCTTCCCAACCTCCAATAGAAGAGGCATTAAAATTTGTCAAGTGGTTAACCATGGGAGATAGTGCAAAGGTGGAGGAACTCATATAGGAATTAATGGGTGAGACAAAATCGGCACGTGTTTTGAAGAAGAAGGAGAAGACTCCATATTGCTTGATCGTGCTTGTCTTAAGAAAGAAAAAGGTAAGATGGTGTACATTGTGGATGATGAGGAAGTTGAAAATTTGGATATTGACCATTCACAGGGGGTGCGCGAGGTCTTGGATAGTGCAAATAAGGATACATGTGCATACCATGAACCAATGAAGACCAAAAAGGTCAATATAGGATCGGAGGCTGAGCCTAAGGAGGTCATAATTGGAGACTACTGGTCAAACTCGGAGGTGGCAAAGATCATTGAGTTACTCAAGGATTATCAAGACTTATTCCCTCGAGGGTATCATGAACTTAAAGGTGTGCATGAATCACTTGGGGAAATGAAGATAAAGCTTAAGGAAGGTGCATGCCCCATGAGAAAGAGACCTTACAGAATGAATCCTAATTTGCACAAAAAGGTAAAAGAAGAAATTGATAAAATGTTGAAATCTGGAATTATCAAGCCCCTTGATGAGTCAAAATGGGTTATTCCAATGGTGATCGGTATTAAGAAGGATGAATGAATTAGAATATGTGTGGAATACATGAAGCTAAATGATACATGTGTAATGAGACCATTTCCTATGCCATTTATGGAGGAAATACTAGAGGGAGTTGCAGGGCACGAGATATATTCCTTCACGATGGGTTTTCTGGGTATCATCAGGTTAGGATTTCTTAGGAGGAGACCAAAAAAAGACTACATTTACTACTTGAGGAAGGAAACTTTCCTATATCTTTGTGATGCCTTTTGGATTGAAAAAGATTTTATTCACTCTGTTGATCCGGCTTCTGATCATTCTAGGCGCTTAATGTTTAAACGAAGTGAGTATCTCTTTAAACATCAAAGTGATATTTACGTGCATGGATTTTTGGGTCATACCAACTAAGGTTACTATCAAAATTTCATTAAAGGGTATGCCAAAATTACTACACCCTTGGAAGAATTACTAAAAAGGAAAGGTACATTTTATTGGGGAGAACCATAGCAGCATAGCACGCGTTTGAGATATTAAAAGAGAAACTTACTACTGTGCCCATTCTACATTTTCCCTCATGGGATAAACCATTTCATGTGCATGTGGATGCTTCTGGCATGGCCATTGGTGCTATGTTAGCTCAACTTGGCGAAGGTATTATAGATCATCTAATTTGTTTTTCTAGTAGGAAGTCTGAATCATGTTGAAATGGAATTATACTAACTACGAGTGCAAAGCTTTGTCAATGATCTATGCCTGCACAAGTTTCAACAATACTTATTAAGCAGCAACACCATTTGTGTTTTATATAGATCACATGGCATTAAAGTATTTGGTGAACAAACCGGTCTTGCAAGGGCACATATGTAGATGGGTACTCCTATTTCAAGAGTTTTATTTCATAGTTGTGGTGAAGCTAGGGAAAAGTAATTCTGGACTAGACCACTTGTCTAGAATTCACTCAGGAGAAGAAGCACAGAAAATTGAAGAAACCATGCCAGATGCACAATTATATAGGTTACAATGTGTGCCATCAAAATTAAAAGACATTGCCATCTTTCTACAGACTGGTGTGGCACTAGGAGCAATGGAGGCATTAGAAAAGAAATAACTTGCTATACGTGCGACACTTTTATGTTAATCAGTGGTGACCTTTATAAGTTAGACAAAGATGAAGTATTACGCCATTATGTATTAGAGCATGAGCGCAAGGATATTATAGAAGAAGCCCATTTTGGTATTACAGGAGAGACCATTATGCGGTGATGCATCGTGCCCAGAAAGATCCTACTTGCTTGGATTATGGTGGGAGACATTGTATAAAGATGTAAAGAATATTATAGGGCATGTGATCATTATCGCACCTAGGAAAACCATGAAAAAGAGATGAGATGCCTTTGAGACCAATTACTAGTGCCGAACCATTTGAGAAATGGGCCATTAACTTCGTAGGACCTATTTCGCTAGTTAGGCATAGGACTGAATCACGCTATATCATTACTTGCACAAATTATCTAACACGGTGGGTAGAAGCCACACCTACGAAGGATTGTACAATGACTACAACAACTAGGTTTATATGGGAGAATGTTCTTACAAGATATGGATTTCCTTTAAGCTTGGCAAGTGATAGGGGTACACACTTTTGAATAAGACAATCAGGATCCTATTAGATGAGTTTTTGGTTGCACACCTTAAAACTACACCCTATCATCCTCAGGAAAATGGAACTGTTGAGGCTTTCAACAAGATTTTGAGCCAAAATTTGACAAAAAAATGTGATGTTGGGAGAAAGGATTGGGATGATAAAGTGTTAGCTATTCTTTGGGCATATAGAACAACTTATAAGAGATTGAACAAAGCCACACCATTTCAGTTGGTGTTTGGCGCATAAGCTATTCTCCCTATAGAATTCATGTTACCTTCTTTACGCATTGCATGCACTAGAGGTCTAGATGATGAGTAGGTTTTATACGAGCGTATTGAGAAGATGATTCAAATGGATGAGCAACGAGCCATAACACGATGGAGTCAGAAGAAGGAAAAGGACAGTCAGAAAGCATGGCATGATAGAAACATAAAGGATAAGAAGTTTGAGATTGGACAAATGGTACTTCTTTATGACTCTAAGTTCTTGCGCCATCCAGGAAAGCTCAAAGTACATTGGTTGGGGCCATATGTCATCACTCACATACTTGAAACAGGTGCTTGCTAGTTAGAAGCACTTGATGGAACACAACAACCCGATTACTTTAATTTAATGAGAGTAGTGAAGTCCCTACTATAAATAAGTTTTCTTGGTGTTTGTAATAAGGTGGTATTTCCATTTAGATTAGGTTTTCAATTATGTATTTCCTTAATGTATTTCCTTCATTGTCGTTATGATTTGTTAATTTAGTTATTGTTCTTGTGTAATAAGCACGCTTGCACGCATGAAGCTAATTACTATGTGAAGAATGTTTATGCGCAGATGAATGCACATAATTTTAGTGTGGGGTGGTTGCTTATATAAAGGTATAAGATAGTGGGAATTGAAAGGATAAAGGAATAATTTGCTATGGGTGTGCTTTAAGTCAAAAGAATATTTCTTCTCAAAAGTGACCAAGGATGGAGATGAAAGAAGGAACAGTATATAATGTGAGGCAAGCGGAGGCCATGATAACTACTAGGAGAAGGTATAGTGATGAGGTACTCGGGCACAAGGGTGTGAGCTGCGAGAGAGTCTCAGGACCGAGAGGGTAGTGAGGCGCATTAGAAGGTTATAGCTGGGGTGCGAAGATGTACCGTGTGGAATGAATAAATTTGGTCAATGAATGAGGGGATATTTGGTAGGTGAAGGAGCAATAAATGCATCAAAATTTGAAAAATCTATATAAGGATGGGATGCAAATTCATTTTTACCGTTGTGATTAAGAGTATTTGAAAGAATCCAAGTGCGAAGATTGAGTGATCGTTTTAAGGTGTGAGAGGTGTGTAACCAGTCATGACAAAGAGATCTGTGCGTAGAAGAAGCTTGTGTCCCGGTGGTGAAGGGTTTGAGTGAAGTGAGCGATGGAGATGAGTTCGGGCACATAATTTCACCTAGGGCATCTGCTGAATAAGACTAGGTTTTCTTCACATTGTAGAATTTGAAAGGTAAGGATCTATAAAGGATTGCAAGGTAAAAATGGCACCCAAGAAGGAAACTACAACAGGAGTAAAAGGAAAGAAGAAGGTGGTCGTTGAGGAGGAAGAAATGGCTCCAGAAAGCAATTTTTTGGAGATACAATATCCAGAGGGGGTTATTGTCGGCCAGGAGTGGGATTCTCACATAAGGAAAAGCAAAGTGAGTGAGTACAATCACTATACCATTGAGAACAAGAAGGATCTTGACGCATTGTTGAACATGAAGACAAATAAATGCATGGCGAAAGATATGCCGGTGTATGACGATGTTGGTGAGAAGATCTTTTAGAGGATAGGGGTTTACCAACTTTATGAGCTCCCTTATTTTGGGAAGTATGAGCCATTATACCAGTGGCTTATGATTAGAGTGCATGAGGAGTTTTTACTTTGCAGGGCGTAGAGTGTAATGTCCCCTTTTCTACGCCAAAGACCCATGGGCCAAGTCGAGTCCAAACAGTGACCTTTTCCAAGGGGTGGATGCTGGGGGCTTTTGGGATGGGGCCCCGTGGTTCTAACTTTAGTTACTGGAGTAACTTTAGTTACTTTTCTTTTATTGGCCCCTCCATGGTTTGAAAGGCACCTAGGGATATTGGAGCTTGATTGCCGAGGGGAAGTATATAAGAGCTGGGAGAGAAAGGAAAGACACTTTTGACATACATTTTATTGACCCCTTCACGTGCAAATGCTGTTTGTTGCACATCTACAACTTGTGGAGTCAAATCCCATAGGGACCCTAGCTTTGGTGGTGAGAGACCCGTCCCTAGCTAGTAGGGCATTCTTCGGTAGTGAGAGATCTACCCTAGTCTGTCATTCCAGATCCATTTTCGGGTTGTATGGTGGTAGAGAAATATCGAGGTTGCGAGAGAAAGGATTTAACAGACATTTGGTGGCATTGGGAGAGGATAATCAGTGGGCTCTAGATCCAAATCCCAACAAGAGATCAAATCCACGGCACCCTATTGGGCGAGGCGTGGCAATTCGTTGGAGGCATCTCATTGAAGAATTTTGTGGGTTTTGGGGTGTTTGGGGAAGACAAGTAGAGGGGCCTAGATCAGATTCACGACAACCTTTTAGGTTGGGTGTGGTAGCATGCCCGAGGTGTCCATCATTTTCTAACCCCATCTAAGCATGACGACCTGTAGCCTCTATTTGGGGGATTTTTCCAAATCATTCGTTTCATATCTAAAGGTGGAAATGTTATTTCCTGTATCTATTAATGTTATTTCCAAAGACCCTTATTTTTGCTCTTGTATTTAGAGGGTCACGAACCTCTGAAGTTTTCCAGCTTTTCTAGGTTCACTTTGTGATTTCCTGGTAGCATTGTACTCTGTAATATTCCAAAAATAGTTTCCCTTTGTCATTTATAATAATATCAAGCCCTCTTTATATTTCCAAGTAATTTGGGTGGTCATTTTGGGAAATATTAAGTTTATTTAGTTTGTTGTCCTAACTGTAAAAATATGGTAAAATCAATATTTTATGTGGCTACACATTTTCAATATTTTTGTGCATTTTTAAGTAATATCCCATTGGGGATATTTCAGTGGTATCAGAGTTGTTGTTCCTCTAGCCTATGTTGGTTAAATATGGTAGTTTGGAAAGATCTCAAAGGGGGTTTTATGAAGGAAATGTTCACCAACATGGTGAAATAATAGGAAGCCACTAACCTTTATTTGAGTCAACTCACTCAGAATGTGAATCAAAGATAGACCTAGGGACAATAAGGAACATGGTGAGAACAGTGATAGAGGGCGGCCAATAGAGGTGATTGATGAGGATTCTTGTTGGAGGAAGTACCAATCTTTGAGTAGGGGTTTTAGAGATAATATGGCATTTCCAGATTATTGCATGATGAAGATTGGTAGCAAGCCCAAACGAGGTCATCATATGCCGGTACCTGAATCACAAAAGAACTCGTTTGTAGAAGAAGCTTCTAAACCAAAGGGTATGATTTCCATTGAGAAAAATAATGACATTAGTGAAACTTTTCTTGTTAGAGAAATTATTCCAACTCAGGAGAAGAAACTTGTTTATGCAAGCAAGGAGGATGTAATGGAAACTCTTAAAAGGTGTGAGGAAGGGAATAGTAGAGCTAGAGCTGCTAGGTTGATAGTGACTCAAGCAAGACAACACATACAAGAGTTCAAGGAAACGATGGGGGAAATTGATTAAAGAAGTATGCACCCACGAAAGAAGACTCTATGGAGTAGCTAACACATGAGGAGGAGCCTCACATGGACACTTGTGTAAAATTGCAGCCTGCTGTAATTTCCAAACCAACAACTGTTGAACAACTTTCAGATACTTTCAATAGGCACTTAGGCAACAATGTTGGGGCAGCTCAACATATGTCTATCTTGAACACACGGAGGACATTGTTGGCCTTGAAAGGTATGAAGAGCACACTAAAGTGTCTTATTTATTGTTGCCTATTCCAATTTATTTCCATCATGAGATGCATGGTATGGTAGATGATGAAGTCTTCATCATGGAGTTTGTTGGACCGATGCTCCAACTATGTGTATATGAGCATCTTGTGGATGATATATGGTGGCAAGTTTTAGCTCACTTAACAGATACAAGGGCTCATGGGCATTATAAGCTATGGGATCCTGGTAATATGTGGCCATTATCCAAAACTTTTGATTCTGTTTTTGAAAATTTTGTGACTGATTTCATAAGAAAAAGAAGGAATTCCAATGTGTCTTTTGGGATTACAAGTGTTGGCAAGCATGATTGCTTCATTGGAGACTCCGGTGCAAGAAGGGAGAGTACCTCTCAAGGTACTAGAGTTGGTTCTATGATTGCTAAGAAGGGTAAGAGAATATTCTTTAATCATCTTCAACCTGCTGGACTATGTATAACAACAGTCATAATGAGAGGAGAAAATAGCAATATAGGACAACCGGGTTAAAGAGGTTAGAGTGGAAATTCATGGCAGCGAGCCTCCCATTCTTCTGCCAGGCCTTTGGGGCTTCACGAACCTTCTTTCTTGAGGGATCCGGAAGTTTCACAAGTACAACAGCCTATGGATATTTTGGGTGAGGAGTATTTTTGGGAGAGTAGCAAGATGGGACAACAGGGTCAAAGAGGTGAGAGTGGACAGTCAAGGTAGCGGCCTCCCCATTCTTCTGCTAGGCCCTTGGGGCTTCAGAGAGTTTTGCAAGGTACAACAACCAATAGATATTTTGGATGAGGAGTCTTGTTGGGAGAGGTACCAGACCTTGAGTGAGGGCCTTCGTAACAACATGCCATACCAGGAATATTGCAAAATGAAGATTGGCAGTAGACCCAAGAGAGATCATGAGACACAGGTACCAGAGTTACAGAGGAGATTGGGATAGATTTCCCTTCCACACCTCGATGGCTCTAAGAAGCATACTGCACAGTCTTGGTTATGAAGTTGAAGACATACTCTGGCTTGAACCCTACGCATGAGGAAGATGTAATTAAGTTTTTAATCTTACATCTCAAGGGAGACACTCATGATTGGGGGCATCATGGGTTGATTACATAGGGACACATACACATTACTACTTATGCAGAGCTCACACAGAGACGGGAGAAGATTTGATAGAAGGGACCCTGAAAGGTATTTTAGGGAGTTGACTCATTTGAGACAAACGGCCCCCTGGATCAGTATATCACAGATATACAGAGATTATCAGTCATGGTACCCAAAGTCACGGAGATGAGGTTGATTTCACTGTTCACAGCAGGTTTGATAGATGCTCTCATTGGGTTTGTAAAGGCATCCGAGCCTTCCTCTTTGCACGAGGTTGTTAGGAAAGCTCAGGACTTGGAGTTATCCACTCCAAATCCGAGGGCTCCACCATGCATATAGCAAAGGGAACCTCCATCTGGATCATACAAACTTCAATGAGGAGCCTCCACGAGGTAGGAGGTGGCTAAGAAGCCAATCACTTCCCGAGAGGACAGAGATGAGTCGAGGTGAGAGAAACTATGTTTCGATTGCCACACGCCTTGGATTCCAGAACATGATTGCAGAGGTAGAGGAAAGGCCAAATTCATTGAGGTCTTCGAGGAGAGAAAGGGTGATAAAGGTGAGGAGATAGAGACCCACGAGGTGGATGATGGAGATGGGGTTGCGTTGGATAGTGCTGATGCGGGGTAGGAGGAAACTTTTCCTCGGGAGATTATAGCCGCATTGTCTAGTACTCTGATGTACAAGGCATTTAGGATTAGAGGAGTTATGCAGGGTCGAAAGTTGGGGCACTCATTGATAGTGGGGAAACCCACAACTGTATTGATGCCTCATTATTTGAGAGGTGAGGACTATAGACAGAGGATTTTGAGGGCCTCAATGGGGTTGTAGCCAATGGAGAGTCTTTGAGGTGCACACGGGGTTCCCAAGTGAGCATCACGATGGGTAACTATATAGTTACCAATGTTTTCCACATTGTTGGTATGGGAGTGACCAACATAGCACTGAGAGTGTCGTGGCTTCACTCTCTTGGTAAGTCTCAGACTAACTTTCAGATGATAGAGCTGAAGTTTAAGTCCGAGGGCAGGAATGTGTTTCTGAGGGGAGTATCTACAGGAGCACCAAGGGTGGTTACAACTGAGGGGAAGGAGAGGATGATCCGGCATGGTGAGGAGTTTTATTATTGTGGATCGATGTGGAGTATGATGGATGTGGGTGTGGCCAGTAATGTTGCACATGAGGTTGTTACTGAGCTTGGGATTTCAGGTTCAGATCATCCGAGCTTATCATTATGTTGGTTATCTAAAGTTTCGGTAGACTGGAGACCTCATTTACTTGTTGAGTACTTCAAGGACCGACACACTTGTGAGATTCTGGATGGTCACATACAGGATGACAACTACAGATTGGAGGATGAGATGCTCCTCTATCAGGGAAGATTGAGCCTCGGGTCAGATTCATGGTTGTGGATGGAGATACTGCGACATGTGCATTGTCCTTCCATGACTGGGCATTTGAGCTACGATGAGACCTACAGGTTCATGTCTGAGAGGTTCATATGGCACAGGTTGAGGGAGGATATCCCCAACTTTATACAGGCATATACAGTTTTTCACTATGATGAGTTAGAGCTTACGGGTTCATCATTTGTTGAATCGACATGGGACAACACTCCTATGATTTTTGTTGCTTCTATGCCCGGTGAGCATTTCACCCACGTGTTAGTCAGTGGAGAGACAAAAGTGACCCATGGTTATTCAGTCGGTTCACATTCAGCGCAGGAGGTGGACTATGTGGCACTGATATTGCCGGTTGACTGTCTACTGGAGTCTTGGGACTTTTCCTCCACGGGGCACATCAAGATATAGTATGAGGATCCTGGCTCTCACATGAGTGCAGGTCAGGTGGGAGAGTTAGCACCATGTGTGTAAACAGGTTGTTTTTAGCGCATAGATGATATGGGGACTCTCAGGAGTTCAGTGAACTTTCATACCCAGGAGTTGATTGGAGAGGCCATGGGTGATTCTGTGATGACAGCCTTGCATTGGTAGGGATTGGACCGATTGGAAATTTTGGTGCAGGTACCAGTGGAGAGTTGGTTTGGGTATCATTCTACTTCATGGATAACATTTCTCTCGGTACCATATGGAGGTCATGATGACGACATGGGGTTTCTTGGTTACTCCAGATTACACGGATCCTTGGTGGACGATAGGGTGAGATGGAGAAACTTTCGGAGGCGGTATTCATCTATGCGTAGCAGACAAGATAATGCTTGGGGTCAAGCATTTCTTGGGAAGGGAGGATTTGTAATGTCCCCTTTTCTATGCCAAAGACCCATGGGCCAAGTCGAGTCCAAACCGTGACCTTTTCCAAGGGGTGTGGATGTTGGGGGCTTTTGGGATGGGGCCCCGTGGTTCTAACTTTAGTTATTGGAGTAACTTTAGTTACTTTTCTTTTATTGGCCCCTCCATGGTTTGAAAGGCACCTAGGGCTATTGGAGCTCGATTTCTGAGGGGAAGTATATAAGAGCTGGGAGAGAAAGGAAAGACACTTTTGGACATACATTTTATAAAACCCTTCACGTTTAGCTGCTGCTTGTCATGCATCTACGCTTGTGAGTCAAATCCCACAAGAACCCTAGCTTCGGTGGTGAGAGACCCATCCCTAGCTAACATGGCATTCTTCGGTAGTGAGAGATCTACCCTAGTCTGTCATTCTGGATCCATTTTTAGGGTTGTGTGGCAAAGACAATATCAGAGGTTTTAGAGAAAGGATTTCACGAGATATTTGGTAGCATTGGGAGAGGATAATCAGTGGGCTCTAGATCCAAATCCCAATAGCAGATCAGATCCACGGCAGCCATTTGGGAAGAGTGTGGCAGTTCGTTGGAGGCATCTTGTTGAAGGATTTTATGGGTTTTGGGGTGTTTGGGGAAGACAAGCAGAGGGGCCTAGATGATAAGGGGATCATTTTCAAAAGTTCCCTAAACATCCCTAAATGGTGTCAGTACAGAAGATCATCTCGAAATATTTCCAACGACTATGAGAATGCGACAAATGGACATCGGGAGCTCTAGATATGTTTGGTCAAAGTTCGGATAGCGGGAAAGTTGACTCTAGTCAGCCCGGTCAATATGGACCAATCGCACTTTGTGACACGTGGCTTGCCAACACTTGTCGAATTCACTCGATTTTCCTATCCGGAGGCGACAAGTGGATTACATGTTATGGACCAAGTTAATTATTTCCATACCACATTACATGGGTCGAAATTATATTTACTTGGTAAGTCCACTTTCCAAATGCCACACATGTATATGCCAAACCGCTATATATTAATGTTTATACATTAGTATTAAAGCCCACATAATTCTAATAACTACCAACTATACATGTTATCGCCAAACTTCCACGTGGAGGAGGAGTGAAGCGGTGGTGGGGAGCATGTTTAATGGTATGCGTGGTATTAATCCACGTGGGAAGAAGGTGGTGGCTAAGGTTTGTTAAAACCTTAGCAAAAATAAAGGGGCTGCCTAATGTGGGATATACCCACTTAACTATGCAAGCCGCGCCCTATGGGATTTTTATCCCATTAAATATGCAACGCCGCCAAAAAATATGGGACCTTATCCAAATGCGGCTCCATTTGGGATTTATTCCCATTAAACATGCAAACCGGATTTTTGGAATATTTGATCCCATTCATTTTATGGGATGAGGCTTATAATAGCCTTAAGATAAATTATATACCATATTTTCAAGGGCCTAAAATTGTATAAATAGGGTACTTAGTTCTATTGTAATGGACACACACACCCCAAGCTTATTATCTATCAAGCTTATTGTGGGGACACACATGAGTCAACAAGCTTATTATTTCTTAAGCTTATTTATGAGATGTGTCAACAAAATATTGTTTATTGGCCTATTATTTTAGGCAATAGTAGATGAAATATTTGTGATTGGGAGTAAATTATAAACTACCCAATAAGCCCATTGAGCCACACCAATTACTTGCGAATCTGGATTGTCGACGAGTGATAGCTTCGAATTGATAAGCGTTGGGAAGGCCGATCGAAGCCGAGGAGATTGTGCATTAGGAAGGTGAAGAAACAATTCGACTGATCATCGGAAGTTTTTGAAGAACTGGTGTAATGATAGGCAAGTAAAATTCCATTAGGTTTTCTTGTGAAAACTTTGTTATCACCGAATCACAACACCCCCTAGATGCAAATCGGTTTCTAAGTTGATCATACTAGCATCCAGTGTGATTGCACAACATGGGTACTATCTCCAAGTTGTGGGACTTGCTACTTGAGATAGACCTCCGGAGAAAGTGGTTCTTCTTCCTAAACTACACCGCCACAAGCTATTCCAGGTGCGAGAAAAGCTAATCTAATCCTAATCTAACCATGCCAAGGAGACAGAGAGAGAGAGAAAGGGAAAAAACTGCAGGCCTACACTAAAATGGTGATACACCGAGAAGGAAAATGTTGAACATCTATCAAAACTGCCATGGAACAAAGAGGGTGAGCAATGGGAAGGATGGACAGATGCATCACGAACCCAAGGATAAATTTCACACAGAAAATGTCCCAAAACTCCATGAACACAGCTCCAGACCTGTAATGAACATTAGAACATGCACAAATACCTACAATGAAGAGAGGCAAGAAGAGAACAAGCAAAAGAACGAGCAAGGATGGACAGATGCATCACAAAACATGTTTTTTGTTGCTCCAGAAGTTTGCACGAATAATCATTTCAATAGTAAAAGGAAAAATGCCATTACAGAGTAGGGGAGGAGGTTTGAACTCCATTTTCAACCCTGGAGAAGAAAAGAAGGGAGGGCAGAGCTGAAAAGATGAACCACTCTTTTTTTTTTTTAGAAAGAAGCCCCTCCTTACAATTTATAGGAAGAATGAGAGAGGGAAGAGAGAGGAAAGTCAGATCTACCCCAACCACTTCTAGGTTGCATTTAATTTATCTCATTATGGCGGTGGGTGAGAACCACAGAAAGAAGCGTGAACCAAAGGGTATTTTGCATTAAAGCTGGTTGTTGAAACGTCAGTTCTGCCATTACCACGTGCCAGAGATGTTTCTTGATTTTATCTCTCCAAACTGAACCAAAATGCAATATTGACCCCAAAATCATGTAGATAATTTCACCAAATTTTCCATTGATATAAAGAACGTGAAAATCTGAGCTCTGGATCGAAAGATATGGCGATTTGAAGATTTAGGGCAAAAACAGGCCAAAACGGATCGGCGGGAAAATATTTGAATTTTTCCCGCGCATTGCCACTTGGATGACACATGTCGGGATCTGATTCATCCGCGGGTTCTTCCTCTAAAAATTCCTTTCGAGGCCCTTAAACTTGGACACGTGGCACTATTTTATTGGTTCGGGCCTGAGGGGCACATTTTTACCTTACTTTGACCAAACACTTAGCAACTTTTCAACCTTCGACCGCGTGGCACGTTCTAATTCATTGGTGGCTCTTTCGGATTTTCGTTTCCCACACATAATTTTGGCCCGGATGTCCTGAACTGCCTGGGACAAATTTCTCCGAACTGCCCGATTCGGGCTTCCTTGTTCCTGTTTGAGGTGAAGACACGTGGCGAGATTCCATTCACTGGCGGCTCTTTCAGCTTTTCGCGTCCCTTGCGTACTTTTGGCACTGGATGTCCCTAGAGCGAAAGTCCCTATTTTCGGTGACACGGCTAGTTCATGTCCTCTGCGTACTTTTGGCCCGAGATGTCCCAAACCTGCCTATGGGACAAATATCTCCAAACTGCCCGAAATGGACCGACTTGCGCCAAACCGGCCGATCCGTGTCCCGCGCGTACTTTTGGCCCGGATGTCCCAGACTGCGTGAAACAAGACTTAGGCAATTTTTCCCTCTTTTCGGCCGATTCGGCTTTTGCGTCCCACGCGTCCCGACGTCCCAAGGTCCCATGAGACCGCACTAGACTAGGACTTAGCCGATTTTCTTCATTTTTATTTAAGCTTGGTTTTTGCAATTTTTTCACCTTTTCTAACTCGTTGGGTTTTCTTCTTGGATGGGAGAGTTAGAAGGAAGCCGAGGGGCCCCAAAAACATGATTTTGGGCCTTGAATCAATCTACTTGCTTGGGACTGAATAATCTGATGCATGTTATCAAAATTACCCTGGGGGGTGAATTTTGGATAACAGTTTTGGCGACTCAGCGGGGTCATCTGCCTGCTAGATGAAGTTACCAGTTGCCTGAAGCATCCATTGGGCATGGAGTCATGAGTTGTAACCTGCAAACTGATCTGAACTTTGAAAACCTCCTCTCTGAGCCACTTGGAAACCCACTGAAATGGAGTCGTTCTCACCAAAATGCCCAAATGGACTGCAAGAGCAAAACTAGCACAAAAAAAACTATGTCTGAACTGAAAATCATACATGCTCCAAATGGAACATGCGAGTGTGCACAAGCACTTCTTCCGCTAAAAGAAAACCTACCTACTCTACTCTAACCGGAAGCAAAGGCAAGCTAAACAAACCCTATAATTGGTTGTGCAAAATAGCTTCCTTTCTTCAAAATTGGCAACCATGCAATTGATTTGGCATTGAACATGGCTGATTGGATGGATGGAAAATCAACAAGAAGCTGGTCTTCCACCCAAATCATCAAGGTATCAGCTGAAGGCAAATTCAATACCTCTTTTAGTTGCTCTGCATTTGGATTGAAGAGGTATGACAACTGATCCTTGGTACTTTGTAGCTCACCCTCATGCTCAGAAGCAAGCATGACTGGTTGTGACTTCTCCTTTGGCTCCAATGAAGCCAAATACCTGATTGGGCAAGGTCTGATCCGTTTGATATGCCCATAGCTCTGATTTTCAACTCCAAAAATGGAGTCTTCTTGTAGACCTTCTTGAATGGATGGTGTGGAAGCAATGGTAGAACCTTTCTGCCCTTTCTCTTCCTCTAATGAAGAACATGAAAGATTAAAATCTTCCAATCTTAGTTCCAAAGAGCTGCTATAAGATGTAGGCTGCTGCAAATGAATGTTCTCCTTCATGACAAAGAGACTCAAGTATTTGAGGCGTGGAAGATGAAAAAGAGAATGGTGGAAACTCAACCGGTTCCTCTTTATCAAAAGCAGTCCTCCAAATCGGCAGTAAACTGCCTCATGGCTGTCCTGCTGCAAATTCTCCACTTCCTCCATGGTGTCTTCTTGATCTCAATTTGACCACCATGGTTTCTTTCACCCTCCAACATTGATTTTGAGAGATCAAACTCCTCTTGAAGACTAGAACTTGAGAGAGGTGAAGTAGAAAGAAGAACCGAAGGTTCTCCCGTAGCCCAGCTTTGCTTTGTGCTCAAATCCTTTGGATCTGCACTTTTCTCCTCCACAACTAGAATGTGCTCCCTTCTTTTGGATCCGGAGCAGCTTCTTCCTCCTCTACTACTTGAAGGAAATCTTTCTCTTGATAGAACTCTTCTTCTAGCATGAAGTTTGTCAAGTCAAACTCTTGATCTATTTTGCTCTAGAGGACAAGTTGGGACCGAAGATCTTCTTGAGCTTTCTTCCTCTATGGCTGATTGTGCAATTTGAATCGAATCAGCATTCCCTTCAAATAGAGTGCCAACATGGACACTACTTTACTGAGAAAGCGATGCTGATCCGCTTCTTCTTTTTACTCTTCTTACGCTGCCACAAAATCA
This sequence comes from Taxus wallichiana var. yunnanensis, assembly GCA_018340775.1. NCBI lineage: Eukaryota > Viridiplantae > Streptophyta > Pinopsida > Cupressales > Taxaceae > Taxus > Taxus wallichiana. Next base: position 248,812,436 of record CM031241.1, read on the forward strand.
GTCTTAAGCTGTCATTTGTTCAACCTTAGCCTCTTCCGTAGGTTTAACCATCAAGGGGATCTTTGTCATCCCAAATTTGGCAGCCCAAACCCTCAAGTCGTCTGTCATTTTTCTTTTCTATTGGGCTCCTCTTCTTGCTATCCTTCATGGCTGACTTTTGTAATTTCTTCTTGCCCACATGGAATTGGGAATGTAAGAGGAGGGATGGGTTGAAACTCAAATGGCTTGGAAAATTTTCGTGGTGTGCAAAGGTATAAACTCTTGTTTCTTTGGAGGAGGGGTATTTCTGTTAGCTCTTGTGGAGGGATGAATGTTTGGAAGGAAAAAGGAAAGAAGAATTGAGGTGTGGTGCAAGACTGAGAGATGGAGAAATGGAATTAACTCTTGGGGCAGCATTGACTGGATCTAGAATTTGAAATTCCAAATGAGATGATGCTGCTTGAGTGATGGGGTGAGAAAAACCAGATGATGGTGTAGGACTTACCCATTGACAAGGTTGTTCAACACCAAGTGTATAGGCCTCTATTTCTGCTGTCCATTGTGCAAGTTGGGGCAACATCTTCATCATGAAGTCCAGCTTCTCCTGAGGGCTGAAGTGTCTTGGAAAAGGGCCTCCCCATGGACAAGGAGTCCTGCAACCAATTCTGAAAGCTCTCATTTGAGTAATTTATTGCTCTGGGCTGCACCATCTTTACCTCCATCTTTTGGATTTTCTCCAACAGACCAGCATCTTGCATCTCGATTGTCTTCATTATATGCATACTCTTGCTCTTGAAAGCTCCATAGCCAAAATGATTTTGGCATTGCTTTGCTCATATGGGTATGCATGCTGATTTTGAATTTGTTCAAAATCTTTTATTTGGAGGATTTAAAAACATGTTGGAGGTGGGAAACATTGCTGCTGTTGTTGAAAATGTGAATTCCATGATGGAGATGAAGTCATGATTGCACAACTTCATGGAATGGAAAAGAATGAAAGAGATGGAAAGAAATATGGATGGAAATGGATGGAAAACGATTCTCGCAACTTCGAAATGGGTGGCTGATCGGATGGAGTCGCTAGATGTGTTTGCAAGTGCCTCCAAAGGCTGAAATATTCATAGGAACACACCAACATGCAAAAGATGAAGTGGAAGACCTCTAAGGTCCCACCGGGCATGCCAAAACTGTTATCACCGAATCACAACACCCCGGATGCAAATCAGGTTTCTAAGTTGATCATACTAGCATCCAGTGTGATTGCACAACATGGGTACTATCTCCAGTTATGGGACTTGCTACTTGAGATAGACCTCCGAGAAATCTTTGGTTCTTCTTCCTAAACTACCTCCGCCACAAGCTATTCCAGTCAGAGACAAGCTAATCTAATCCTAAAAAAACCATGCCAAGGAGACAAGAGAGAGAGAGAAATGGGAAAAAATAGATCCTACACTAAAACGGTGATACACCAGAGAAGGAAAATGTTGAACATCTATCAAAACGCCATGGAACAAAGAGGGGTGAGCAATGGGAAGGATGGACAGATGCATCACAAACCCAAGGATAAATTTCACACGAAAAATGTCCCAAAACTCCATGAACACTGACTCAGGACTGTAATGATCATTAGAACATGCAAAAATACTTGCAATGAAGAGAGAGCGAAGAGAACAAGTAAAAGAACGGCGAGGATGGACAGATCCATCACAAAACACATTTTTGTTGCTCAGAAGTTTGCATGAACATCATTTCAATAGTAAAAGGAAAAAACGCCATTACGGAGCGGGGGAGGAGGTTCAAACTCCATTTTCAACCCCGGAGAAGAAAGAAGGGAGGCGAGCTGAAAAGATGAACCACTCTTTTTTTTTTTAGAAAGAAGCACCTCCTTACAATTTATAGGAAGAATGAGAGAGGGAAGAGAGAGGAAATTCAGATCTACCCCAACCACTTCTAGGTCGCATTTAATTTATCTCATTATGGCGGTGGGTGAGAACCACAAGCAGAAGCGTGGCCCCATTTTGCATTAAAGTGGTTGTTGAAACGTCGATTACGCCATTACCACACGCCAGAGACATTTCTTGATTTTATCTCTCCAAACTGAACCAAAATGCAAGATTGACCCTAGAATCGTGTAGATAATTTCACCAGCTTTCCATTGATATAAAGAACGTGAAAATCCGAGCTCTGGATCGAAAGATATGACGATTTGAAGATTTAGGGCAAAAAACAGGCCAAAACGGATTGGCGGGAAAATATTTGAATTTTCCCGCACACTTTGCCACTGGATGACACGTGTCGAACTCCCGATTCATCCACGGGTTCTTCCTCTAAAAATTCCTTTCAGGCCCTTAAACTTGGACACGTGGCACTATTTTATTGGTTTGGGCACGAGGCGCATTTTACCTTGCGCGAAACACTTAAAGCAACTTTTCAACCTTCGACGTGGCACGTTGATTCGTTGGCGCTCTTTCGGCTTTTCACTTCCCACGCATACTTTTGGCACTGGATGTCCCGAACCATGGGACAAATTTCTCCAACCGCCCGATCGAGGCTTCCTTATTCTGTTTGAGGTGAAGACACGTGGCGAGATTCCATTATTGGCGGCTCTTTCGGCTTTTCATGTCCCTCGCGTACTTTTGGCACAGGATGTCCCCAAATGAAAGTCCCTGTTTGGTGACTCGGCCGGTTCGCGTCCTCCGCGTACTTTTGGCCCGGATGTCCCAAGCGTATGCAGGAAAAATATCTTGAACCGCCCGAAATGGTGACTTGCGCCCAACCGGTGATCCACGTCCCGCGTACTTTTGGCCCGGATGTCCCAGACCACGCGAAACAAGACTTAGGGAATTTTTTCCCTCTTTCGTCCGATTCGGCTTTTCGCGTCCCACGCGTCTCGATGTCCCAACTGTCCCGGACCACCTAGACTAGGACTTAGCCGATTTTCTTCATTTTCCGGCCCCAAGCTTGGTTTTTTGCAATTTTTTCACCTTTTCTAACTCGTTGGGTTTTCTTCTTGGATGGGAGAGTTATAAGAAGCCGAGGGGCCGAAAAACATGATTTTGGGCCTTGAATCAATCTACTTGCTCAGGATGAATAATTTGATCCATGTTATCAAAATTACCAGGGAATTTTGGATAACAAGTACTATTGTAACTTACAAGTTTTGATTAGTGGAGCAGTTCGACCATGAACCCGAAGGCGTAGGCAATTGCTAAACTCCATAATCAATCGTGTGCAATTTTCATTATTGTCTTGCATTATTTTAAATTGATTACCTAAAAGGAGTAAATTATCGGCAAATAATTAAAGCCTACTGGGGTCAGAGATCGGGTAGTAATAATCTAATTATTTTCGGATCATGTTTGATATTGGAGTAGTAATCAACACTTGCAAACTTGCTAATCTCAAAGCAAGTTTGGTATCGAGGCTAGTTTAGCTACATATTTGTTTTTCAGTAAATCTGATTAACAGAGTGATTGCTTCAAGATTGGTGCAGTTGGTTCAATTTGTGTGAACAGGGAACAAGTGCACTATGGGAAAGATGTCTAAACAGGAAAATCTCGAGGAAATTGAAGCTTATAATCACCAGATCTAGGAAGAGAACTCTCTCTGCGATCAATGTATTACTCCTTGGAAGAGGAGTATTCTCGTTTGAAATTAGAACTGCAAACCAAGGATGAGCTCTTGTGCAAGGTTGTAGTGTGGTGATCGGAGGAAGGAAATACCTTGAACTTGAGATACGAGAGGCCATGGCGAGATGATTGCCTTTGTAAGTTGTTCACCACTGGAATCTTCTTCTTCCTCCCATTTGGTTTGGATTTAGGTAATGAAGTCTTTGGTTTGTTTGAAAAGCATACTAGAGGCATTGGATCCAAGTTACTAGATAAAATGGGATTTGATGGAAGAGGCCTTGGTAAAAATTGCCAGGTATTGCTAACCCAATACAGTCGAGGATCGTCCTCGTTTTGCGAGTTTGGGTTATCCTAGTGTGGGAATGGAAATTTGAGAATGCTCGAAGAACAACGGCGGAGACAAGCTTCCGAAAGCAAAGTGTTTACCCCACTAGTCCTTGAGAAGATTCGAGCGGGAAAGTTGTGCTACATCATCACAAAGGCAAGATGTGGTAAGATAAATCAACGAAGAGGGAATGAGATTCCACCTCCAGTTTCTTACCATAATCATAAGCACAAAGAAAACTTCCGATCCACTTTTTCAGCTTAAGAAGTATGGTTATGATTTTCGAAGATGTGGAATTCCTTTCCATGTACTTTTGGTGAATTGCATAATCATTCGGTGGCGGATGCTTTAGAAGAGAAGGACACCGATGAAGAAGTTGATGCCATTAAATCAGAACAAGGAAAACCGAGAAAGACCAATCTCGTCATGTAGAGTCGAGAAATGGTAGAAAGAGTTCCTCATCCCAGAAGAAGGAGATTAAGAGGAATTTTTGTGCTCATTGCCAGAGGAATGGGCACCGGGTGGAAAATTTCTATAAACTGCGAACCATCTCGTTATCGAGTAATGGAAAGCCAAAGATGGAATGGAGGCCTCTGCGAAGGCAAAGGAAGTTTCTACTCCACCACCAGTTGACAATTCAACCCAGGACCAAGTAATACCTGAAAGTGAAAGTCCTTTCAAATGGGTAAGTCAACAATTTTTCAATTATATATTGCATAATTCAGATTGATGAATCGTATGCAGTATTAAGTTTGGAGATCAAATTTTGTGAGAAAGTGCTGAGAGAAAGGTTTACCATACTCAGTGGATTTTCTTACTTAGAAAATTTGATTAATGCTCCAAACATATCTCCTAATCAGCTTGTGAGTACCTGTTATAGCTTGGACACATGAATTAACTCATATAAATCTTGGAGATTGATATGCCATTTGTGCAGACAATAGAGTTCTCAAAAGATCAGCTCGGAAATTTCATTTTGTGTAGAGGCATTGTGACCGTGTAGCAGAATGGTAGCTGAATCACCGTTAGCATCGACGTGGTGGAACTTCATTCAATGTAAAGGCATTGTGGCCAGTGCGGAGAGTTGTACGATATTAGTATGTCAACAAGAGGAGCTCTCAAAGGATTAGCTCGAAGCGTCATTCGGTGTCAGGCATTGCGACCACACATATGAATGGTAGGCGATCAACAGACTTAGCATCGTGCATCGGAGGCTCGAGGTATTACAAGAGGCTTAGCATCATGCATCGAGGCGTTGAGTCCATGTAATAGACTTATCATCATGCATTGGAGGCTTGAGGTCTTGAAAGAGGCTTAACATCATGCATCGGAGGCGTTGAGGTCTCTCAGAGACTTAGCATCATGTATTGGAGGCTTGAGGTCTTGCGAAGAGGCTTAGCATCATGCATCGAGGGTGTTGAGGTCATAATGATAGACTTAGCATTGTGCATTGGAGGCTTGAGGTCTTGAAAGAGGCTTAGCATCATGCATTGGAGGTGTTGAGGTGCAGCAAAGGGACAAGGAATTTTCCATCATTGATATCGGATCAATCAAAGCTCTACGTAACATGGAGTTCCTTCAAACCAGTTTGGATTCTATGAAATCAACTCGGAGCCAGGAGCCGTGTTATAGAGTCAAAGAAGATCCTTGTTGTCGATATCAAGAAGCTTATCACCGCACTGAAGGAGTTTTGAGGTTTCATTCGAAACTTAGCACCATAAAGCGGATGCGTGGAGGTCTTCTTCGGATATCGAGTGGCGCAGTGGAAGCGTCGTGGGCCCATAACCCACAGGTCCCAGGATCGGAATAAAGTTTTCAAAGTGAGAAGGTTGGAGGAGAAGACCCAAGGGTCTACTATAAGCAGCACTTCCGAGAGTGGCGGCAGAGTTTTGAGTTCGGGACGGTATGGAAGCTTTTTGGGACAAAAGCTTTTCTCGATGGGGAGGTGTGATCGAGGATCATTTTCAAAAGTTCCTAAACATCCCTAAATGGTTTCGATCTGAGAAGATCATCTCAAAATCTTTCCAACGACCGTGATAATGCGACAAACGGACATCGGGAGCTCTAGATATGTTTGGTCAAAGTTCGGATAGCGGGAAAGTTGACTCTAGTCAATCGGTCAATATTGGACCAATCGCACTGTGACACGTGGCTTGCCACCACTCGTCGAATTCACTCGATTTTCCTATCGGGAGACGACAAGTGGATTACATGCTATTGACCAAGTTAATTATTTCCATACCACATTACATGGGTCGAAATTATATTTACTTGGTAAGTCCACTTTCCAAATGCCACACATGTATATGCCAAACCGCTATATATTAATGTTTATACATTAGTATTAAAGCCCACATAATTCTACTAACCACCAACTATACATGTTATCGCCAAACTTCCACGTGGAGGAGGATTGAAGCGGTGGTGGGAAACGAGGTTTAATGGTATGCGTGGTATTAATCCACGTGGGAAGAAGGTGGTGGCTAAGGTTTGTTAAAACCTTAGCAAAAATAAAGGGGCCGCCTAATGTGGGATATACCCACTTAACTATGCAAGCCGCGCCCTATGGGATTTTTATCCCATTAAATATGCAACGCGCCCAAAATATGGGACCTTATCCAAATGCGGCTCCATTTGGGATTTAATCCCATTAAACATGCAAACCGGATTTTTTGGAATATTTGATCCCATTCATTTTACGGGATGAGGCTTATAATAGCCTTAAGATAAATTATATTCCATATTTTCAAGGGCCCTAAAATTGTATAAATAGGGTACCTAGTTCATTGTAATGGACACACACACCCCAAGCTTATTATCTGTTAAGCTTATTGTGGGGACACACATGAGTCCAACAAGCTTATTATTTCTTAAGCTTATTTATGAGATGTGTCAACAAATATTGTTTATTGGCCTATTTTTTTAGGCAATAGTAGATGAAATATTTGTGATTGGGAGTAAATTATAAACTACCCAATAGGCCCATTGAGCCACACCAATTACTTGCAAATCCTAGATTTTCGAATGGAGTGCTAGCTTCACATTGATAGCATCGGGAAGACCGATCAAGCCGAAGGAGATTATGCATCGGGAAGGTGAAGAACGATTTGGTGATCATCGGAATTTTTTGAAGAATTGGTGTCTTGATAGGCAAGTAAAATTCCATTAGGTTTTCTTGTGAAAGTACTATCAGTAACTTACAAGTTTTGACTAGTGGAGCGGTTCGACCATGAACCCGAGACGTAGGAAATTTCGAACTCCGTAATCAATCGTGTGCAATTTTCATTATTGTCTTGCATTATTTTAAATTGATTACTTAAAAGGAGTAAATTATCGGCAAATAATTAAAGCCTAGAAGGGTCCGAGATCGGAAGTAATAATCAAGTTATTTTCGGATCACTAGATCGATTCACGACAACCTTTTAGGATGGGCGTGGCAAGGCACGCGCTAAGGTGCGTCCATCATTTTCTGACCCCTGTCCAAGCGTGGCGACCTGTAGCCTCTATTTGGGGTTTTTCCAGTTGGTCGTTTCAGATCTGAAGGTGGAAACGTTATTGCCTATATCTATTAATGTTATTTCCAAAGACCCTTATTTTTGCTCTTGTATTTAGAGGGTCACGAACCTCTGAAGTTTTCCAGTTGTCTAGGTTCGTTGTGATTTCCTGGCAGCATTGTACTCTGTAATATTCCAAAAATAGTTTCCCTTTGTCATTTATAATAATATCAAGCCCTCTTTATATTTCCAAGTAATTTGGGTGGTCATTTTGGGAAATATTAAGTTTATTTAGTTTGTTGTCCTAACCATAAAAATCTGGTAAAATCAGTATTTTATGTGGCTGCACATTTTCAATATTTTTGTGCATTTTTAAGTAATATCCCATTGGGGATATTTCATAGAGTCATAATTTTAAGGCGCTCATCTCCACATGTGAAAGTCCGAAAGGAGCGGGAGATTATTTGCGAGAGTCGATTTGATAGATAAAACCACAATATTGGAGACCAAGAAGGAGTTGAGATATACAAAGGGTCCATGTGGTATGGACATTGACAAACTAAAGAAGTATCCAGTTGTACAAGCAGCCGCACATCTCATTACAAAGCTCAATGACCAGGAAAGGTGGTCACAAGTGAACACCATGTGGTTGCACATTGCCAAAAAGATGTCTGAAGGAGTATTCTACAACATTTCACGGTATATCACAGAGACAATTGTTGAAGAAGCGCACGCAGGAGGAAAGATCAACTTTGGAGCTGTTGCTTATCACTAGTGTTCATGGAGATCGAGTGCCTGATGGACCAAAGGAGAAGGTATGGGAGTATCCGATGGAACACAAATCACTTGCAAAACACTTCAAGAAGTACCTATGTGAGGGATCCATGACAGAGCAGGTTAAGCAATGGGCCGAGAAGTGGTATGATAGGCTCCGTGTGGCTTTTGAGGAAGAATGGCGCATCCCCAAGGACTTGCCTTCAGTGGTTGGAAAGGTAGTTCAATTTTTTGTATACCAACATTTCTGTATAGTGCGGTTTGCAATGAAAGATGGGGCATGGAGTCCTTGGTGCAAGTTGCCATATGCATTCATAGCAAGGTACTTCCAGGCATCAATACATAGGTTTACAGATACGTGCGGTGACTGATGTTCAATGTAGATAAGGTAGATTGCGACTACCACACACTAAGGAAAAAATATGTGTATCTAGGGTGGGGTACATATGTTGAAAGACTCATTTATGATGTTTTGAGCATTAAACCAATAAGTTTGTGGTGGGAGATATTGGAGCAGTGCTGGTGTATCTCCAAATGAAGCCAAATATGTGGAAGGTGAGTTTGCATTTCCAGCACCACCAAAGGGAAAGCATACAAATGGAGAACATCCTAGTGCTAAGCCCCACAGAGCCAATTGAAGTGGAGGATGAGGAGGAGGAGCACAAAGATAATGGTGGTTTAGAGCATAGAGGTAGGAGACATCCTACAAATAAGGGTGAAGATGAGTGTGCCACTACACCACCTCGGCCATAAGAGGGGGATGATGGGGACTTGAATGCGGTCTAAGGGAGCAAAAATTTAAGAGGGTGTTTAGGAGAACAAGGACCTAACGTGCTACTCCAACCATGGTGCATAGATCACCCAAAATCTCTCCACATAAGGAGGCAACAGTGTAAAGAAAGAGGAAACTGAAGTTAAATGAGGAGGTGAAAGAGTTAGAGGAAAGTGTGCTTAATTCTCCTACACTTCTAGAGAAAATAGAAGAACAGGCGAGGAATCAAAGGAAAGAGGAGAGGGCAAGAAGGGACCAGAGGAGATAACTACGAGAGAATGTTTAAGACATGGAGACACAAGTGATAAATTTGGAAGCTAAATTCCCTAAGCAACAACGGTCTAGAAGAACGAGTGAGGAGCACATTCCACTAGCCATGGGGTATGCGGATGACACAGGTAAAATTATCCACGCCCGCTTCCAGAGCACAATAACACAGAAGGATTTATTTGGCTGGGAGCTAATGGATGAGGATATGGCAATCTGTGCGCACTTGGAAGCAACTATCATGGTCAATGCACACCCATATGGATGAGCCTAACTTTGATATATGTGAAGAGTCATGTGTTTCAAGACGGTTGAAGAAGGCACCACAATCTAGACATATGACGGTAAATCCTACTGTCATGTTAGATGAGTAGGTCAACAAACACATTGGTAAAGGTTTCTACTAAAGTTGCAAGGAGAAACATGGACAAAGTCTGCAACAATAAGAGCGTTGCGCGAGGAGCTCAAGATAAAAGATGCGGAGATAGCGTGCATAACACAAGAGAGGGACTTGGCGCAGAAGAAGAACAAAGTATTTATCAACTTCGCAGAGGAGATTAGGGACAATGTCATAAGAGCTAGGCCACACTTGGAGACCAAGGTACCACAAACGTTTCCCTCAGTGATACATTATATAGGAAAGTTGGTGGACCTGGTACTTGAAGATGAACCTCTGTGCATGACAACGCCAATAAAGTCGAGCAAGAGGGAGAACGAGAGAAAGCCTCAATGATGTGAAAGATTGCATCATATGAAGGGGTGCTGCGCAAGTGCTATAAGAAGTATTGAAGAAAGTAGACCATGCTTTAAACATATGCACAACTCCAGAGGTGCTTATCAATATAAAGACCTTGGAAGAAAGCAATGAGGTCTAGAGAGCAATGAAGGATGAAACATTGAGCCACGTAAAAATTGTCAATGGTTAAGTAGAAGTGCGAGGCCTGGCCAGAAGCACAAGAGCCGCATAAGACTCGGTTAGAAGAGCTTGGGAAGCTCATTGCGTAAAAGATGGATCTTCTAGAAGGAAGAATGACATCAATGTCCAACGTTGTGTTGGTTCTATGCAGAATGAAAAAGGAGAGATTGCGAGGGATGAGTTGGAATCCATTCTTTGGACATTCCAGAGAAAGCAGAACAAGCACTCATTGAATGGTAGACCTTGGAGGCGAATAAAAGAGGAGTATCCAGAGTTGCTCCTTCAAACTGATATAGAGGATGTTGCCTCTTAAAACATTCTTTATTCATCTACATTATTTCTTATTATTTCCATTCAATATTCTTTACTGTAATTTTTGAAGATACCCATTGTCGGGTGACAATGCGATTAGTGTGGGGTAATGTTGATTAGAGAACACTTGATAGAACTCACACAAGAAGTCCGCGGGAAAGCAGGTCGGAGTTTAAGGGCATGAATGGATAGGAAGAGGACACGCACGAGAGGGCAAGTTCAACATTTGGGACTTAGCCTATTTTGAGCATGAAGACCTATTTTTAGAAGATGGCGTGCGAAACACCCCAACGATGCAGGGACGTGTACGCCATGCATTGTCTATCTTTAGAGAATCGTATCAAGCGTTTTACATGGAGATGAGCTAAGAATAATATTGTCACTTGATTAAGCTGTAAAGAAGTATATAGATAGCACACTTGCATGTGTGGCTATGCACATGTAACGACGTGTGGCTATTAATAGCATACTACTTATTTTTGGAATAGAGGAGCGGTGAAGGGCAAGTCCCCACCCTATATATATGATGCGAATCACATAGATAGAGATATAGAGAGATATACGATGGGATTACTTATATCAAATCCATACACATATTGGTATAGAATGCCATTATTGTAAGGAGCTTCTGTGTTTATTAATAGATGGAAGTTATTGGTTGAATCTAAGTGTCATTCCTATGTGTAATCAAGTAGTGCATGTTCTTGATTCAATCATGATTATTGTTTAAACTTGTTCTTTCATAAATCTAAATATGGTATGCATTGTAGAATGATGGATTAGTTATGGATCTATATGTTTTTTCCTTCATCACGCTAGTCATCCTTTCTGAACAACCCTAAAGAGAGACCTGGTACCTTTGCGCGCTTCGGGTGAGTGCTTAGTCTAGGTTGAGTGATGTTCCATCGTGACTAGGTGTTATCTACTAAATTCTAGGTTGCATCAATCCACAAGCACTCCAAAAATCCTCTAACTCCAAACATGCAAGAACACAAAAAGAAATGAAGTAACCCCCAAACAAGCAAAAGAACTTGAATAAATAGAAAGGGAGAGAGAAGGGTGAGGTGGCTCCATGTAGGATGCCACATCACTCATCCTCAACTCCACCTCACAAGTCAAACCTCAACCCCAATGCACAATAAATTGGTGGGTGAGAGGAATGACAAACCTCTTACACACACAATCCAAACCCACACCCCCTAAGGACAAAATTTAAAACCCATGTAAGAAAAGTGTAATAAATGCCACTTTTGTCTTACAAAACACATAATGGGGTCTATTTTTGACCCCCCAATCCATAGGTAGGGTTGGTATAGTAATTTAAGAGGTGTCCCACAAGCCTCCAAAATTTGCCCTTAAGGCCAAATCCGAATTTCCAAGATGAGGTAGAGTGTACAACACTCAAGATCACAAGCACTCAACTTACAACACATAACCCAAAGAGCCATCTAATCTAATAAATGAATTCTTTTGACCCATCCATAATTAGTTTAGTAACATGATTAATTTACTAATCTAGACACAAATCAAATAATTAATAAAAGGAGAATACATCACTATAAAATCACATACTAAAATTAAATAAAGGAAATATAAAAGAATAACACATAAGCCCCCTTGGTCACAATTGGAGGTAATCCCCCATGGGAAACCCCTAACAATAATTTAAACACACAACAACATAACACACGTTTCCATGGTGACCATTGTTGAATTCATCTAGCATTCCAATGTGGTTGGTCTCCAATCCCCTCATTGTTTGTTGTGATATGTTTAGCCTGCGCAAAACACATAATACCTCCTTCGGCCTGTGGCGCATCAAAACATCCGAGATGAAATATACAATATAAATCCACAATCATTTACATATAAATCAAATCATCATCTAGACAAGTAATGTTATCATTTAGAATTTCTAACAACATCTTGATTCTACATTTCATCAATATCATAGATTCACAAGATTAGTTCAATTGTTAAGGTCTACTCTATACGACAAAAATATCTCATGTCAAAAATATATAACTATGCCAACAACATATCATCATCAATATAAAATGTCTCTAATAATCCACACACATCATACTATGAATCAAAATCTAACAATAGTCCAAGTATCTCTATCATCTAGGATCATGCTAAGTCAAAATGATACCATAATATCCATAAGTATAGTCAACGGTAATAAGTTTCGAAGGAAGTGACACTACTGTTCATATATTATTATATCATTTTTTTAATAAATTATAAATTATAGTTTTTTTAAAATTCATATATTATTAGAAACACCACTTACAAAAGATCTATCCAAACCAATAAACTTATAAATACAATTGTTTGTCAATTATTATTTTGCATGAGATGTTGTTTCTAATTATATAGATTGTTCAATGTATTTGGATGTAAATTGACAAATTATATATATAAGTAATAGTCTATCATTAAGTTGGATTCCATAGTTAGTGTAATTAAATACTCAATATATATCTTCTTAAATATAATTATATCTAGTCCATAGTTTCTCATTAAATTTCAATTTATATAAGACATAACAAACAAAAAATAAAATAAAATCAACATAGTAAACATAAAAATATATTTAATATCAAATTGGTTGTAATCTAACAATAAATATGATGGTGTAAAGATATTGCCTAACCATTCATAAAAATACAAATCTAATAAGATACCAAACAATAAGGAAACTAAGATTATGCCCCAAACAAATTTAATATTATAAAACTCCTCAATCCTTAACATCAAAACATAACATACAAATTTCAGATTTCAAACAAACATATATACATACATACATGTATAAAACAATTAAAGACAAAAACTTCCAACACAATATTTGTATCTTAATATCTGGAGATTGACAAACATGGTACTAAAAACAATGTCCTTGGGAATATAAAATTGCTTGCATACCAAATCATATCTACTAGGTTTTGTTTATTGATCGGAGTAGGTGATAATATTAATACCTAAACAAGTATACTATATACCTACTGAATATATCAATTATCTAGAAGCATTTTCCCTTTTGGATTGTATATTAATAAAAGAATGATGCATGAATTGCGAGAAGGTAAAAGATTTTTATCTACGTGGGTTATCATCATCCACAAGCTCGATTGGAGCCCAAATTACTTGATCATGTGGAAAGTATAGACCAATGATCACCGATACCCTACTTGTCCATCCTCTGTAAACAACCTTGTGCTCCACCTGTGGCATCTTCTATTGCTCCATGCCCGCATGAACGTGTAAATGCTATATTAAATTTGAATATGGGTGGATTGGAAAGCATTCAAAATATTTTAACCAATTCATTTTTATTTTAGAAATAGTATTCATAAAAATAGTTATATATTTTAAGTAATGTCACAATTATTAAAGGAAGGTCTTATCCAACTTATTTAACTCATGCATTTGCACTATTTTCATAATGTGTTTCATGTATCATGCTTAAAAAGATCATTAGGGTAGCATATAGTTCCCTCCATGGAGATATCTCCTCTTGATGATGAGGGAAAATTAGTCTTGGAACTGGAAGTTATCATAGAGGTACATGAAAAAAGGTTGAGGAATAGAGTCATCAGGGAGTACTTGATTCATGGAAGGGGCTACCTCTTGAAGATGCAACATGGGAAGGTGCAAAATTTTAGAGCATCCAAATCTACAATTGCTTGTGGGAAAGCAATTTGAGGAAGGGAGGACTGAAATGTCCCTCTTTCTAAAATAACATTACGGAAGACCCTTGGCCTATTTTGTCTACCCGACGGCTAAGGGGAAACATAAGGGTGACTTAAGTCATTTTTAAATTATTATAAAGTGCCATTAAAAGAGGAAAAATATATAAAACACTTATAATAATTTTATGACTTAAAATATAATAAATCTAGGAAAGAAAAAAATGTCCAAATGTATTTTGTATTCATCCTAGGAGAAATTGCGACTTGCCTTAAGAAGGGGAAATGGGAATTTAGAAAAGATAAAAGGCCATTATATTTTTGTATCCCCTCTAGGGAAAATTGTGACTAGGCTTAGGAAGGGATGTGGGTGAAAAATGCATTAAAAATTCCTTGTTTGCTGATTGGTTGCTTAGGTGGTCACTTTTTGGGTCTCTTCTTTCCTTATAGGGAGAAGTCGACTTGCTTAGGATCATTCTATCATCTCCATATTTTCTAATTTTGGCTTGAGAGCTAAACAACCAATGTTGTTATTTTTTGAGGACGAAAATCCTCAAAAAAGTAGAAGGAAAAACAAAACTCTTCCTTAAATTCATCTTTTTGGTGTATTGAAGATACCAATCGGTGATTAAAAAACTAACTATTTAACACTTTTTACATGTGTTACTATTTCACAAACACCCCTAATTTTTACCCTCAGCCATATTAAAGACCTTACATATTTAATATATTTAAAGTTATTAACTTTGTAAACTATTAAAAACTTACATATTTAACACTTTTGAAATAAATTATTTAGACACCCTAATGTACAAAATTATTTAGACACCCTAATGTTTTTACAGAATTACAATCCGGTAACAAATAGCATCTCTAACGAGAAATATATTACAGACAATCATAGGTTTTGAATTAAGAATTTCATACCTTAAGACTATCCCCACATTGACAGCAAATGAATGAGGCACATGATTGACATCCACCCACTTCCCTTCTTTGGATCGAAATTGGAGACCGCCTTCTTTATCATTGTAAAAGATTGTAAGGCAACTAATATCAGTATGGGCATCCAGAATCTCCTACTACATAGTATTTCTATTAGATGAGTAGTAGTTTATTCTCATGTTTGTTACACATTTTTCAAAATGAGAATGGTAGAAAGTCTCAATGTCTAAACCCAGGCAGGCAATAATGATTTTACTGATTTTTCTTGCAAGATTGTTCATTTTGAAGGTATATGTTCCGATCTTCTCGCTGCCATACAATACACAAATTTATTAAAAAAATACATTTTATGTGATATTGATACCACAATTATCTAAACATCTCATATTTGGACTTGGTAAAATAAGACGTGTTATAAGTTTTTGTTAAATATAAACAGATTGAAATTGGTATGTGGTAAGTTATGATTAAGTATTTGTAAAATGTAAAAGATATTGTTATGAAGATTTTTAGAGTAGTCAAAGCAATTCAAAAATATATTGAAGGGCATGAGAAAACTTGTCAATCAACCATTATGATAGAGAGATGACATCTCTTATTGTAACGTGTCTCTATTGACATAATGATCATGATATATTAAGGTTTATATCTTGCTGCAAATTAAAGCTCTCAACTAATAAACAATTAATTTCTTAAATAAATGAGGATTTTTAGAATGATAAAAGCAATTTCAAGATGAATTGAAGAAACATTATATGCATATATTTTGGAAAAAATTAAACCACTTTCAAAAAAGTAAATGTTAAACATTTTTTAGTAGCCATTAGTGATAAAACAAATCAATCATTTTTAGCATGATTGCATTGACAACTTACTGTCAGCCTGTATTTTGAGACAATTGTATGCTTTTTTTGGATTATGAAATCATACAAGACGAGGAAAAGGGAAAACATAGCAATCAATCATGATATAAAATAAAAGATTTAGTATTAGTTATAATAATTTTTCCTGATTTGTGGAATTTAAAAGACCATCAAATAGAAGTAAATGCATACCAGAACTCTGGGTTTTCATCTTGTTGCCATATTTTGTTAGACATTTCTTGAACTGAATCAGAATCAGTAACGTTGGGAAAGTCAAAGCTTACATTCCAAGGTAGAAGAGCCTTTGGATAAGAGCTGCTCACTTTTGTTTTAAGTTCAATAGGCATTGCACCCAGTTGATGAATTTGGGACGTGACTTCTTGCAGAAGGTCTACTGGAATTCCATGGTTCATATATAATACAAAAAAATCCCCATTCTTTGACAGCTTCTCTGACTTCTGTGATAATATGATGATTTTAGAGGTAGTTTAATCCTTGACCATGAAATTCCAACGAAAATTGTGAAATATCAATGATAGGAAGAATAAATTCCTCCACATTGGTTTGGAGAGGCATGATTTTGGGAAAAAGATTGGACTAGATTTATGTTTCAGTATCCTCAGGTCGATTAAAGTTGTTATTGTAGGATGGAGATGGAATATTCTGGGCTCTTTTGGACATGTCAATAAGACAATGGAGATGAGATATTCAAATCTTGTAAGGAAATATTATCCTGGCCTTTCTTACATATATTGATAAGATAGAATATTTGGGCCTTTCTCAAATATAACAAGGCATGATAGAACCTTGGCCGAACATATCACTTGTAAAATAAGAAGATGGAGTATTTAGTGGAAAAAAATTAAAATCTAAAACCATTGAAGATGTTATCTATTATTGGTGCATGATACAGATGGTTAATAGGAATCTGTATTTATAGGGCGTTTGTTTGGTCCTCTACATTGAACTTATAGATACTGGTGCCTTAGTGTTTACTTTATAAATGTTATAATATTTCGCTTAATAATTTTGAATTATTTTATAAAAAAAACTAAAAGTATCTCGATATGATTATTCAAATAAATAGTTTCCTTTCCATCTTGAAATAACACGATTGTTTAGATTTGAATGTAATAATTTGTATTTATATTTTATATTTAAAGATTAATTTTTTTATTGGGATGAAGGAATAGGTCATTTGAGTTGTGAGTTAATATTCAAATTTTATAAATATTGTTTTGGTGTCTTTCATCATCACTAAATGAACTTCATTTTTGTGTAAAATTGTGTGGCTCTAAATCATGTTGCTTGTAATTGAATTAGAGGAATAAGTATCTAAAAATAAAAATGAATATAAAAGCTCATATATCTTATGACAATTGTGTGAACAATAAATCTCGACGACCAACATCTCTTAAAAATGACTACCCTTTATATAATCTTTAACATAAATGTATAACATATTCATGATGGCAATTTTTTTTTGTTAAAAATCACAAAGGACCATCCGTTATTTAGTGTTTTTGTCCATTGTAATCTAAATTTGTGTTCACACCCAATTTGGTACAAATTGACACTCGAAATAGGTAATTTGGTAAAAACAAAGAAATACAAGTCTTTAAGATGAGTATCAATAAGTACTTGATTAAAGGAGTACCGACCTCGAAATGCATTTTTAGTAGAAAATGAGTCTCCATGACACATTGTTTATACTTCTCTTGGTTTGGTCCTCCACACTTAACTTATAAATACACATGCATCAATATTCATTATAGAAATTTTAAAATATTTTACTTAATAACACTTTGAATTATTTTTTTCAATAAAAGATATTAAATAAAATTATTGAATAATTCACTTTAGTTATGAGGAAAAAGGATTATCCAAAGAAATAGTTTCATTCCCATCTTAGAATACCGTGAGTGATTTGCTTAGAACGTAAAAAATTGAATAAATATAATTTATACTTTATATCTAACGATATAAATTCTCATTGAGGTGAAGGAATAGGTCATTTGACTTATGAGTTAGTATTCAAATTTTATCTCTATTGTTTTGGGTGTCCTTCATCATTATTAATTGAGCTTCAAATTCTTTACGCAAAGTTATGTGGTTCTTAATCATGTTGTTTGTGATTGGAACAAAGAGAACAACCACTTAAAAGTATAAATGAACATATAATCTCAAATATTTTATTACCATTGTTTTGACCTTTTTTAGATTTGATTATGATTTACACATAACAAAAAAATGAAATAAAAGTCATAAGGGGTTCTTCGATTAATTAACTTCTAACATTAATCATTCAATATTAGAACAATGCATAAGTACTTGTAACAAATGTACACGATACAATACAAGTTCACAAACACAAGGGATAGAGTGCACTTAGATGATTACAGATGATTATGGACTTATCTAGGTGATCTAAATGATAGAACAAGGATATCTAGACTGAGAGTTCCTCAATACTCAAATTGTGACATGAAGATTCTCCTTAGTAGGACCTTACAATAGGGACATGAACGTCCATACGGTCTTGATTTATAAGTACAATCTTGAGCTAACTATACGGTCTTGACCCTTCTCAGAACTATGATCTATAAATTTTTGGGTTTGTTTCTTGTCCAAATATCTTCATTGCTCTCTATCGGTCTCTGTCAACCACACTCTAGGGGCCTTTGCATGTTCTACTCAACTTTTTAAACCCTAACCATGGATATAAAGTCTTACAAAATAAACATTAGTTAGGTTGTTGGGACCCCGTTCACCACCGATATTGACACTACTCTAAAGATGCCTCAAGCCGTATGTCGTTCTCCACCTAACATGTGATATCTATTTGTAGTGCAATTAGATTTGACAAAGCTTCGCTTGAGTTTCTCTCTTGCAAATCTACTTGAGTGGGTAGCTTTGAGTGCTTGTCAATGTGGGAAGTAGTCCCCTAGACCTAGTGGGAAGCTTCAAACCACCTTTCTAAATCCTCCTTCCCCCAGACCTTTCACACTTGCAAAAAGCATTCATTAAGCCAAATACAACAAGTATCCTTCATTACTCATTAATCATTCACATTTTCATAGGATTATACAAGCATATTTCTCAAGAAACTCTTCATATTGATATTCTTCATAATGCAACACAGTTCCTTGAGCTTTTTATCTCTATCGGACAAACGCCACATATCTACTTGTTTGCGAGAATGCATAGGTGAACGATGCAAGACGTGAATTTTTCCAAGACAAAACAAAGGAAGCATACAAGACTCGCAAATATGAAAAACAAACTTGAAGAATAATAACCATACAAGCTCAATACCAGCTTGACTCGATACCATATTGGAGAAGCGCCACAAATTTGCTAGTTTGAAGAATACACATGTGAACAATGTGATATGTGAATTTTTCCAAGAAAAAACAAAGCAAACATACAAGACTCTAAATTACGAAAATATAAGAGAGATAATTGCAATAACACAAAAATAGATCCAACTTAATACGATCAAATAGAATAATGCAAGATATGTACATATAAGATGTGAATGTGTAACCTCTTCCTAAAATAATGGAAAACTCCACCTAGAATAGTGGTAACCTTCATACCCGAAATAACAATTCAATAGAAAAGTGGCCAAGGCTAATAAATACCACTAACTAAAATAATGTGGTCAAGTGTACACCTAAGAAAACATATCCCATAAGCATAGGGAAACTCCAAGTGAGGTGGAATATCCCGAGTAGGATAACACAAATAAAGTGAGGAAAATAAATCCTACACTAACAATCTCTTCAACAACTAGTCTCCTTCTCTACACCCCATACATACATACATACATACATACATACATACAAACATACATACTTGTTGGCGAGAAAATTTGTTGGGTGGAAAAATTTGTGGATTTCTTTCCAACGCTCTGGGAGTCTAAGTCCCTCTACTTAACCGGTAAAGTTGTCGTATATGCATGCATGAGTGAAAGTTAGTTTTCTTTAGGTGGCCTTATGACTGGGGATCCAATAGGGGAACTCCACTAACCTTGCGGAAAAATCTTACATCTATCTATAAGGGAATAATTTGCTAGAGAGTGAGAATATGAGGTAGGGGAACTAATGTTGTAGGTAAAAGTGGCTAACTCTTTTCACTCACAAGTGAGAATGGAAGACATTGAGAATAGGGGAAAAGTAGCTAACTCTTTTCACTCACAAGTGAGCAAAATATCTCTCATGAACTTACAAGAATACAACCAGCTAGAATAATTTCTTAATTAGAACCCTTTGGAATGAGGAGCTCATTACAATTTATAGTGTTAGACCTGACTCCTCATCTTCTTGATGCTCTTTCATATTCTTGATTTTGACTAAATAGATTATTCATATTCCTATTCTAATATTAAGTCCCTTTTATAAAGATAAGGTGACTTAAATTTGATATCATGTCTCTAAAGTCACTTTAAGACATCAAAAAGTGCAAACCCCCAATGCAGAAATTAGAATATGGGGGGGGGGAAGAAGAAGGAGGAGGAAAAGAAAGGATGTCACCCCTGATGAAGTATTTCGATCCTTGTTGATTGAAAACTCAAGTGCGGGAGACTTTGAATCTCTTGGATCTGTCATCACCCGAGAAACTTTTGCAAATTGGCCTACAAAAGATTTGGAATGAGTGTTTAAAAACACTTGTCAAATGACTTCAATGATGACCATGAACACCAAATCTAAAGAGATAGGAGCTCAAAACCGATCATGTCAGGTTAAATGGGCTTGTTTCATCGATGACCACAAATTCCACCCTTCATGTGATATACCTGTAACCCGAACCATGTAATGCTCCAATGTAGTGAAACTCTGGATCCTCGAATGTCTTATACCACAAGAGGATTCCTTTAGATGATGCAGAGCCCCCGAGCTAAGTGTTGTCAAATGATTCCATTGGTGACTATGAGCATCAAACATGGATATCCCTTTAGGAAATACTGAAGCTTTGGAACAAACCCTGTCTTGATCCCTTGCAACATTGCCACACTGCTTAGTTGATTTGGACATGATCTTGATTAATAGTCTGACGGGGTTTGATTGTGAATTCTACCTTGTACATACTGATTGAAGCATGAAATGAGTGTCGAAGGACACTGTTGAGATCCATAAAGATAGAGACTTCATTGGTTCCCCCTTCACAAATATGAACTTCATTGTTTCTCGACACTTACTGTATTTGGAAAGGGCAAATAATTTTGGAAAGTGTCAAGATTTTCCCTCCTTGTCTCCAACTGTTGATGGCAACATGAATGTTCAACTCCCAAAATGCTCCCTCTATGAAATTCACCCTTTTGGGATGACTTGTTATTTTTAGTAAGTGCCGAAAAAGCAACTTACTATTTTTAGTAGTGTGAAAAATCAGCCCCTTTGATCCTTGACTGGTTGTGATTACTGAGAATCTCCTTCCTTCTGCACTCCTCCCACTTTTGGACCAATTTTCTATTTTTGGCAAGTGCTCGCGAGACCACTTACTATTTTTAGTAAGTGTCGAATTTGGACCAAAATGCCCGTTCGATGAACTTTCAACTGTAGTGCATCCTTTGTGTTTAGCGTCTCCTTCATAGGTTCTTTTGTTGATGAATTTCCCAAAATAACAGTCCTCTATGTAGAAGACTTGCTATTTTTAGAAAGTGGGCTTCGGAGGTCGGATTAACGCTCAATTTTTTTTTCCGATATGGGTTTTTTCCCAATATTGTCCCTTTGAAATTTCTTGCTTACCCGATCAAAAGTTTGGGAGATTTTAAACTTTTAAATTTATGACCTGACAACACTTCTAGACACGACAAACATTAATGGACCTCAAAATTGCAGGTGTAGTTTTCTCCTCCATCTGCAAAAAGAAATATATTTTATTTATGGGTTTTTACTTCTTGTGCTTCCAGTGAAATCTTGTTTCGATTCGACTGCCGGTTTGATGGGAAATCCAACTTTTTTCTTCATTGGGCGGAAAGAGGATTTCTTCGTTGTGAATATTTTATGCCACAAGAGGAGGGTTTGAAGGTGTGTTTCTAATGGTTTTGATAGAGGAACGAACAACAAAAGATGGTTAGTCAATCTATGCATCAGTTGCAAGATTTCTTCAAAATTTGATTTTGTGGCAATGGGGATTTTCACTGTTCTTCTTCTCTGTTCTTCGTTTCTTCTCCTTAGCTCGATGAAATATTATTCTGAGACCTGCGTATCACCATGGGAAAGAGGATTTTATTTATTTGGTGGAGCTGGTTTGAGCTTTGACAATGGCGGAATGGTGGTAGGGAGTTGTAGAGGAGTTTGCAGAGGAAGCTGTGCATGAGAATGTTAGATGTTAGATGTTAGAAGCAGGAGGGAATTTAAAATTTGAAAATTTCAAAGGCATGGAGAGAGGCACATTTTCATTTCCCTGACATCCCTCACCTCAAAGGGACGTGAGGGACATAAATTTTCACAGTGTGCCTCAACTTGACACGTGGTGGAGATCTCGACGCAGGGGATTAAAGCCAAAAAATAACTTTAAAGCACTGAGGGGTTGGAAGTTGCTCACATGAGGGACCTTGAGGCATCATGGAGGGCTAGGTGAATTTTTCCAACCTTAATTTACCTCACCTCAAAGGGACATAAGGGACATCAGTTTACATGGTGTTCCAGGTGATGACATGTGGCAATGATATGACAATTGAGAATGAAGGCTTGACAAACACCTGGGGGCTGGAAATTCACTCTTGAAGAGGTCACATGGGTGACCAGGAGTCTCCTTAGGGGCTGAAAATATTTTTTAATGTCTGGTTTCCATCACATCAAAGGGAAATGAGGAACGTGAATTTGCATGGCGCACTAGGTGATGACACGTGGCAGCGATCCAACGGTGAAGGTTTTGAGCTCCCACAAGCACCTGGGGCTGAACTGGCGATCTTGGAGGTTGCATGAGGGTCTAGAGGGCTTATGGGGGCTAGGTGAATTTTTCCAGCCTTTATGTCCCTTACCTTGAGGGACGTGAGGGACAAAAATTGCGCCAGGCTTGGAGCTGACATGAGTCCTTCCAAAATTTGACTAACTCCTAAACTCGCTCCAAGAGGGCAACTTGAAACGACGATAACGTGAGCTCCCGATGGAATTTTTTGATGAAATTTTATATGATATTGAATATAAATGTCATTTTGAATCTAATGGTGTGGGTATCAGGTTTTGATTCATTCATGTGATCCATGAAAATAGGATTTTTATCCGGTACTCCACCTGTTATGAGAAAAAGCGCTTGTAGAGACCCATTTCGCCAAAGTGTTGTGAAAAAAATAATTTCAAAATATTTTAGGGATTGGAATTATATTTCTGAAGATGTTTTTGTTTTCTCCTAACTCCATTTGGAGCTCTTGGAATCACCTTCAAAAGCTCAACAACTATTTTGGCTTGTGCACTGCCTAGGCTTGTGAACCCTGATTTTGGTGAAATTGCCCCAACTTCTCTCGGATCCTTCCTGAATATTCCTAAATCAAATCCATGAAAATTTTAGGCCATTGATTCACCTTCATGTCTGGTTTGCATTTTCTGTTCAGCTCCATGGGGTTGCTCCATTCCTAGGAAGGCCAGTGATAACCCTTCCCACAACTGCCCAAAGTTTGCATTTTCAAAGAACACCTAAAATCACCTAGGGGGTTGAATTGAATTTCCTAAATCACCTAGGGGACTGAGTTGACATCATATAGGAGGTCATTAGACTAACTAGGTGGACTTGGGGTGCCTGGGAATGATAGGGCTTGAAAATTTTGGCACAGGGTATCATTGTCATCTGGAAAATTGTCAATTTCCCTATTGTACATTTACATACATACATACATACATACATACATACATACATACATACATACATACATACATACATACATACATACATACATACATACATACATACATACATATATATCTTATTCGAATGCTCACCTAAAATGATCAAAAGGAGTTAGTTACATCATGGAGTTAATTCACCATACCACGGGTATAATCGAGTTAATATAGGTAACCCTAACTTCATAGGTGGAAAACATGTCACTTAGGCTACATGAAATATTTTACATCATTAGAATCATTAAAAACTTGTTAGCCTATCACATAGACCCCTAGACATAACACTAGGAAATTCAAATATTTGAAAAGGTGGTTTTGGAGGGAAATTCCAAAATCACATTACTACAAGTAAAAAAGGATCCAAATGGACTAGGATCTAACACACAACACCTATGAGGGCCCCTAAACCTAACATACTAATGAAAACCAACAAAATTCTTATTTACAAGAAATTATGCTTCGCATCATAGAGAGTTAAAATTTTAAAAAGTGTGAAAGATTTCGAGTATTGATAGAAGACACTTATTTTCAATCAACACTCTATGGAGATATTGAGACCCAATGTTTAAAACCTTGCGAGTTAACAAGTAAAGCAATTGATACCACATATTACCGATTGATAAGGAAAGAGTTATGGAGACCAAAGTCTTAAGTTTTGTGGCATGCGATGGCGTAATGGATGACAAGTGTCCATGATCGGTGTCCTAAGGAGTTATGGAAATCAAAATCTAAAAAAAATATAGATAATGGTTTCATTGATACAAGATGTGCCTTTAGTAGCGATGGGAAAAGAGAGCTATGGAGCCTAAGGTTTTAAAACATTTCCATGCATGTTAACACGATTCACTCCAAGTGTTAAACATTGGTGTCCCAAGGAGTCAAAGTTTGGAAAGGTCAACAAAGTGAGGCTACATCAATTCTCTCCATGTGTTGAAGATTAGGCTGAAAGAAGATATAGAAACCAAAGAGTTTGAAAGGTCTACAATGAATGAATTCCTTGATCAATGACGAATGTCACTAATCGAGTGGCCCAAAAGTATGGCACCAAAGTCAAAGTTTTTAAAGTATATGGTCAATGAGTAAGCTAATAGAGGACATATAGTAAAGATCGAGAGAGGTGAAATTTTCAAGGAGTGAAGTCGGGGTCAAGTAAAACACATGCAAGGATTATTAAATTTATATCAAAGGTCACCTCGTCACATGTTCACTCCTCCTCCCCTATCTCTCTCTCCCACGTACATTTACCCCTTTATTTTTCTAAAAACAAAATATTAAATCCCCTTCACCCCCTTACTACATGTCATTATATTGGCTAAAAAATTGTAATTAATAAAACCCCTTTATAAATGGACATCATAGGATAATGTTTAAAATGTGAAGCCCTCATGGAACTCCCCATTTTTTATTTTGGACCCTTTAAGCACAAATTGTAATCACATGAATAGTCCGAGCAAGATTAAAACTATAAAGAGTAGCACATATACCAATTAGTTTTGGGGAGGAACAATCTTAGATATGGAATAGGTGTGAAACATGCAGGTAATTAATTTCCACCGTCCAATCAAAATCCTCAATGATCTACAAATATATATAAATAACATATCCCTTTTTTTGTCGGTGATCATTGAACGACGATGCCATCATGGTTATTAATGAGGGAAAACCTAATCGAGTTCCCACAACAACACACTGCTTACTTTCCTTCTCTCCTCCACGCATAATTCCTCTACCCTTTTCCTTTCAACTTTCACAGAGGAGACGGGTGCCATTTCTTCTCGATTGTAAACAAGGAACAATGTATGCTTTATTTGGGTTTACAGGGAATGCTGCCATTTTTTCGTTGTATCCTTGATGCTAATGGCTGTTGATGGACTACACCATCAAGGATGTTGTTGAGGAATACCCTGATTGTTTACCTAATTGCTAGAGAGAAACCCTAATCTAAAATGTGCATGAAATCGCTACCTTTGGATGCTAGGTCCACTCCACATCTTCCTCTCTCTGACATATCCCAAAAAGCACACATTCCAATTCCCCTTACATTTATGTGTATTCAAACTACCGAATAAATGCAAGGGATGAAATTGTATACAACTATTCACTTTGACAATATTGTTCGACCACTCCTTGCATTTTGAGATATCTCCGCAACTAATTGCATCAACATCTTACACAACACGCCTTTTCTCCTTCATACGATTGACATAAATGTCATGTGGATGTTGGAGGGTAGAGTTTTACGTTGGTTTCCCATGTCACTTTCCCCACCCTTGTACTTCTCCACCCTCAAACCCTTTTTCTTCGCCCCTCTACTTCTCCCATTGTTTCTCTCCCTTCATATTGACTTCTTCAATATATTTCCTTTAATGTTTCCATCATACATTTCACATAAGCTGCTAGTTGTAACATTGCAGTTCCATTAACCAATTTTAGTTAATTATAAAAATTAATATACTTTCTTTCTTCTATGTTAGGTGCCTTTTGGTTTTGTTGTCATTGACCTTGACCTTAAGCAGACTCTAATATATATTAATTAAAACATGTGGGAACTTCCATTCTCTATATCATGAAAGGAAAATAATCCCTTGTTACACATTTGTTACAAGAATGATAGAGTACAATAATGCATTGATCAGATCTAGCTTAAAAACATTAACCAACCTATAAGACTAATACCCCGTTCTACCCATTCACATTGCAGAGACAGCAATGGGACTCCTCACCTTATGAACTCCATCATTCCAAGTGTAGGACCCAAACACATATTCTTGGTTAAGGGCCTTATTAAGAGTGAATTGAACTGCGAATGTTTGTTTCTCTCCTGAAGACTGGAAAGAAAGTTTCTTAGGATGGATGTTTACAGATACACCTGGTGGTTCATCCACAGAGACAGTGTATTCACTCTTCCCACCCACATTAGTGACAGTCCTAGTGATGTTTTCTGTATCAGCGAGGTTTGCAATGGCAATTGATGGGTAGTTCAGATCATTAGATTTTGGAGGACTTTCTGGGCATTTGAAAGTGGTGTTTAGGGCATTGTTGGCATTGATTCCACTGCTGCAGAGAAAGAGAAGTAGTCCTCTATGGTGGCATCATAAATAAGGCCTGGGTCCGAAGCCTGGTTTGGATTCAATTGGCCTGATCCATAGCTGAAGGGTGTGGCTGGAATTCCAGATGCATCTGTCATTGGATGGCCGTTGTTGTTGGTAACAATAGCTGCAGGAAAGAAGGAATGGAGTGCCCCAAAAGTGTTAGTTGGGGTATTGTCTTCACTGGTGCAATAGCACTAAAATTTAGTAAGAATGAAATTGGTTTACCTGTGGTCATGATTGCAGACTTGATAGCTGCAGGACTCCAATCTGGGTGGATTATTTTTAACAATGCTGTTGTTCCTGCTACATGTGGGCATGACATTGATGTCCCAGATACAATGTTGTATTTTACATGACGATCATCTGCCAAAAGCTTTGTAGGAGAGGTTGCTGGGCTCCAAGCTGCTAGTATGTTCAGACCAGGTGCTGTAATATCCGGCTGCAACAAGCAATACCACTTCTTATTATTCTATTTATAAATGTATACCATAACATTCCTATAAAGATGTACATAGGTAGATAAGACTACAAGCATTAGTTTTATCTATACATATATAGGAGAGCGTGGATCTTATTAGGTTTGTGAGTGCTGGATAACTCATCCGAATGAACTAGGTACTTTCGTGGAGACACTCTGCATTTTATAATTAAGAATGTAATTGTTTTTCAACATTTTTTTTCTTTCTTTTTCTTACCTTGAGAATGTTTGGGTTGAGCAGATTAGGGCCCTTGGAAGAGAAGGCAGCCATGAAAGGAGCAGGTTTAGTTCCCAGTACAGTCTTTGCTGGAACAATCTGTGCGAGAGGCTTGGAAGTAGAATTGATGTATGATAGAATGATTGTTGTATCATTAGAAATCACTGCAGTTCCTGGCAAAACATAAGCATCCACTGAGATTTCTGCTCCATTTGCTGGAAGATTACCAAGAATAACTGCAGCTCCACCAGCTCTCTTCACCTCTAGACCTTTCCCAACACGAGGACCATTTCCTCTCAAACAGAACACTATCTTTCCCTTCACTTTCTCAGGGTCTAGAGACCCTGGAAGGCATTGCCTGCATTTTATAATAAGAGAAGTGACTCAATATATGAGCAATACCTATTAGATAAATCTTGGGTGCAGGCTACATTGATTATCATGACTGCAAATTGAGGCAGGAGCTTAAGTCTCGCGTACGTTTGCATGTTAAAATAAAGACAACATTTAAAAATATATGTTGTCAATGACATGTTGTACAATGGTAGGATGCTGTAATTGCATCATGCAGATTGTGGGTTCCATTTTAGTTGACCCCATCATGAACTCGCTTAATGGTTAGGGTCATCCTTGAGAAGCACATGCCTCCTCCCTGATGTGGATATGGTATGAGATTATACAATCTCTCAAATACGGGTGTTATAGAGATCATTGAATACAATTTTTTTAATATATTATCTAAGAATCCTGCGCTCCTTCAAAAACATCTTTAATTAAATTTGAAAGAGTTCTACAATATTTAATACTTCTTACATAATTTTTAAATTAGTTAGTCAATTATTATAAGTATAGCTGCAATTTTAAGGTGGGAAAGGATGGATAAGAGACATACCAAACAGAGATATTTGCTTTGTTTACAGTGGGTAGATCAGCATCAGCAGCAAAGACCATTGGATAGAATGTATCCTCTAGTTTGTATGGAGTGACAGTTTGACCCTGCACAAATTGATTGGTTTTAATATTTTTATACATTGCATGCAATTCAATGGAATAAGCCTGCAAAGAAATAAAACTATTAAATAAAAACCATTATAAACTTTGATTTGAAATTGTCTCCTGAACTTTATGAATTATAGAAACTTGAAGACTTTCCTTGAACACTATAAACCTTTGGTTACTTGAGCTCAAATTATAGGTTTACAGTATCCCTTAAACATTAAAAACCTTTGATTATCCTGAGTTCAAATTATAGGTTTACAATATCCCTTAAACAAAAGTATATGTTCAAAGAAATAATTCTATTCTTTTCTTTTTTTTTTTTTATTTTTTAATCTTTAATCAAATTCTAATTCTACAAAACTTTTATTTTAATGTAGGTAAAACTCTATACATCTATTAATAATTACTTATTACTTTATTTATGATGCAGGTAAAACTCCAAAACATCTATTAATAATTACTTATTACATCTATTTATGAAAATATGATACTATAACAATAGTTCTTGTAAATTATTTATCTTTTCCAATCAATTACAAATAAATATTCTTACTCTATAGTATTTATATTTCATTTTTAGTACCATGCATTATATTAACTTACATTAAAATCCCCAAAAATAATGTTACCACATTTACTATTTTTTATTTTTATATTTTTATTATATTTCATATTTTTTTCAATAAATAAAACACTAAATATGCCTTATTATATATATTTTATTTATTTAATTTGATAAATTTGTTATTTTTCTTTAAACAAAAAAAGTCTATATCATCATATTTATATTTATTAACTACTTTCATATTTATGTTTATTAAGTACAATTAATATTAGAGCCATTTATTTTAGTTAAT
Organism: Taxus wallichiana var. yunnanensis; assembly: GCA_018340775.1. Taxonomy (NCBI): domain Eukaryota; kingdom Viridiplantae; phylum Streptophyta; class Pinopsida; order Cupressales; family Taxaceae; genus Taxus; species Taxus wallichiana. The sequence continues at coordinate 248,841,897 of CM031241.1, forward strand.
ATTTTAAATATTTATATTAAAATCTTAAGCATTATATTAAATATTAATCTATAATTATATTTAAAAATATGTTTTAATAAAATATTTTTATAAGAATATTAATTTGACCCAAAACCATTAATTATTATAATCTTTTAATAATTACTATTTACAATCTATCATCACAAATTTATTAATTTAATTCTATACAATACAAACCACATATTTATCCAAATATTTAAAAAACATAAATTAAAATGTACATATTTATATATTCATTAATAACAATCCTATAATAAACTAAAATAATAAAAATATAGATTTATCATTGTGAGAATTTGTTGTACATAATTTTTATAATATACATATGAGACATTATATAAAAACAAGATGGAGTGATTATTATTATTATTATTTTGTCAATAATAGATATATATATTTAATAATTTCATTTTTTCATTAAATATATGTTAACATTTCTATAATAATTCTAAAATTTGATATTGAAAGAAAATTGAACTCTTAAAAATGTTATAGTAGAATATTAATTTATTTTATTAAAATTATAAAATATAAACAATTATTATAGAATATTCAATTTATTTTATCTAAATCGTAAAATATAAAAATACAAATAAATTAATACTATAATAATTAATTATTCATGTATTAATAATAATTAACTAACTTAAATCCAATAATAAATGTCTCTAAATTAAATAAAAATTGACCATATTTTATTAAATACAATTAATCTAAATTTCAATTACAATATCTTCAATAAAATAAGTCCCTACATGATATTTATTTATGAATTAAATCATCATATTGTAGAAATTATTCAATTTTAAAATAAAAAACTACTTAAATATCTAATATAATTATTAATAAAAAATTAAACACATAAAGATGTTAATTACAGCACAAATATCAATCTTACTCATATATTACATTAAAAAAATGCAATACATATTTTAACACTATATTTGGATAGCTATTTGAAATCTGGAAATGCTTACTCTATTTCTTATCAATTTATACTGTAAAAAAATATTAATTGTCTTAATACAATCTCAACTAATTAAAAAAAAAGAAAAATACATACCTTTACTTTGGTGCCATCGCCGAGTACCACAGGCGAAGGAAAATCACGGTCTACACTATTAGCCGCCACGGTGATAATCCACGGGGCAACATTGGATGACGTGGCAGGTTTCGGTCCATCATTACCCGCACTGCAAGCCACAACGACCCCTCTCTTTACAGCATACAAGCTACCCAAAGCAATAGCATCTCGAGAATATTCCTCTGGCTTTCCGCTGCTCCCAATGGAAATGCTCAGCACGTGGACTCCGTCGGCCAGCGCATCATCCAGGGCGGCCAACATGTCGGCATCAGTACACGTGTTCTCACCGGCGGAGTCTCCGCCGGGAAGTGGCCAGCAGACCTTGTACATTGCCAGCCTGGCCATCGGAGCTCCGCCTGCAGCTTTTCCGCCGGCAAATCCGCCCAACGCTGACGCGTCGTTTACCTCCCTGCCGGCAGCGGTTGATGATGTGTGGGTTCCGTGGCCGTCACGGTCACGTGGTGAGCGGAAGTCTGGCGTGGCGAGGTCACATTCAGCGGACCGTAATATGTCTCGTAGCCCTTTAGGTAGTACCTTGCACCAATCAGCTTCCTGTATACACAGCAATCCGCATACAACACGTGGACAGCTTAACTAGTTGAAGAAAAATAAAATAAAAATAATATAACGTGAGGTTGTGGAAAAATATTCCAATAGTGTCTAAACTAACATTTGTTCTAAAATATAATCATAAAATATTTGATAGCTGTCTAAACTTTATTCAATAATTATGTAAAGCAGCCAATGACTAAAATTACAACATATTTATCAGTATTTGATTAATCCCTTTTAATATGTTTTTTTGGTTGGTTGGTTTGTTTGTTTGTTTCAAAACAATTAAAAATATAAGGATTGAATCTAGATTTTTAGAGTAGTAGAAATAATTTTTATATGTATTGAAAAAGTATATCTGATTTGAATAATAAAGTATATATTTATACATAATTTTATAGGAAGAAGATAGAACAAACAAACATATTCATCTCATAACCAATCAATCACTTCATTAGTAAAAATCACTTCCATAATAATATCATTTCATAATATATTGAATGGGTTGTGGTTCAATACTACATATGTTGGTGTAAAAGGTGTCCCCTAATCATCCACAAAGGTTCCACTCCTAGAAAATACTAATAAATAAGGGACAAGGTCGGGATTTGCTTGAGACAAATTTGAGGGAATACAAATTCATCAATCATTGACAACTAAACCTAAGAATTCTATGTAACTAATCCCTATAATTTCAAGTTCAATAAAAAAATCATAACATAACCTATTTTCAAAATATAAATTAAAAATCATTAAACTTTCAAAAAAAAATCTCATCAGAAAAAATAGAAACATTGGATCTCTTGAAATAAAATACAAAATGTTTAAAGAAAAGCCAATACTAACAAAGACTAAAATAATTTAAATCTAAATTTACTTCAATTTTAAAAAATATTAATTAAAATTCTAAATGGTAAGGTTTAAAGGTTGAAAACCAACATTAATAAATTTAGATTATTTTTTAAAATAAAAACCTTTTATATAGTATTAAATTTATTTGTTGTCTTGGCTTTCTCCTCACTTTTCACGGGTTTCTAAGGAGAAGGAGATTGCAGGGCAAGTTTTCAATTTAGAGACTTGTACTCGAGAGGTGGAGTATGATGAATTAGTTCTTTCTTTAAGACGATAATTGGATGATTTAGATCCTCCTCCCTTCTTAGTCCATATGCAACATTTCTTGGGTAGAGTTGAGTGTTCGACTAAACGTAAAGGTTGCAAGTCGGAGGTGGATCAACTAAGATTGGGCACAAAGGCGATGGTCCATAACAATACTGTGGAGCTTCAAGGACCTTCTCACCCGTAGTGGGAGAAAAATACGAGCCGCTTACGATTATATCTATTTGACTCTTGGTTTTGTTTTGCTTCTCCTTTATAGAACCCCATATTTTTTGGATCTTAATTGTTATTTTTCTTACACAACCCTTTATTAACTATTTAGGGTGTTTTCGCGGATGACAATTGTAATTTTGAGGACTTTTCTTTAGGGTCTATTCCTATTATGGTGTTTCTTGGTACTTCTGATTTTGTGGGGAATAGCCCTCTAAAACCTAAATCAAAATTATACAAACATTTTTTCCAATTAAAAATAGAAACATATGACTCAATGAACAACGAAAACCTAGCTCATGCATAACGTAATGAATATGGACATAAAAAGACATTTTCCATATATTAATATAATATAATAGACTCTCAAAATAAGAATAAAAGACATTTTCCATATATTAATATAATATAATAGATTGTCAAAATAAGAATAAAGGACATATGGACCACAATTTTTTCATATTATCCATGAATATAATACATTATCAACATATATATATACACCACATCATCAAAATGGACATAAAAAAAAAATAGCATGTAGACCCCTCTGAAATTTTCCATGTAAAAACCATTGTTGTAATTTTGTGCAAGGACTTTAAGAGACATCAATCATGTGTATTATTAATGTAATGTTCTTTTTACATTGTTCCACATTAAAAAAGTTATTATCAACACGGCAAATCATCCTCGTCAAGATTCCATAAAAGTACATTGGAGAAGGAATCTCAAATACTTTTGTCTTATCTGGCGGCTTCTAGGTTGCGTGTGTGTCACCATTTTAGTGGACGTCAGTGCGGAAACGACAAGCAAATAATAGGGGTGATAGAGATTATATAATTTGATTAAGTCAAACTTTTTGAAAATCAATCAAAGGATTCACATGGTATTTGATTAAAATCATCCAAGAACAAAGACTTTGGAAAACTTTTGAAAAGCATGAAAAATTAAAAACCATTAAATGTTAGTGGATTTTCCTTATTCATAATTTTTAAATACATGGTTTTGCCTGAGGAATATATGGAGGGGGCAACAAATATTCAATGTTATGGAGTTTCAAAGTGAAGTTTTAATATAAAATAATATTTGAATATTGATTATTTATACCCTTAACATATGTAAGTCGTAAGATTTAAACTTATAACTCTACCTACCTAAAACGGTGGCCAAGACTAAACAAATCAATTCAAGAAACCAAAAATAGTACTAATTTTATTAGAATTTATATAAGTTATGTATTTTTATTTTAAATGTATGTATTCATTTAATTAATTATTTATTTAAACAAACATTGGTTTTAGTAGTCTATATTTTTATGAAAATTTTGAATGCGGAAAAATTACTTCTCAATGTTTTCTCTTTTGTTTGTGAAAAGTCCCATTTTTAAAAAAATAGTTGGGATTTTTTTATAAATTGTAAAGATATTTTACATTAGAAAATTAGTTTGTTTAAAAATAATTAATATTAATTATATTACATATATTTTAATTGAAAATCACCTTAATTTATTATAATAATTATTAAAATTAAATTAAATATCATTTTATAATTGACATAATATTAATAGAAATTCAAATTATTAGAGTAATTCATAATTACTAATATTTAAATCTAAATAAAAGGTCAAAAATAAAATAAAATTGATTGGTGAAGTTGTTAGGCTCATAAAGAGCTCACCAAAGATCAATTATTGTTGTGTGCGTAAAGGCCTAGACAACTTTAGATAATTTTGACATAGATGCCCTTTCACAACTTTAGAAGAGTAAATAACTTTAAAAATAAAATTGAGATTGTGCCAAAATAAATATCTCTAAAAATGAAATTGAGATCGTGCACATATGATTTAATAAATACCCTCTAGACAACTTTAATAAACTAAATATCCTTAAGACCTTGACACTAAGTTAGAAAATACTAAACAATTCCATACCTTCAACAAAAAAATAAAAATAAAAAAACTAATCTAAAATAATAAATGTAAACAAATAATCTAAATAAATATATCCTTACATTTGACTTAAAATACCAATAAATGTGGAAGTTTGGACAATTTAACAAAGTGATAAAAATAATCTTTCTCCACATCATTTGTTTGTGAAAAGAGTGTGATTTCGCCATTTTTATCAACCACACATGTATACACATTGAATATGTGCTTTAAAAATATTAAAATATGAACTTTAAAAGTATTAAAAATGAACATTAGATTTCAATGGTCTTTGAATCTTGTGGTAGGTGATTTGTATGTGTGATTATACGTTGCTTTTCCCCTTTTCCTTGTGGTTGTTTGTCAAACACATACACCAACCTAACCCTTTCGAATGCGAATATAAACATATCTTTCAATGGAAAACACACTTTACCCAACTTTGGAATGTGAATACAATTATAACTTCAAACGGAGAACACTTTTGACCCAACTTTTGATAAATGAACTTTTAACAAAATTTATATCTAAAAATGTATTTACAACTAAAGGAATATATATATATATATATATATATATATATATATATATATATATATATATATATATTTTGATTGATTAAACTTGTATTTTTACACAATTCTTAAGCTTATTATCAATATTTTTGAGTCTTTGCACTAGTAAGAATATATATACACGCATCAAACTTAAGTCACGGTGATAGTGATCTTTTGTGAGCCAAGCAATTTCACCATTAGACTCTTATTATATAGATGTTTCAAGAATAAAATATTTGACAATTTTTATTTTCACATTTTATATTTTATATTGGACACATTAAATGTTCTTTCTAAAATTTTATATTGGATATATATTTGATCTCCATAGTAAAATTTTAACTATTAATTTGATATTTACTTAATTGTTATTTAGATTATTTATTTATTTAAAGAAGTCAATTAAAATAATAATATTTAGATTATATATTAAAATTTGAAGTTTTTTGTTGAACAATATACTTATATAATTACTTATGTTATAAAATAATATAAAATAATTAATTATAAATATCTTAAATATATTTATTTGAAAAATATTCATATATATTAATTTTTAATTTCTTCTCTCATGAATTTTAGCCACATTCCTTAATAATTAAATATCTTCTTTTCATATTTCTAATTTATTGGTGACAAAAAGATATTTTTTAAAGAAAAATGAGTACAAAACTCTCTTTTATATCAAAATCCTATTTTTTTAAAAATCATATAAACATCAATTTATTTAAAAAATAAAAATTGATACAATCAAATCTCACCCCTTATTAACATTATAAAATACAAATTTAATTAATATTATAATTATTTAAATTTTTAATAATAATAAACAATTAAAATAAATAAATAAAGATGAGATTGACTAAATCAATTATGTTTTTTTCAATTTTCATGCAAACAGAAGAGGGAAAAAGAGGAAAATATCGGGGAAAAGGGCCACATGATAATGACTTTACATGGAGAATAAGGCTCTCAAGGGGCACTAATTTCTTTTACCATGTGTAAATGCGTAATATTGATCCTCTTTACATGCTTTCAGAGGGTATATTCCACATCAGTCAAATTTGACAAGGATGGGACAAGTAACTTCTAGTCAAAATTATTTTTATTCATGATCATTATATATGTGGTATTTCAGCATAGATTTATCCAAGGAAAAAATAGTGTTAATTTCAGTGCTTGCTTACTTGTTGCAGTGGGAAACATTGAAAGCCTCTCCTTCCTGACAAATACCTTTCCATGAGCTTGGAATGGAAGGCATTCCATGGTCTTTGAAGCTTTCAGACTCTGGCCAGACACCTGCATGTAACAAACATATTCATAAATGGGAAGCCAAGATATGTGAGCTTAAACTCTTATGTACATACACACACACATATATAAAATGTATATGTACCTGAATCTAGAAGCCCAACTATTGTATCTTGGCCATAGTTTGCCTGTTTCCATAAGGTGTTTGAAGTAGACTCATCTTGCTCTGATCCATCACCTATGCCCAGAAAACTCCATGACCTTGTGGTGTGCATCCTCCTTCCTTTGCTTGGAAATACAGAGATTACCCCTTCCATCTCTACACAAAAATAAAAGGGTATTTTTTTTTTTGTGGAAATTCCATCATTTTAAACTCTTTTTTAAAAGAATACTTTGATAGGCAGAATGTATACATTATCCTAAGCATTCATGATATAAGAAATAAATTTGGGCTCAAAAATAAAGTTCTAAGATATTTCTACAGAAGTGAATAATCATATTCATTGTAGTTCAGTTGGTCTGTTAAAATTTTAGTGGTCACATGCAGCTGCTAAATTTGTTAAGAGAGTTTATATAGAAATCAGCCCAATTTCAGATAACTAAAAATAGTAGCCGGCCTACCCAAGTAGGGTGCATACTTCTTGAAAGCATTTGAAGTATTTAATAAAATTAGCTGATTACAATCATATGATGGGTCCAGAATAAGGATTCGAAAAGTCAAAAATATAAATTTACATGCAGTATTATCCAAAAATTTATTTTACACTATGAACTGCGAAAGGAATCTCAAATCTTTTATATATATATATATATATAACTTTTAAAGGGACATAAAATGATATTAAGGACTCAAAACGTCGGAAAATATAAATTTACACACAGTATCATCCAAAAATTTAGTTCACTAGGAACTGCTAAAAGAGTCTCAAATCTTTTATATATATATATAGCTTTTAAAGGGGCAGAAAATGATATATGCATTGATTATTTATCATTTGTTTCCATTATGGTAAGCTTTGCTGTCTGAGCTTTAGCACTACAAGTCAGTCAGTACATTGAAACAAAGCTATAATACCATTCATCAACTAAAAACTTTTTAGCAATCTTTACAAATTTTATCTATGATCTTTCCATGATAGTTTCATAATCATTGACATACTCGAAGCACTCTCTACATCTTTCACATATTTTCAGCAATATATTTTCCTTCATATTCTTACAATGGCAGATTTAGATGACTGGCAAAAGAAAACATAAAAATTTTAATAGCACGTGAAACATAACTTTTTCTTGTCCTTTTGCAAAGATACCTGACATGGCAGAAGCTTCTGCAGGAGAAAGATGGGCTGCAAAACCATTGAAACAATGCTTGTAACTGTATAGCAATGACTCCCTTGCTTCATCAACACTGCCCAAGCCCACAACAAAAGATTTATACCATCCTCAGTACATATAATCATAACAACTACTGTGCATTTATCATAGTTAACATAAGAAAATTGTAATAGACCAACCTTTCCTTGACAGAAGCAAGCATGGAATAGTGCATATCAGACACTTCCTCTTGCTGCAATCCCCATGGTCACCTGAATACACAATATAGACCTAACAACAAAACATGCACAATACAATCCCCATTTAACCATAAGTACAAATAAATCAGCCTCTGTCAATACTCGATGTCTATATACCATAGATGGAAACATATATTAATACCCACCTCCTTGGCAGATACACAAGCCAAGAAGCAACAGCATGCCAGGAGATGCAACACTACTACAGCTACTACCATGGCTAGATTCATCCAGCCTAGACCCATCTTTCTTCCAAAAGCAAAATATAATACAATAACACAATAGTTCCTCCTCCACTAGAGAACAATTTAATCAAAACAAAAAGGACTACTGTCTGCAACACAAAGGGCAGAGAAATGGCAATCCTTATCAATTATCCCCCACTGTCCTGCTTTATGTAAGCGTGCATGTGACTCTGCAAAAGTAAACAAACTAAAAAGAGGCTTTGCAGTTGTTACAACTGTGCTAAACATGGTCATGCATTGAAATACTAACCCACAAACGGACAGAATAGACTTTTGATCATATACAAAAGACCCCATTATCAGCTCAAATTTTCACTTAAATCAGATTAAACAAGTTACACCCAATTGTACTTCTGGGTAATTGTTAAAGAATCTTCCTCCACAAAAGTTGCCAGGTAGCCCAAATCCTCCACTTGTTTTTATAGGTGGAACTCCAGTTTTACAGCGATGTTTATTTTTGTGGTCTTTAAAATTTGTAATAAAAATAACAAAATCTAAAGGATTATAGTCGAATTTCACATATATTTTTGTAATAGTTAAAAGAGAGATTTTGAAGAATACCCAGCAACCTAGTTGAAATTCTGACACATTACAAACCCTATTCTACTTATCAGAAATAAACCAGAAAATGAACCCAATACAACAACTTACCTATACAAAATAAATATAATATAAAAACAAAAAAACTAAAAAAACAGTACTTTCCCTCAAGAGATTCCATTATCATAACAAACCTTATCAACATTTTCTCTTAGTCATTATTTTCTTATCTTTTGCAATTCATGGGGAACATGACAAGTGTGGAGGAGGGAACAAGGTCAACGACATTGATAACAGTTATCGTTGTTAATTTCACCATTGTATTAGATTCAGGTGTTTGATTATTAGAGGACACAAAATTATGTGGTTGATAAAGCTGACACTATATTCAATTAAAAGACAACCCCTTAGGTTCTAGCTCAAGAAAGGCTTTAGAGTATAGATGGAGGTCTACCAATAAATTTCTATTTTTTAATGTGTATTATATTAGGTGTTTTGAGATAACTTATAATATATGAGACTATATTATATATTTTGAAAATTTATAGGTAAATAGTTTTAATTAGGATTATGTGTGTTATAAATAAGCATATATATCTTTATCACTTCTTAATTTAAATTTCGAGTTATAAATAATATTGATTTAACTCTTTTTAGATAGTTTAACGTTTTTAGCTAGAGCTTAGAATCAAGGATTGAAGGGATCTCACCCGAGTACGGATCATATAGTCACCACCCTTAATAGCCTAACTGCACCAACCAAGACCACAAAAGCTTGCAAACTATGCAGGAGACCGAAGGAACCAAGAAACGACAACTACGAACAAAAAAACCAACCAATGCAAAAAAATCACCTCTAACTAACTGACTTACTCCAAAGAAAGTAAACCGCTTGGGCCTGTCGACTTCCCGCCTCCCAACTTGTGCACCAACTTGAGCAATCCAAAGAATAAAATTATATGTAAACCCCATTTTTCTCATGCGAAATCCAGCCACACCCTCGGACTCAAAGTCCATTGGGGCCGACAACACCGATATCGTTGAAAGGTCAAATTTCTTGAGCCTCTTACCTTCGAGAGCCCGAAGAACATGCCTCGCGAACATCCTCCGCAAATTTCATAAGCTTCACATTCCTTGTAGACAGAACAACAATCACTTCACGAGCATCTTCTAAAGTCATCCCCTCCCTTTCCGCAACTAACAATGGTTGAACTCGGCAATATACTTCAAAGACTTCTTCCAAGTCAAACGATACTAGGGATTGATAAAATGGATAGCCATAACCTTGACTTCCACTACATTCTCGCCTCACCATGAGCAACCGAGAAACAAACCAAGATGCCACCTCTCGATTAACCCTTGCCTTCGTAGAAGCTTCCATATACTCTTCCCCCAAAAACCTCTCAATGGCTTCAAAAATGGACCCTGATTTGGCCCTAAAGATAATACAAATGTGAGCTCTTGATATAATTCCAAAGAAATCCATCTCCGCGTCTCCCTTGAAGAAACAGACTAGAAACAAAGGGCATGCCATATTTGAAAACTGATCCCATGACACTGATACTAGCCACCAACAAACCTTCAAAAATGGGAGAAGGGGCAAGCACTACCCAAACATTCAAATGCAACCAACACTTTCTTCCCGAAATGATAACATTAAGCTCCTCCCATGCATTCACATGCGTGGATATGACAAGACCATCTCTCCTCTTAATTCCTTGATTTGCTAAGAAATTGGCTGCGGAATTGGACTCCCTATAATTATGACTTAAACTCCACGTGGGAATCCGACTCAGCCAATGGATTATATTGCTAATAAATAATTCTAATTTCTAACACAACGCTTTACCTCTTTGAACATCGCTAATTACGACTTGGAGTCACCTTGATAACCAAAGCTTCGCACCCAACACTAACCACTAATTTGACCCCTTTCAGCAAGGCTTGAGCTTCTACTTCGTTGCTCATTCCATCTTTTAAAGGAAAGGATCCCGCAATCACTAACTTGCCGTCCTCATCTCTAATTAAGCACCTCGCTCCCAATGTGTTTGGATAACCTTTCGATGCTTCGTGAAGTTTAGTTTACGAAAAACACGAGTGGGTGGATTGGTTTAATTCTTTTTAAATAAATATATTTAACTTATATTTATGAAACATAAATTTATTTTATAATTATTTTGATAGCGGTTTTTTTAATGAGATTGTCTTTTATTGGGAATTTTTTTTGACAAATATTCATTTGCTAATATGTGGCAATTTGGTTTACTTCTATTAATTTAATATTATCTCATATACATAAACTTCATTCAATTACCAAGAATTGTATAACATCAAATATTTTTAAAAATTATCCACAATACCATAAATAAATTAAAATTATCTTAACCTTAATTAGATTAATCTTTCTAAATTATTTTAAACAATTGGCCAATGTATACTACCCATCACATAAAGATACCCTACAAAATAAATAAGTTTATCATGCAAATTGTGCATGTTGAGATTAGTTTATTAATTATATTAAAAAAACAATAATTTAAATTCACTTGGTTTGCACTAAAATTCTTGCTGCCACTCAGGTCTATTATGCAGCTTGCTGGTGTCCCTCTCATGCCTCCTTTGAAAAGTTGGCTAAGCTCTTGCGAGGATTTTCTTTGGTCTAGCTCTAAGCAGGGTGGATTTCATTGTGTTGTTTAGGAGGTTTTCACTCTTCCTAGGGATCAGGGTGGCATGGGTGTTGTTGATGTCTACAGGCAGAGTATCTCTCTATGCGCTAAGTGGGTTGTTCATTGTATCCAGGGCAACCAAGCTTGGTAGGTTTTGTTATGACATTGTATCTCTTCAGGAGCACCATATGGTAAAAATGATAGAAAAACATAGGATTTCATACTCTACTAATTACTAAAGTTCCAGTTAAAATACCTGACACCTTTGTGGTCAAAATCATCTGGAAATCATTTGAGATGGTCAAACCCTTCATGTGGTGGGTTGGTGATGGATTTTGAACATGTCTCTCTTTCAATGAGCACAATTTGTGGTGGTCACCTATTTTTTCTCTTGACGATATCCTGCTTGTAGAAAATCCCAACATCAAAGTAGTGTGGTTAGCTCGTAAAAGCATCTCTACCATCTGGGACTTGGTTTCCTCCCGGGATTGGCCCCCTTGGCTAGTGCTAAAACAGAAGTGCAACCTGGATAATTATGATTTTCCCTCAATTTTGGCTATTCAGTCTTTTCTTCCCGACGTTATGCTACACAAGCTGGGCCTTCAGCCACCTATGGCTTGGTGGAAATATTGGCATTGGAACGTGGACATTCCACTATTATAATACAATTCAGGAGTTATCTACTCCTTGTTATATCCTATTTTCTTTGACTTTAGATAATCTCAATACTAGATGGTCATTACATTCTTCTCATGTCACCTGGTTAAAGCATCTCCAATGGACATGGACCCCCTATTTGATTTGAAGCTCAATTTATTTCTTTGGTGTATGATCTATTAGGGTCTTTCATTAGGGGAAAGATTAAGTCATATTGACATTCCTAATTTGGTCTGTAGTTGTTGTGGTCACCCAAAGTCCTTCAAACATGATTAGTTTTGGTTTTTCCCTTGTGCGCAACATGCTTGGCATTGGATTCACTCCTTTTCAGCCATTTCACCCTGAGTTTTTATTGGAAAGTTGCTTTGTTTGGTGACCATGCTACTTGGCCTTCCTACATTTCTTCCCTTTGGAATTTATTTCATTATGTTATTCTGTTTCAACTCTGGAAAGCTAGGAATATTGCCTTATTTCAGCATTGTACTCTTTCTGTTGAACTAACTATTAATGAAAAGGTGGCTATCTTGTCTTCTGTTCACATGTAGATTCAGGCACAAACGTAGAAGGTGGCGCTGGAGTTTGCTCATCTCCAGTAGTTGCTTGATCATTGGGGCGGTGTACCTGTACTATGAGCCATGTTCCTTCAGATGATGATGATCGCCACCCCCCACATCCCCAACCACCTCATAGATGCCATGTTCGATCTCACAAATCACTCTGAAGCACCCAACCATCTCCGCCGCCAACTCACCCAGGGCCCTCTTCTTCTAGTGCTAGCTGGAGCCTGCGCCATCGTGTAGCAAGGCGGAAGTTGGTTCTTCTAACTAGGGATCTTTTCTTGCCGAGGCTTCCCAGTTTGGTGGCTCACCACCCCTTGGGTGCGAAATTATGGTTCCGCTCAGCGTTTAGATGCCCGACCAGGATGGCCGGATGCTCAATCCGCCTTCGAGGCGAGACGCGCTCCTTCAACTTTCTTCCGTCGTGGGATGATCCACCTCCTCGGTGCCGCGACTCCTTGTGCCTAATCCTTTTTTCTCTTGATGTAGTTTTTGGTGCTCTCTCTTCGCCTGTTGACCGTTATTTGTAGCTCTATGTGGCATGTTTTTGTTCTCCCTCATGGCTTGTCTTTTTTCTGCTCACGTGGCTTTCATTCTTTTTTGAGGATGTGAATACTGCCAAACGCCCTTACTATGTAACACTTTGTATTATTTTGTCTATAATTTAATATAAAGGTGGTTCCAATAGTAAATTCACTTGGTTCATAAACAATTTTAAAGAATGATTTGAATTCACTTGATATATGTATTAAAAATTTATTTCTTATTTTGGATTGGGGAAGTTGGAAGTCTAGAATGTAATAAATGAATTTATCTTTAAAACCCACCAATTAAATAGATAGAATTTTAATTTTTCTTAAACTTTATATGTATAAAAAAATATTCAATTTTTCTTTTAGAATTTAAATTATTTGAGTGTCTACATAAACTTTGCATATATAAATTTTCTTTGAAAAAGTATCTTCTATTAAAATATTTTTGCAACAACTAGTGTCATTATATATTTTCTACATTTTATTTAGTTATTTTTATTATAAGTTTCTAAATTATTTATTGAAATGTAATATACTTTCAAAGCCAATAATTTAGAAAGTGTATTTCATCCTTTATTTACTTTATTTTGTTGAATTAATCTTGAGGGTCTAAGAAGTCTAAATTAAAAGATAACACTCAAGACTAGTAATTTAGACAAACTCCCCAATGACATTAAAATTGCAATACCAAACTCAAAGATATTAATAAAGGATGATAATTGAATACAAATTGTAAGATGTTTTATCACTCCACATAAATCATATTTAAACTAATTTTACTAAAATAAGTTAAGAAGAAGACAAAATACATGAAACAAAAAGACTATATTTCATTAAACAAAATAGAAAAACAATTAAAAATATTTTTCTCTTGACGATGAATCATAAGTAATAATTTAAAATACGTCAATAATTTTTTTCACAATTTATCCAAAACTAAATTTCAATCTCATGAACTAAAATCATTAAAAAACTAATAGAAAAATAATATTAACTCTGACATAAAACATCATTTAATCACAACAAATAAAATATCCATTTTTAAATATAAATATAAACAATAAATAACTAATATATCTGATAGCTTTGGTTCACTCCCCACCTTATTCATAACACCCAAAACTGAGGTACAATTAGCGTCTCCCTCATTCATATCAATACTACAAATTGATAGCCATGTGAGTGGGGTTGGCCAAAAAAAAAAAAAGCTTTCACAATAAATAATGTGTCTTTTTAGACAACGTCTATGGTAATGATTGAAAATTAACATATGTTCATAATCAATTGATTCCGACTATTCGACTATAAAGGACAAAAAGGACTCCCACTAAAAATTAATGGGAAATTCGAAAGCACTTAATCACACTTTTTTAATAAAATCTTTATACTATTTTTTTATATTTTTGTAAACTAGTGTTGCATTTTCTTATTTGGTCCCTATTGAGGTGTGACCACAAAACAGCACTCAAGTGTAACTTATTATTAAATTTAATTGTGTTAGTATGCGGAGGCATTGAGATAAGATAAAAGATAAGAAAAGAATATTGATGTTCATGAAAGGCCAATATCAATGTATCAATTTTGAGGCTTACAAAAATAATATATAGATTAAAGAGTAGAAAGTGCAAAAGTAAATTCAGTAAATTTAAAATAATATATACATAAAAATTGAATGTTTAAGATGGGTATATGAAGAGTTGGTCATCTATCTAAGAATGTGTATCATAGTCACCACTTGAAATAACATAACAATGATGAGTGGGAGGTTGGACCAAACACAACAAGAATGATGTCATTAGAGACTGGTCTTCTAGCATGGAAATGTTTGCATAACATAGAAGTAAGAACTCTTTCAATTTATATTCAATCACATTTCCTATGGTAATACATCCACATTTCAACCCCATGTAGAAGAGAAGGTGTACCAAGTGCATGGAAGAGGAAAACATTTTCTTGGATATCGTAAAATTGAAGCCGGAAGCACTATTTATTTAGAAGAGTGAGGGAAACATACCTATTTCTTAGTCTACACTTAATAGTTGGTGAAAAAATAAAGTGTTTCCCAAAAAGACTCGATGTACATATGAAGAGATTGTCTCAATCCTCGACCTTTATATACATAAGGAATTTGTTTTGCATTATAATTTCTAGTACTAAAAATTATATACATTTTATTTTATCAAAATTTCCTAAAGAACATATGTATCACACAAGGATCAAACATAAGACTCTTATTTTTATAAATCTATTATATCCAAAATGTTAAAAAGAACGCCCAAAACATAACCATAATTAGGGCATAAGTTCACAAAGTCTTTCTTTTATGCTATACATATAAGTAATGCCACAAGTAGTATGTGTATAGATGCGGAAAGTGATTTTAGTATGTTAAAATGCATTCAATCACATTAGCAAATTATATCTAAACATATGTAAACTAGTAACACTAGACTTGAAGAATTGAGGAGAAAATATGTGTTGATTTGATTAATATATTGAAATTTCATAATTACCGAGATAGTCGTGACAAAAAGACAGTGCAATGTAGGCCCAAATAACAACATAAACAAGACCTAAAAAATCAATGTGAATAGACAAATTTGAAATATCGACCAAGATTGTAGATTCCTTAGATAGCATGAACCGAACGGTAGGTACATTCTTAGAAACTATCAAATTTAGAATATTTAAGCATGTCACCATGCTCATCTATTTCGAGGCTCTAAAAAATATGTGCTTTTCCAAAATTCTACATGAATATCTATGAAAGCGACATTCTTCCTTATAACACTAAAGTGGTAGAAATTTACCTTTTAAAATGAAATAAAAAATGGAGGATGTTTTTAGGAGCATGTGTTATCCCTCCATTATTATTTGACTCCTCAATGGGAATGGTTCATCAAAGCCAGTTCACAAAAAGTACAATGCAGATCTGAATAAGTAGTCCAATTTACTTCAAGTACTAAATCACATATACTGAAACAATAAATGTTATATATCATCTTCCTATTTATTTAAATGCTTTCAAGTGTTTCTCTAAATTCTATATATCATTTGATTTTTGTAAATGTTTGAGTGTTTTTCTAAATTCTTGTCATTGTTTATGGCATAGGGATGATTATCTAGATCGCTTCTTACTCAATATATAACTATTATTTTCTTATCCTAAATGCACTATTATTCAAACACAAAAATATATGTCAAGAAGAGCCGTATCTCGATTAATAATAGAAAATCACACAAGTAAATTAAAAATGGTTTAAATTTATTACAAATAAATAGTCATGTATCAAAATTAAGTGTTTACAGTACCTTTGGTCCAAAAAACAAAAGAAAAGAAAAGAAAAACAATGATATAAATATATGTGGAATTTAAGTACATAAATACTAAAATTGGTTGAGTTTGACATATATTTAAGTTGTCATTCATGATAATCATCATTCTATCAAGATTTTAATATATTTTTAGTAATACTCATGAAGGATTTATGCTTCTCATTTTCTAGTAACTTTCCTTGAGCCTTATAAGTCACCATCATGTGCATTAAATTATTCAAATGGTGTTGTGACTTTTTCAAATTCATTATTCAACTAGTACAATTTATTTTTCATTGAATTCATTCTACAATATATTTTTGGAGTTACTTTTGTTGTTACTCTCAACTTTATTATTTTCTGTCCTCCATTATTTATTAAGAAGACTTTACCATCCTTTTAACTCTTCAAGAAAAAGAGTGTCATCCTTACAATTGTCCTCTGATATGATAATTTCTATTTTTCTCTTTGTTATCTTGCCTCTTAGTTGTATCTACAGTGCCTTACAAAAGATAAGAGAGGTAAGTTAGTAGCCATTCATATACATATATGTTAGATATAAAGGAGACTAGATATTTTATTTTATTTTTATAATATAAAAGGTCTTGAACACTACTTAAACTAGGAATTGGGTGAAGTCACTTCACACACTATTAAGAGTATGTCATGTTAAAATAAAATGGTGTTAATATGTTAGTAGAAAAAATTTAAATTGCCTCATCCCAAAGTATTTTTGGTTTAGTCAATGAAATAAAATTCTATTAGAATTTTAATAATATATTCATATTTCCATACGCAAGTTAAGATTACTAGCAATTAATTCAATGTTTGTAACACTCCTAACTTCTTCTTATTAAGAATTTTTTATTTTCCAAAATTTTCTTTAAACTTTATGGAATATAAGATTTCATATCAATTATATATTATTTATTATAATATCATCTACAATATTCCAATTTTTAAGTTAAGTGTTTCTAGTCCAACCTTTTTAGTGGAATACTATAGAGAGTTTATTGTTATTCAAATTGAACAAATTTCATTCATGTTATAGGGATATATTAATCCCAACTTTATACTCCACTCAAATATAACTTGTTCAATCAACAAAATTTTGAAATATAACTTGTTCAATCAACAAAATTTTGTGTAAAGTATTTTTAATTTTTTTGTTAACTTAATACTTTAAGTCTCATGTGAAAGATATTCCAAAGTCCATACTTCATTTTAAAATAATTGAAATGATTTTTCCCCTCATTACAATTCCATAGTTTAGCATTTTGCATGTTTTCTCCTTAACTCAAAGATTTCCAAATACTAATAATTATATTTGTTACATTAAGGTTTTGATATAAATTCAAATTTGTATATTGTAGATGAAAGACGATAAACTCAACCATATTAATTCTACAATATCTTTTTTAACATTTTTCAAAGATTATTTTAAAATAATAATAATTATGTATTTATTATTTAATATAAATGTCTCACAAACTAACCAATCAAATATAACCAACAAAAATAATGAAAAATAAAAACAAATACATAGGAAACCTCCCTAGAAAATGCATCATATTTTTGAACAATTATTGTTGTATTTTATTTTGATAATATTTCTTTTCATAGAATATAATGGCAACACAACATAACTCTTAAATAAATACACATTTATTGGACCAATTTAGTTCTTAAAAATACATTAAATCTAAGACAAGGTTATCTTTTTATGAATAATTCTAAAGGTAACAAAGTGATTTATATCACTAACATGTACTTCTTATTGTTATCCTCAATCAAAATTTATTATTATTTTAGTATAAACATTACAAAAATACATTTAAATTCTTAGATACAATAAACTATAATAAAAAAGTTTGTTTAAATTAGAACATGAAATTTTAAATTAAGAAATTCAAACTATAAATTAATTGTTAAAATTAAATAATTTTAAAAATTAATTAAATAACTATATAATATAATTATTTAATTTAATACATTTAAAATCACCTTAATAGTTTCTTAATGAATTATTAAGTTATACTACTCACAACCATCTTGTTAAATGCTAAATATTAACACAAATTTAAATTAATAAATAAAATTAAAAATAATCATAATTTAAAATAATCTTCTAATTTTCTAACTGAATATTTTATGACAAGGATATATGTCACAATTAGTGCATATTCTTTGATGATATAGCTAATCCCTCTTTCTATAGTGGACCTATTTGTCAAACCACTAAAGGCACTTTATGGATTGTGAATTGTGGAGGAGCGCACCAAAAACAAAAGTGAATACTCTTTTCACACTTAACCTTTTTCGGCTTAAAGTGGAAAGGCTTGCAATATGCTACGCATTATCTAAATTTGTCCATTCCTTTTAATATTCGAGTATATGTTTTGTGCACCATATAATATAAAAAAGATATCACTTGTGAATGCCATGGGACAAAGATATCCCTTATGATATTTTAATTTATTTTAAAATAAAATGGGCAACCTTGATCTCTCTGTCAAGAAAAATACATGGTTTATCAAGAAAAATACATGGTTTATAAATTAAAAAAATAAAAAATTAAAATAAAAAGTCTTTTGTAGATAAAGAAAAGGAGAGCGAAGTTTTTTAGATCTACAATGCATGCATATGTAAGATGATTAAGTCTACTATACATACATAAATTAAATTTATACTATATTAAGTAAAAGGGTAATGAATGAATGAATATTATAGAACCATAGAAGTAACATTGTAGATACATTTTTGACTCGATAATCGTAATAATTTGATGTTGACATCTAGATTATGATTCTCTCCAATTTCTTTCTTATTTTTTTAGTTTATTAGTGTTCTTGCAATTGATAATTAACCATTGATGGAATGATAATTCATAATATTGCAAACAACATGGTAATTACAAGTTGCAGGTGTGTTATTGGTAGTGTGAGTTTGTGTCTTTTGATGGTAGCATTTTTCTCGTTCGATGGCTTATGATTGTACAAAACAAAGAAGATTTACACATATATAACTAGCGAATATTGTTTTTGATTGATTATTTATTTATAAGAAGACAATTCATAAAGATATGAGACCTCCGTAGAGGACTTACCGCCGAGCCTTCACTAGATGTGAATAAACTTTTATGGTACAAGAATTTCGTTAGATAGGAGAAGTTGGCACCAAGTTCATATGGGTCTTAAGAAGTTTTACAACACTGTTCTTATTAAGAAGGATACAATAGCAAAACTTAGTAGGACATCACTCATTCTCATTGCAATTAAGGAGGTGACAATTTTTTTAAACGAAACAAGATACTATATGTTAGAATGAGGAAGTTTTAGATATTAAGGGAATAATTTTAAAATAAAGCTAGAAGGATATGAATATACATTTTGGGAAAATTATAAGAAGTTGGAAATGTATAATTGTAGTGGAAATATTGAATAATATGATATGGATTAATTTTAGGACAAGTATGAGTGAGATTTTTTCAAAGATAAGTCATAATGGAAACATTTGCAAGTTAAGAATAGAGCCGAGAAATCTCCCATATTATGGTAGTTTTGCAAGTTAGAGAAAAAGGGAAGAAATCTCCTTAATGAAGGTAGTTTTGAGAA
Organism: Taxus wallichiana var. yunnanensis; assembly: GCA_018340775.1. Lineage (NCBI taxonomy): Eukaryota > Viridiplantae > Streptophyta > Pinopsida > Cupressales > Taxaceae > Taxus > Taxus wallichiana. The sequence goes on from CM031241.1 coordinate 248,862,316, forward strand.
GCACCTCTAAGTTGGTTTGAGAAATATGCTATAAGTTTTCTTGACAATCCCATGTTAGACCTATGAACCTAAGTTACTAAGGTATTTTTGTTATATTTCAAAGTCCATAATGTGTATTGTTCTAATGTATTTGTGTTTATCCATTATAGGTTTAGATTATGTTATTATTTATTCATTTCATATGTTTTTAGTGTCTTTTTAACATGTTTTTTTAAATTTTTGGCGGAAGGTCTTTATAAGTGCATTTTCTTGAAAATGGTCATCACGGTCTCTTTAATTTTTATTGAAAAATTCCATCTTCAATTTCAAAGAGGAACATGAAAAAAATAATGAGGTAGGGAGGCTAGAGGAAGAGGAATTGTCAATCGATCATCTTATTATTAATAACCATGAAAGAAATTTAAAATCTACAACATTCAAATCAGTATTGCGATCTATCGGATATATCATGAATGAATTTATGAAATGCATGCTTTTATATTTTATTTTAAAAATTCCTATAAAAAAGGATAAAAACAATTATGGTTACTTATTGGATGTGCTATATAGGTTTCATTTTGCAAAGAATTTTAAATCCCAACTTCATAAGATAGTGATATATCGTGTAGATGGATCTTCAAACAAGTTTGATTAGTGTAGTATAATTATTGATTGGTTGAACATAATCTTGTTTTTAATTTTTTTTTTTAGAAGGTCTCGGGATATGCATGAAACCATAGTTTCTAGACCTAAGATCTAAGTAAGAGTGGGCTTGATTTGGATTTCAAAAGTTTAATTTTTGTTTATTTTAAGCGTATAATTTTTTTGAGCATATGCTCATATGGTATACTTGTGGGGTATGATGTTTGATTTATTGCAAATCCTCGAAAGAGGAAATTTAATAAGATGGAAGCGATGAATAGTTTGATTTTTCTTTGGGAGTCTATGTAGAATATTGACGCTCTATTAATGAATGATGATATGGAGGAGTTGACTTACTCAATTTTCGCCATTGGAAAATTTATGAGTATCTCGTTGTCTATGCTTGGTTTTTGTGGTTGTAATTACATATTAGCAATCATACGTGGAGTGTACAATGGAAATGTCGAGAGGGATAAAGGCGAAGATTTGAAAATTGGAAAAGAAAAAATGAGGGAGAGGATGACGAACGATGAAGAAGGGGTTTGGTGGAGGATTGACAACGTTGTCCAATTTGTTGTTCCACTATTGACATACAATATGCATGTTAGTGAGGGTGTAATTATCTCCTTAGCTATAATACAAACATATTCAAATAAAGTTTTTATTATGAGCAAATTTGTTTAATTTATAATAGGGTAAATGCGTAAGTTGGGGGCCAAAAAGGGGTCATAAGTGGACGTCATATTGCAAAAAAAAGAAATCTCAACTTGTAAGGATTATTAGCAATGCGTGCACTCAAAATTAGAAAAATTTATATAAATATGAATCATAACATCCAAAATCTAGTTTCTAAACTACTATTTTTTAAAAAAAACGGACAAGTTTAGCTATATTAAGCACTCAAAATTCAATGACTTGGTTTTTTTTTTTTTTTTGAAAAAGCCTATAAGATTGTAGTCCGTTTTCCCGCAGTTTGATGACCAAAACTTGATATATTTTTTATTTTGGTGAAATGTTAGATGCTACTGTCTATCTTGGGATAGATTTTATTTTGTATTTTTTTGAGCAATAATTTTTTTAATGATTTTTTCCATGAAAGTGGTTTGAAAACATAAAGAAAACGGAACACTTTCCATTTGTCTCCGCCATAACTTCATTAAAAATATTGAAATCAAATACTTTTTTTTAAAACATGTATATAATTTCACGTGGTCAGTATCAAGTAGATCTAATCCTGATGATTCATTAGAATGAATTTACATGCTTGTCTTGCATATATTTATTTGAAGTTTTTAAATTCGTATACTAGATTCAAGTTCATATATTTTATTAAATTTGTGTATTTTGTATGTATCTAGTATGGTTTTGATTCACATTAAATTAATTTGACTAACACTTTTATGTAGGTTAGTGGTGCCATGAAAGATTCTACCTTTACGTGGTTGGCACTATTAGTTGATAATTTTATATTCTCGAAGCTAAAAGAAGCTTTCACTATTTTCTAGCAAAGAGAAACAACTAATGGTTTATGTACCTGTTAAGGGGGTTCTTGGCTCTAAATCATGTGGTTTGACTCGAACCGGCCTACCTGAGCCCACCATAAGACCTAAATGTTGAGTTGTGGATCTCAATTACTTCAGTTTAGCATGCAATGTGAAACTTGCTGGAAAATACAGTAACCGACATTGGTTAGGGGGAACCGACATCGGTCACCTAGGATTGGCATTGGTCAGGCAAGGAGGAACCGACATTGGTTACCAATGCGGGAGTGTTTTAATTAACTCTCGGGAATTAGATCTATTTTTAGCATTAAAATAGATTTATTAATTATAATTGTATGGCTAAGTGCCCTAAGTTTATAAAAGAATATAAAGGCATGAAAGCTAGGGTTTAGAAGATAAGAATTAACAAGAATTAAGAAGAACTTGCAAAAGTTGGTGAGAGAGAGAATTTTGGAGAAGAAGTAAAAGTTTGAGAGAAATAAAGTACTGTACATCCGAGAGGTGTGGAAGATTGTAAATCTTCAATTGAATATATTTTCAATGCTTTGGCTAATAGATTGAATCGTTTCTTGGTGGACGTAGCCCACACCGAGTGAACCACGTTAAATGCAGTGTTGATTTATGTCTCTTGTTTTATATATTTCTTACGTAGAATATTTGCTTTTATTTACATGTATGATTAGATCGATATATTATTTGTACAACCGTGTGCTAACCCCAAAAAATGGTATTATAGATTTGTTTGAGGGTTTTGTGTGTTGAAAGATTTACTCAAAGAGGGTTTTTGATTGAGTGGGAGCTACATCAATGGTAGGATAAAACAAATACAAGATAGAGAAGTTTGACGACCAAAATTATCAATTATGGAAGATGCTTGATTGAGGATTATCTCGTATAAAAGAGATTTGTATTAACTCGTTGGATGAGAAGTTTAGACCTACAAAGATGACTAATGAAGAATGGAAGATTCTTGTGAGAAAGGCTTTGTGATCTATAAGATTGAACACAGAAACATCCGTGGCTTCCAATATTACAGAAGCAACTTCTATAGTAGAGTTAATGAAATATCTTGCAAATATATATGAAAAATCTAGTGCTTCAAATAAAGTTTATTTGATGAGGAAACTATTTAGTTTTAAGATGCATGAAGATGGATCTACATCTAGTCATTTGAATGATTTCCAATCTATTGTAAATCGCTTAAAATCAATTGTTATACCATTTGATGATGAAGTAAAAGAAATTTTATTCTTATGTTCTTTTACCGATAGTTGGGATAAATTGGTAATGGCTATTAGTAATACAACATCTCGCTAATAATATTTTAAATTTTTATGACGTGGTTAGTATAATCTTGAAAGAATAAATTCACAGGAAGAGTACAGAGGAATCATCATCTGGGAATGATTTGAATGTAGAAAATAGGGGCTGGCAGATGGAGAGATCCAAGGATAAGAGTAATGGGAAATCAAAGTCAAGGGATATCAGATCTAAATCCAGAAGTAAGGGAATTACTTGTTGGAAATGTGGAAATAAAGGACATGTACAAAATATTGTTGGTCAAATGACAGAGAACCAAAAACTAGACAAAGGTAAAGAAGTAAATCTTGCTACATCGTAGGTAATGCAAGATGCTCTTATTATTTCTTTATATAATATAATTGAATCATGAGTTTTAGATTCAAGAGCTTTTTTCCATGTAACCTCTAATAAGGGTTATTTCAAAATTATGTCAAGGGCAATTTTGGGCATGTTTATTTGGATGATGATGAACCTTGCAGATTACTCGTAAAGGGAAGTTCATATACAATTGCAGAATAGAAATACATGGGTATTAAAAAAATCGAGGCATGTGCCAAGCCTCGGGAGGAATCTCATTTCAGCCAGGGCAACTAGGTGAATCTGTTGCATGGTTACTTTTACAGAGACTCTTGGAAAGTCACCAAGGATTATTTTGTTGTGGAAAGAGGTAAGAAGACATGAACATTATATTTATCTACTTATATTACTCGATTCCTTTTCTCGTATTATTTACTTCAGATTCATATGCATGCATGTGGCATAACCAGGTTGTGCCATATGAGTCAAAAAGGAATGTAGATATTAAAGGCTAAGGGTACATTATCGATTTGAAAGATTTATATCTTGATTTCTATGAACATTGTATCTTTGGATAGAAAAAGAGAGTGAGATTTCTCAAAGTTGGGGCAACTACGAAGGAGGAAAAATTGGAGATTGTACATTAAGATGTGTGGGGAGCAGCTCGTAGCTTCTCGTGGAGGATCCCAATATTATTTTACTTTCATTGATGATGCTACAAGAAAGGTATGTGTTTATTGTATTAAACGTAAATTTGATGTTTTTGATACTTTTAAAAATGGAAAGCCCTTATTGAGAATGAATCAAATTCTAAGTTAAAGTACCTTAGATCTTAAAATGGTGGTGAATACTATAGCAAGAATTTCAATGATTATTTTTAGTGAATGGGATACGTAGAGAAATAACGGTTCCAATAACACCATAGGAGAATGGTTTTATAGAATTAATGAACAGACAATCATGGAACGTGATATGAGAATATATTCTAGAATACCATTACGCTTTTAGGCAAAAGAAGTTGATACATGGTTTATTTGATTAACCTGGGGCATTCAAGTTCACTAGATGGAGGAATACCAGAGGGAAGCTTGGACCAAAAAAAGAGGTAGATCTTTATTTTCTTAAATTTTTGGTTCAAGAATTTGTGCATGTTGATAAGGAAAATAGGAAAAAAGTTGGATGTAAAATCCAAGAGATGCACTTTTATTGGTTATGGATATGGTAATTTTAGATTCTGCTTTTTGGGATTTAGAGAGTTCTAAAATTTTAAGGAGTCGTGATGTTGAATGGAATAAAAAGAGAATGTACGAAATCAAATTTTTGTACTCGAGGATGAACTGGTTGAGAAGTTTATGGATAAAAATGAACTCTCGACTATCAAATAATACCGAAAGGGTTACACATTAATCGGTGTCGGTTGACCCCTCACCGACATCGATCGAGAACCGGATCGCTTATAGAAGAGCCAAACCGACATCGGTCACTTTCGTGTTTGGATACGAATTTCTAGGAGGTCCAAAATGTGCCTCTGGTACCCCAAACTTCTATGAGAAGGTCACAAAGGGTAAGTAAACCTCCAGAGAGATTTACACCTTCTCTATTTTATTTATTATTAACTGATAATGGTGAACCAGAGAGCTTTGAAGAATTAATGGAGGATAAGACCCACGTCTAGTGGGAGCATGACATGGATGAGGATATGAACTCCTTGGAACATAACTAGACTTGGGATTTGACTAAGTTGTCAGCAGGTAAGAGAACATTGCAAAAGAAGTGGGTTTATAGGATCAAGGAAGAAGAGGGTGGACAGAAAAGGTACAAGGCGTGTCTTGTAGTAAAGGGATTTGTATAGAAAGGTGTATTGAATTTGGTGAAATATTTTCTCCGTTGTTAAGATGACTTCTATTTGTATCTGTATTGAGCTTACTTGCAGTAGAGGATTTGCATTTAGAGAAACTAGATGTGAAGACAAATTTCCTTAATGGTGATTTGGATTAAGAGATTTATATGCACCAACCACTTGGGTATGAAGTCAAGGGTAAGGAGAAATTAGTGTGCAGGTTGAAAAAGAGCCTAGCTCCAAGGAAATGGTACATGAGGTTTGATAGTTTTATGCATGAGCATGGTTACTTGAGATGCGAATTTAACCATTGTGTTTATTTCAAGAAGCTTGAAAAGGGGAGCTATATTATTTTGTTAATGTATGTGGATGATATGCTTATTGTAGGATCTATTATGTAGGACATTGGTGAGCTTAAGGGAAAGCTAACTCACACATTTTCTATGAAGAATTTAGGATCCGAAAAGTAATCTTTGGCATGCAAATACACAGAGATGGGAAAAACAAGAAATTGTCTTTGTCTCATGAGAATTATATCTATAAGGTGTTAGAAAGGTTCAAGATGCGAATGCAAAACTCATTAGTACACCTATGGTTGGAAAATTCAAATTGAGCAAAGATCGGTTTCCTTCATCACAAGAGGAGGTCAAGTACATGACACGAAATCCATATGCTTCAAAGCAGTTGGGAGTCTCATGTAGTCTATGGTTTGTACTGCACAAACATTGCACCGGTAGTGAGAGTTGTGAGTAGATATATGGCCAATCTAGGTAAAGAGAATTGGAAAGCGCTCAATGGATACTTAGATATTTGAAAGGTACATCTAGCATGTAATTATGCTATGGAGGTTTGGATAATTCATTATGTGGCTATGTTGATTTGGATATGGCTGGAGATCTTGATGGTAGGAGGAGCACTAATGGATATATTTTCATAGTAGGTGGGATGGAAGTTAGTTGGATTTCAAGATTGTAGAAGGTTGTGGATTTGTCTACTACAGAGGTAGAGTATGTTGTAGATACAAAGGCTAGCAAGGAGATGATATGGATGAGTAGGTTCATGGAAGAGTTGTGAAAGGAGAAATGTGATTATAAACTATTCAATAAAATTCAGAGTTTAATTCATTTGACAAAGAACTCAGTGTTTCATTCAAGAATGAAACATATTCAAATGAAGTATCACTTCATACGAAAGGTATTGGAGGATGGGCATTTGAGTTTGAAAAAGATTCATATGAGTGAGAACTCTCTGCGGATATGCTAACGAAGCCATTAAAAATTTGAAGTTGGAGCTACACTCCACTTCTATTAGTATTCGAGTTTGAGACTTGAAGAGGAAGAAAAAATGTAAGGATCCAAGAATGATGTTGTACAGTATTGTGCAATAATTAATCTCAAGTGGGAGATTTTTGAGTTGTGGAGCGCAATTACTTCATTTAGCATGCAATGTGAAATTTAATGGAAAATACAAGAATCGACATCGCTTAGGGGAATTGGAATCTATCACCCAATACCGACATCGGTAAGGCAAGGAGGAACCGGCATTGGTTAAGGCAAATCCGACATCGGTTACACTGTAAGGGAGTGTTTTAATTAACTCTCGGGAATTAGATATATTTTTAGCATTAAATAAGATCTATTGATTGTAATTGCATGGATAATTGCCCTAAGTTTATAAATGACTATATAGGCATGAAATCTAGGGTTTATAAGATAAGAATTAACAAGAATTAAGAAGAACTTGCAAAAGTTGGTGAGAGAGAGAATTCTTGGAGAAGAAGCAAAAGCTTGAGATAAAGAAAGTACTGTACATCTGAGAGGTGTGGAAGATTGTAAATCTTCAATTGTATATCTTGTCAAAGCTTTCTCTAATAGATTGGCTTGCTTCTTGGTGGATGTAGCCCACAATGGGTGAACCACGTTAAATCTGTGTTGATTTATGTCTCTTGTTTTGTATATTTCTTCTGGTAGAATATCACCTTTTATTTACATGTATGCTTAGATCTGATATATTATCTGTACAACCGGTGTAAGCTAACCCCAACACCGAAGGTGTATAACCTCCCAACCAGGACATGCTAGCGGTGGTAGTTCACTCCCACAATGTCCCGGGGCATGACTTCTCACTACTCGGCTCCATTCATTGCCTAGGACTATCTCGAAAAGGCATTTTGTAAAAACTTATGCCACGAAGGCTCAAGGAATACCACAACCATAAATTATTGGG